>CM072892.1:24907500-25440000 GCA_037013685.1 Acridotheres tristis
ACTACTCAGATTAACTTGAAGTCTTTCCATAAGAGCATACTAGTTGCTATTACAAGGTAAGGACATTTGTTCCACTAGAAAACAGTGACTAGTTGATCATAAGATGAGGTACATTCCCAAATTCCCATAATGGGAAAAAAAAATCACCAAAAGTGAAGGATTAAACCGTGTTAAACAAACATAGTAAAAAGACTCATGTCCAGATAAGCAGTTTTAGTTAACAGCAATAGGGATAGGTCCACCTCCTCTACAGCTTTTTCAGCTCTCAATAAAAAAAAAAAAAAAGTGACAAAGCCTTAAATATGTTTTCCATCTCTTCTAAATGAAGATTATTAAGAGTTAGTTTTTTTTGCCTAAAGCACCGGCTACCTATCAGTATTGTCCCATTATGGTTTAGAACAAATGGTAACCTCATGTTCAGTTTACCCTTGCCACTGTTGAACGAGTTTTAGAGTTTGAAAGTGCATTGCTAGCAGCCACCTCTTTACAGTGTCAGCAACTGTCCATCCCACTTTCTCACAGTGTTGACTTCAAAGGGCATTGTACAAGAGAAACAGAGCAGAGTTCAGGAGCCACCGTTTGTAAGACTCGAGGGAAAAGGCTGATGGATTAGAAAGTGTTAATCACACATCAGGTGAAAACTGGAGGCAAGCTGAAATTGAGGGTCTAAACCTTCATTTTAATGCTAGAATAGAAATTTTCTTTTCTAGAATACCAGGGAGGACAAGCTGGGAGAAAAGGAGTGCAAGAACCCTAGCTAACACACATACCTCTCTCTTCATTCTGTAATACTCATCAATGGCATATTGGTATTTTGGTGTGCTTATTCCCAGAACAGATGCAATCTTTTCACCCAAGAAATCACACACTAAAAAATAAAGAGAGCATTAGTATCTAGAAGAAAATCCTTAAACACAGTTTTGTTATAAAAATTACCACCATCTTTCCTGAATGGCCTTCTGCAGTCCTACTTCATGCACAATATAAAACAAAAATCTGTGAGGTTAATCTTGTAGGTTATTATTAGTTGAATATACTAATAATTGTTCTTTAGGATAAAGAATGAACAAAAGGAGAAGAGTATGAAATTCAGTGAAAATATAGATGGTGGTAGTGTTTGAATTCTGCTAGTTTCAGCTTTAGATCTAAGTTTGTTTCGCTAGGAATCAGTTAAAGGATAAGCCTTGAGCTGAACTTTAACTGAAAATTAAGGTTAGACAAAAGTACATGGGTACTAACTGTACTGGCAGTTCAATCTAGTGGTGGTATTAGCAAAGTAGACAGTATTTACTGATCAAAGCTTACTTCAAGTCAGTTTTAACAATGTTCTGTGTTGCATACTTATGGATCAATAAAATATTTATGTTTCAGCTGTCAATTTTCAAGCTGTAGGCTACATTCAGTGCTACTTTGCTAACACAGGTAGGGCAGTCAAAAGTATGGAACAGGGATAAGCTTGTGTCAGTCAGTTTCTTTACCACGGTGATGACTACGGATAACTCTGGTTGAGTAAAGGCAAGCAAGAAGTCAAATATTCTGCACTTCAAATTATAAATCTGCCCCAAGGATGCAAATGAGTTAGTCATCTTCAGGGAAAAAAAAGTTAGAAGTCAGTCATTGACTGCTTCAATGAACATTCACAATAACTGATTTTACAGATATCCTGGCATCCTGAGTGCTCTGCAAAAGACCAGTTCATATTGCAGATGTAAGAGCCAAAACTGAAGTGCAAAGAACAAAGGACTGATCTTCCAATTCATAAAAGACTTCTAAAAAAAGGAAAACAGTATCTACCCTTGTGTATGAAGAACAGATGTGTCAAGGAATATAATTACACTGTACATTAGAGAAAAAGTGTTTCTAAAAATAAAGATAGTTTAACTAATACAAGACTGGCAAAAAATTTAAAATACTCAAAATTATGTGTACAACGACAGAAACTCCATAATATTTGTGGAAAAAACCCAATAAAGATACTTTATACCTTGGGAAGAACAGAGACTATGACAAACATTTTTAAAACTTAGCAAAATTTTAAGAGTCAAATAATTGTCTGTGCAGTGTGTTTAAGGCCCTTGTTAATAGTCCTGTTTATTTTGTAACCTCAGAAGTTCATTGTATGGCACACAGCTAGATGTGTTCTTGGGATACTTTCTAGTTGTCTTCAGAAAAACTGTCAATTTAGTTACACCAGCCAGCAATCTTTTCAGGTAAGATCACACAAAATGGTTCTATACAAAATCCGATAGAAAACTGATATATTCCCTTGCCAGCATCAGTCTAGCTCCATATGAAGAAACGGGGGAAAAGGTGTTAATCAAAAGAGTATTTTCTGTTCATTCTTCCATGCAAGAGTTGTTTATTGAAAGTAAAAACCAAATTTTAAAAGTGCTTAAGTCAGGAGAGTATGTCTCCACAGATTAAATACAGTTCAATTTATACTTCTGAAAAAACAAGTAGAACCCAAAGATGATTTACAGTCTGTCAACATGACTTTGTGAGTTTCAATATTCACTTTCTGGTATACCCAAAAATTAAATAAAGCAATACCTGATAAGGTTGATGTGGCAACTCGCAGCATGTGAAACCACAAGTAGGGTCCCCATGTGAGTGTTGTCTGCAGGAACAAGAGCAGTATGAATATGTACAGCTGTATGGTCATGGCACAAAGTAACACATGCAAAACCTCAAATGGCTTGAGAAGAAAGACCTGCAATGTTTTCTGTTTTCCAGCTACTACAATGCTTTTGCTTTAAAGTAAGTGTAGAGCAGACAAGTGAAGCAAAGAGTCACCCTAAGATATCAATATAACCATGGTTTACTTCTGGGAAAATCTCTTTCACTGCTTTTTATTTCCTGGTTTCAGACTTGGGAAGTGACAAGCAGACAACTCAATCCCTGACTAGAAAAAGCTTTCCACAACATTCTGAATTCCTTCAGGCCAAGAGGAGAAGTGAGGTAACGAAGTAGTCCCTCATTACAATAATGAGTGAACTGCAAGACTGTTCAAACCAAACCTTCAAACCTCTGAGGAAGAGGCTGCTTTAAAACATTTACAACCAAATAGGAATTAGCCCTTGAAATTACACCTGAAAAACAAAACCAGGAGCCCTGAGCGAGGTGGGGACTTACTGCCACTCTGAGAGAGTGATGGAGAGGCTGCCAAGCAAAGCCCTGGGCTGATGTGAACCACGAGGAACACAACAGGAATAAAACAGGACTCAGCTGGGGTCACCTCAAGCGTTTGCCTGTGAGAGAGGAGGTCTCTCTGAAGAGCCTGCACACCAGGGCACACAGCATGGGACATAAACGAGAGGAACTGGAGATCTGTGTGCAGCTGCAGGGGTAGGATCCCATCAGGATCCCAGAGATGTGGGAATGGACTGAGTGCTGCTGTGGAGGGATACAGACTGCTCAGGAAGGACTGGCCAGAAAGGCAAAGAAAAGGAAATGCTCTTTGCATGACTGTGCTACAGTGAAAATACCACAGCCTCCACACAAACTGATATGTAGATATATTCATCCTAAATAAAAGATTAAGAGTCAAATTAATTATAAAATAATGGGCGTGCACAGGCTATGCTTTTCAACAAGAGAAGAGACTGTACCTGTTTAAACAAACAAAGGCATGTAATAAAAAGGGAAAGGGAAAAAACAGATTTCAAGCTAATGGGGAAAAAATTGTAGGCTTTGCCTTTTGTGAAAAGGCAAATTCAACTTCCATAGTGAATTAAAACATGTTTACAGTTAACAGGCTGTTGTACTCAGGCGAGCTCTTTGATACACATCTCCCTCCAGAAAAGATCTCTGTAGAAGTACCTTTCTTCTGAAAAGCAGTAATTAAAAGTGTCTGCTTTTATTAACTAAAACACATTAGCTCTACTCAGCTGCATAAGTGGTTATAACTTGCTGCTAAGAACTGTTTGGTAGCAACCTTTTTCTATGATCTTATTTAACAGATATCTGTACAGGAAAAGCCAATATTATTATAAATAATACAGAAACTATCTGGTACAGCCTCAGTTTGCATGTACACAAGCTACTGGACTTTGGTGCTTTTCAAGCATAGTCTCTACAAATCAGTGCAGCAAGAAACTGTCTGTCAAGCCAGAAACTCAAGTTGGGCAGGCTGACAAAAAGCCAGATGCTATATATTTTTGGCAGTGGATATGGAAAATGTCCTGCCAAGGTAAGAGTGTAAGCAAAACCAGCTGCTATCCTGCTCACACAAAAGCACCTCCAGCTCATTGATTATGTGCTCAGCTGGCAGACAGGCTAACGAGGAGTTTGTTCAGTTGAAGAAGTCAAAGAAAGTGCTGGAAAAGCTTGTTGCCACAGGTGCAAATAATGGCACTGACAGGGCTCTGCACAATCCTTCATGATGAGGTGACAGGGTTAAAAAGCATTCATGCAGGGCACAGGACAAACAAGGGCCTGCTGTGTGCTGTAAGAAAGAAGCTACAAGAGCCCCCATAATATTGCAGAATGAAAAGACAAGCTGAACTTCAACGTGACAGAAGTAAGTAACTCAGACCCAGAACGTTCTACCACATTACCACATGTGTGGTAGCACAAACACGGGTAACAGCTGAGGCTCCGCAGACACAGAGGTTCTATTTCTACTCTTCCCCCACCACAGCTAAAAATCAGTTTGGTACATTGGAAGCACTTCTAAGCTCAGCTTCGTGGGAACCTCTGCTTTCTGACAAAGCCCAACCAGACATTTCCTCATCCCTGACAAGCAAGGCTTTGCCAGACTCCTCAATTTAAAAAGTAACTTTCTTTCCAGTGTCTCAAAAGGCAATATAAAATCATGAGAGAGGCTACTTCACAGGAAATCAACGGGAGAAAAGAGATGGTTTGGAGAGTAAACCACCAGGAACAACCAGGAACAAGAGAACCCATCCAAGGAATCACCTTCTTTTTTCCAGGCATTCCCCCTTTGCCTCTTCAGGGTAAATTTGGGTGCCTTCCCAGAGCACCTTGGAGACGGAAGCAGACATGGCAGATGTGAGGCAAGAACTTGTACTGGGGAAACTGGAACTGCTCCAGTGACATGAACAGGGCTGTTAACCAATGGCTCAGTACAAATGAATCAAATTAATCCTTGTCTGTGAAGTAGCTTTAATACACTGAGCTGGAAACTGGAAAACCATACCATAGTCAGGTCCTACAGACGTGCAGAACCACATACCCAGACACTCTATGTCAGCTTCCTTTGGCCAGCCAGGGAAGCCTTAATCCTCAGTCTTTAATCAACTCAAGGGTGCAGCAATATTGTATTTCTTGACAGGAAACAAGGGACAGTATGAAACGCATCCACTGTTTATTGTATTTCTCCTGCAATCAGTCTCTTTAGTAGATGTTTCTACAATGTTTAATTACATTATTCAGTTATCCTGACTTTATTTTGTTAAAATGGAAAACACAATAGTTTTGACAACTGATTTTTAAATTAAAAAAATCTTAGTGTATAATTTTAATTTAAATAGGAATGAACACAGTGGATTCAATGAAAACCAAGGGGCCTCTGGTTTAATAACAGAACATGATTTTGTTTCTTGGTATGGGGCTGCCAAAGGGAGCACACATGTTCCCTTGAATTTCTGAGTGCACCATGTTCCTAAACAATCCACATATGTATTTCTTTTTGGCAGATTTCAGTCCTAATAACACTTAAACTTTACAAGGTAAGTAGGGTTTCTTTTTGCCAGAGAAAAAGGCAAAATGAGAAAATAATAATTTCCTGATTTAGGAAAAACAAAATCGTGTATTTAAAAGTTAATATATACCACCAAATAGATACTTTTTAATTGTTTACTGTGCCAAGATAAATTATTTCAATCAATGACTGTTCAATGCTATAATAGGTTCTATTGTGTAAGACCATGTAAAACTAAGACAACAACATCAGGAACACACATACCATCCTCCATCAAGAGCTTCTACCATATTATCAGTAGTTATTACTTGGTCAGTGACTGTTTTTCTCTTTCATCCTCAAATTCTTAAAAGAAAATCAGAGTTTAATGGTCCTCAAGAGAGGAATTTTTGCTATTTGAAGTTAAGGCCCTTTTAATGACAGGACATCAAGATAACCTTCCTGCAAGGATGTGTTTCAATCTTTCTGAGCAATGAAGGTTAATAAAATTAAATCTCTCCTGGAGCTTTGTTGCAGATGTCTTCTTGGGATGGATTCTAAAGTTATCACACCAACAGTCATGTTGCTCACAGTTCCTCTGTGCAGACTTACACTCCACCTTCTGCCTACTCAACTAATGCTGAAAAGAGTTTACGCCAAGTGTCCCTCCAGGGATAAACAGAAGGATTATCTTTTTAATTAACACAAAGTTTTTGTGGACAAAACCAAAAGAAAATATACATATAGAGTGCAAACATCTACATTTTAGGACAAAAGAATAAAAAATACATTTATGCTATTAAAGCATTTGAATTTCAGTGTGAGAACATTCAGATAATACTGAATGCTATTATTTAAAAAAAGAATACCTTGTGTTCTGGATTAAAAAATGCAAAACACAATAGAATGGACACCCTAGTCCAATAATGTTAATGAATTGAGTGCTGACCTATAGAAGCACCAGAAGTTGTTTCAAAGAAAATTTAAAACCCAGTTCTTTTTGAGAATTCGTTTTGTTATGAGTAATAGGAATTCACCACACCAAGTACTCTGGTTATGGTATTACCAGGATATATAGATACTACTTTGTTTAGTAAGAAACACATTGGCATTGCCTGCTTAGCTCTAACACACAATTAAACCAAGGTACTTACTTGAAGACATTTCTTTACAACACAGCAAAATATTTGTTTCCCTTAAACTCATTCAAGAAGTTCCAGGATGTTAATATCAGCACAGCTTTGAAATTTCATGATGGAAAGTTTCTATTCAAAATATTAAATGCGCTTTTTCTAAAAATAAACTGGTCCAGAAACAGCTATTACTTGCAACATACTTTTTTGTATCCCAACTGAGATAACAAGTTTTAGACGTGCTGGTCTCAGCAAACAGACTATTTAATTGCTTTCATTGAAATCCTACCAAAAAAAACCCCAACATTTTAAAAGCAGCTGTTGGCTAAAACATCAAAGCTCAGCTTGGACTAACATTTCTTCAATTGTGTGGCTCAGCTGGGATACACAAACCATGCAGGAGATAAAGTAGACCTCACTTAATGGCAACCCCTGCTCTAATCAAGTTCATTCTGTCCGAGGTAAAAAGCAATACGTATTAAGGCATAGTGTGCTCCACAAATATTCTGGTTTGGGGGGTCCTTTTATTAAAAAGTGTATTCAAAACTAAGGATTTAATAAACTATAAAAGGAGAATAACACATACGGTGAAGTCTTAACTTCACCATAAAATATACTTGCTGGTATTCAGAAAAGAAATCTGTATTAGGAAAGGAGGGGAGCAACCATGCAGCATCGCTGGCTTTTGTGCCCACTTGAGGGCTCTTTGCTAAGTGTCCATTGGCACAGCAGCATGCATATCTCTGCCCCCACAACACCTACACCAAGGCTTGGGAGCCTTCCATCACTGCACCACCATGGAACTCTTCTACTGTCACGAAATGGCACAAAAAATTGTACACATTTTGTTTCCTGATCATTATAATTGGGAACAAAAATCTCTCAGACATCCACGGATATCTGACATGACTGCCTACTGGGGAACAGACCTCACTCTGAAGATATCTGAACATTATCGTAATAGTACAGTTTCTGCATTTATTTGAGAAGATCCTTAAGGAGGAAAAAAGCACCCTAGTACTCAGCAAGGCAGCTTAACATCTTACTCATTGTTTATGACTACAACACAGTTCTTTTCCAACTATATACCTTGTGTGTATTTTATACTGATAATATCCTACCTGCTATGAGGCTAATGTTATTTTTTGTTGTATACAATAACTGCCTACCAAGAAAGAGAGCAATGCCATCAATCCAATGCAAGAAAATGCAATGCAACAGCTTTACTTGTGGAACCCCCAATCCCACCTGGATTCCCATAGTCTCACTGGAGCTTAGTCCTCAACCCATCTTTTTTATTTTTCAAGATAAATTAATTTTACAGAGGGGAAGAGAGGTATTGCTTGACAATCAAAGCAAACCTCTTATGGTCCACCACTGCTTCAGAAGAGCATAAGCAGAAAGTCAAAATCTTCAGTCCCTTCAAGAAAGCCAATCTCTTCCAGGATGGACACATGTATTACTAAAAACAGGGCCTACTACTGTAAATAGAAAGCTTCAACCACAACATTTAATTACGGATTCCCAAACAATGGTGCAGGAGTCATTTCAACAGCAATGTCAAGCAGAAAGCAGGGCACTGCTTCCCGTGCACACAAGGACTCTTCTCTGAAGTGTGGGAACAAGCAGCTCTGCACCAGTGTCTGCCTCCAGTGTGCAACCTGGCAGGAGGAGCTGCTGCACGAAGCCAGGACTCCTGACTGCCTAAACACACACCAGCACATCTGGGAGCACCCAGCCAGGCTGGGGGTCCCCATCTCAGCACGGGCACCTAAGTGCAGAGAGGGCCAAGAACTCTGCCAGCAGACAGGGAAATAGGACTGCAGACTCAATTTGTTGGTGCAAGGGTTGCTGCAGAAGGGTAGAGGTGGTTGGGACATCAGTTTCTGGGGTTGTTATTAAAGAAACATGAGACTGGGCATGTGGAGAGATGAAGAGCAGGATGTGGATCTTCTCTGGGATTGATGTCAGAGGGTGGGGAGCTGCTGCCACCAGTGCTGGCACATGTGGCTGTAGCTTTACAGTCACACCATCACTACAAAATAGTTTATTGGACAGGCCAACAGAATAAAACAGAGTATATATTTCATTTTACCTCTAAGTATAGATCCAGAACTACTGACAAAAAGGAAAATGCATTTTAGCAGCTACAATGCACACTACTGGCTTTAATTGTTGAGGCTTCACTTGAATCTGGACCAATAAAAGGAAACTTCATTGACAGGCTGAGCAATATCTCAACAGCTCACAACATGGATGAACATCACTTACACGGACTAGGCAGGTCCTTTAAAATCTGTCTTTTATGTATCATGAAATTACACCAGTCTTCCTTTATTTCTGCAAGTCATTTCTTTCTTTTCCTCCTATACTCTTTTAATTATATCAAATTGTTGTTATGGTAACCTTAAATTACAGGTTTAACTCTCCACTGTCAACAAACACAAGGAAAAAAATGTCTCCCTTGCAATTTTTTTTTAAACAACAGTACAAATCAAGGAGATACAAGGCAAATATATTAGACAGGAAAATGCTGGAGAGGACAAATTAGAACTGTGAAGAAATTAAACCCATTTCTAATTAATAAGGCTACTTTAATGGAGGAGAACTCCAGGACAAAACTTCCCAGTAATACTTCTCACAGATTTCTGAGTCTGTTAAGCCAATCAAATTATTAGAATTTATAATACTAAAGACTGTATGAGATTTATGACACAAAAAAATTAAGTATAAAATATTTATAGCTGCCCAGTAAACCAGAAGTAGCAATTTAACAAGTAAAATACCTACAGGATCTACAGGTGGCAACAGGTCTTTTTTCTCTTGTTCATCTTCCTCTTCATCTGTGCTATATTCTTCCATTGTTTCTCCACTTGCAAAATGAATAACCCTCCTTGGAATTTTCTTTTTCTTTCCTATGACACCCAGCTCCACATTCTCAAAGCCGCTATCTCCCTTTGAAAGTTGCTATAAAGGAAAAAAAAAATCATTATTTCAAGTACATGCTTCTGCAACTTCTGGAAAATTTGCTCTCAACAAATTTCATGAGATATTTAAAATATTTTAGATTGGTTAGCATTTACAGTGGACATTTATAAGAGCTTGCCTGTAGGTAAAAGACTGAAACATTCTTGTTTGCAGATATGTAAAAACCGATCCCTTCTCTAAAAGTAACAAAAAGGTTTCTTCTTGGGGGGGGGCACGTTTCATCAAATAATTTGGTAAGCATATAAATTTTAATATTTAGAAATATTGCTGAGTTTGGAATTAATATCTAATGAAATTAATCATGTAATTCACAGGCTGTAGCCACCTCTTGGCAAATTCAGACAAACACCTCTAACACAAAAGAGAGCTGAATAACTCAGCAGCCAGGCTCAAGCTTTAAAAAGATGCACCAAGGAATCTGTCCCTGGGGGCTTTCATCAGCAACCGTGATTAGTACAAGGGACCAGGGTAAAAGGACAACACTTATTTTTGTGGTTAATAGCATACGAAGTGAGAAGTACAATGTCTGGCTGTATTCTCCACTGCTGAATGCTACAATGCAGTCTTTGGGTCACAAGCATTAAGAATATATACTTCTAGTTCAAAGGCCAGTCAATAAATCTTCAGGCTAGTCACTCCTGCAGGCAGAGAATTTTAGTAAGGTTTGATATTGCAGCTATCAAAACAGAGCCTTCATCTTGGCATCAGCTTTTAGATGCTACTGCATCAAATGCACAGAACTGTGCTGAAAACACTTCTGTCATGTAGAGAAGGCAACAGAGGTTAGGAAATGCCAACCACATGTTTTTAATGTATCATGAAGGGTTTTAAAAATGCATGAGCTCATGTAATTTGAAACTGTATCATAAGGAATGACATGCGTAGTGTGTGCAGAATCCAGGTTGCATGAAACGCATTACAATTTCCAACTTCTTCCCTATATAAACCTAATGATCTCCACAGAGCACAATTCAAAATTACAGATAAAAATACATGTTTTATCACACTGTTGTAAGACATCCCTTAATCCCTGCAAGTGCAGCATCACCATCCTCATCTCTCCTGCTAGATTACACAACACAGCTGTGCAAGGCAAGCGGGCTTGGTTAGCCGGGAGAGACAGTGGGCATGGGAGAGAGAGGCAGCAGAGGGTCCCGGGGAGCAGAACTGCTTCCTTCATTCCAGCCACGGATTCTTCTCATGCCCATAGAGAAGAGGGAGGGAGGGAAGGAAGGCAGAGATCACGTGTGAGCTCCACAGCGTGGAGAGGGAGCACTCCCATCCATCATCTCTCCGAGCCCTGTACCACCGCTTCTCAAAACTGCAAGTCATCTCAGCTTCCCCCAGCACTTCTTTAGCCATGCCGGCACATTTCAGGCATTTTCCTGGAGGAGCAGGGCAGAACCCAGCAGCAAGTTTTCAGTGAGGCTTCAGCTGAAACAGGATGGTATTTTCAGGCAGAAGCACATTTTCATGTAGAAAGACAAAACTGACTATCTGGGGCCCAGTGCAATTTCTCTGCTGTCTATCAGTTTTGAGAACAGAGCAAATCTATAAAAAACAAAAATGCTGAAAACAGTGAAGCAACCTGAGCACAGGGAGCGCTCCTTGCTGCCACTATAAAAGCTGCCATTATAAAAGTGCCACTTCCTGTGACTCGGTTCTGTATCTTTTTGTGCAAAAAGCACTACAGAATCAGCTTTTCATGAACATTCCACACTCCTTTATTGGCATCGTACAATGTCACTGGTTTTATATTTAGTCACAGTACTGAAGAGCACTGTTTCTTGCAAACACAACACCATAAATATCACTGTGATTAAAAGAGCAAGCAATGTGAGCCCTTCCTTAGAGTTCCTCTAAAAGCAGTCTCTTCATCTGATTTTGGCTCATTTAGGGCAAATGCTGCAAATATTTTAACTTTTAAAAAATGTTGTTTAATATTTCAAGATTTAAAAGCAAGCTTTAGTTCCCTGAACACTCATCCCACATTCACACTCCCTACAGTAAGCAGTTCCATGTAGCTGGTACTGGTACAACATTTCAGACAGATGCAGTAGTTCAAGACAGTAAGAATTCATCAAGGAACAGAACTTGCTAATCTGGGTCAACGTTCTATCGTTATTAAATAAAATAAAGTATGTCATCTGTTGTTTTGGTTATTATCTAGTCAACAAACCTGAGTGAGAGTTTTAGTCATCACCGGCCTCTTACGTTTTGCCTGCACAGCATCAATAAAAGCCAACTCTCCCAGGTACGAGCAGAAAGTTCAGCACCAATAAATTTTATCTTTTCAAAACTGTGGTAATGCAGATCTATTCTAGAGTTACCACCGAGATTCACTTTATAGCTCAAATATTACAGTATTTCTTGTTTGAGAATTTATACTTCTGATCTTCCTTCATAAATTTGATCTTCTTTTCCAATTTAGGAAGTTTTCACAATGATCTTTCTTTTAGTACATGGCTGACCTAATTGTTTTTTCCACAGGCTACTCCTTCCCTAAGACATTATATGGTCTTGAAAGAGTCAGCATTTGTGCCCACGTCACAGAAGTATTTACTTTGGCTTCTATTCCGGCAGCTATTAGACACCAAGCCCAGTCACTCTTGTGATTTTGCCACACTAGCAAAGACTCTTAAGGTACTCAGTAAACACTGTAAGGCAACTTTCCCTTTTTTTTAAAATGTCCTCTTAGATTTTTTCTTGGCTTTATGGCACACATACAAACCTTGCCTGTTAGGCAGCCAGGATCTGAAACTCATGTTCCTTGTTTACCCTCTTTACACCCACTCTATCTCACCCTTTGTTCAGAAACAGAGAGAGAGCAGGGGATCTTTTGACAGTGCTGGTATCCACTGTCAAAATACCCAGCACAAAAGAATTTTAGTCCACATATAAAATACCAAAATAAATAAACTACAATTAAGGATAAGGTGTTCCCGGACACCCACAGGCAAGTTGGGAAAGCTGACACAAGTATTAGGTGATGCAATAACATAAGTTTCATGGAGGAGATGAAGAAGAAAAGTAAAAAGTAATAGAGAGAGTAGGCTATTCACTATTCAAATGCAGGAATCCTTGTAAGAGCTTATGACTCTATAAGTGCCGAAGTGTGTGATGTTCACTCTCCGTGAGAAAGATGAGTAATTCAACTTACACAGATCTCCTGACCTGATACGGCTTGTCACTAGAAGGCCGGTAATAGCTAATGAAAAATATTTCTACCGTGCTATCTTGCCTGTCTTACTGATTTTTTTCATATTATTTTTGGCTAGGATTCGAAGCGGGGGGGGCTGTTTAAGCTTGAGTGGTTTGGATCTTTCTCATACTGCTTGTTTGACTTTCCACCCTTGCGTTTCAACTGAAATTAAACAGCATGAGTCTTTCAGAAACAAAAGACAACAGGATGACAGAGCCGGAGGACGACTATTAGAAAAGACACCCTCCCAACAAGCTTTGGAAAAGCACCATAACCGGGGAAGGGGCAGCGGCAGCGCCTACAACACCCAGGGCGAAGCCGCGGCCGGGCAGGGACGGGCGAGCTCGCCGGGCTGCGCTGTAATTAAAAGCTGCTGCCCTGATCACCTCCCACGCCTTCGCCAACTTGACAGCACGGAGGAACTGGAGACGTGCCTCACTTTAATATTCATCAGGCTCGTCTGTCAGCGGCATTGTCCGCCGGCGAGCAGGGACACCGGAGACACGCGTGCCCGCCGCGCTGGCTGTTAATTACAGCGCGCCGCACGGAAGGGCAGGCTGGCTGGCACAGACCGGCTCCCCGCCGCCGGGCCACGGCACCCCCGCCACTGCGGGCAATCGGCGGCTCCCCCAGCCCCGCACAGCTCCGCACGCCCCGGGAGGTCAGGCCGCGGCCACCACCGCCGCCCCGGCCGGACCCGCCACGGCCTCGCCCCGCTCCGGAAACGGCAGCGCCCCGGCCCCGCCGCCCGCCCGCAGCGCCCGGGAGAGCCGGCCCCGCTCACCTGCTCGGGCTCCATGGCGCCGGCGGCGGGCGCGCAGTAGAGGGTGATGGCGGACAGCCCCTGTTCCATCCTCCCGCCCGCCGCGGCGCCGGGGGAGGGCGGCAGCGGGCCCGCCGCGGCCCGGGGAGCGCAGCGGCCGGGCGGCACCGCCCGTCACACCGCCCGCCGGGGCGGTGCTTGCGGCCCGCGGGGCTGGGCGCGCTCAGGAGCCGGGAGCCGCCCGGCACGGACTGGGACGCCGCTCACATCGGCTGCGGTGGTTTCGCTTCTCTCCGCAGCCCGGCACTAGCCGGACAGAGGCAGCCGGGCTGCCAGGGACAGCCGTACCTCCATAGAGGTTGAGACGTAGCCCTGCTGCACCGGGGGAAAAGCACACGTTCTGGGGCTACACACACATCATTTCCCCAAATTAGTGTGAAGCCCTGCAAAATAGTACAATAATATTTTAAGAAGCAGATGGAGTTCCTTGACAGCAAGCAGGGGGCTTACTAGCCCAGGAGCACCCTTCTCAGCCTTGCAGGATTGGGTGTTGGTTCAAGCAACTCAGCCCTTTGTAAAGAACCAAGTCTCGAAAAAGAAATAGATGCACACCATGAGCTCCCAGGCCTCTGGGCTGCAGCCAGGTGAGAAAATAATGTGCTGCCCGGGAGGGTGGGAGAAATGTTTGCCAGGTAAGAGGTTTGCTTAGCTGCTCCTGGGGAGAGGTGAGAGCTCTTCTGCCTCCAGTGTGTGCTTGTCCTGGCAAAATCTACATTAGTAAATGTCAACTACAGTGAAAACAGCTGGAGGTAGAAGCATCTGAAACATTTTTTAATGGGATTGAGAGGACAGTAGTTTTAATTTTTTGGGGGAGGGGATGGAACCAATGGCTGTAACATGCACTTACATGACAGCAAGAGTTGTCTTACAATCCTGCACATTAAGAATAGTTTCCAATAGATTACACTCTGTAGCACAATATGGGCTCTTAGAGGCTTTCTTAGTCATATTATCAAATCATAATCCAGAGCCCATGACAAAAGCCCAGGTAAAGTACAGATGCAGAAAATGTTCCCTTGTGAAAAGGGCTGACATACAATGTACGATTACAGAACGTTTACAGAATGAAAGGTTACAGTATTATTTTAGACAGTGGGGAGGGGCTGAATATCTTCTTAAGGGATTACAATAAACATACATCACTTAAAGTTTTTTTTAAAAAACCCTAATGTTAGGATACATTAGTATTTTTTACCCCCAACAGAGTATTCATTCTGTGTAGTGACAGATTGGTTGGAATAGAGTAACAGCTGCTCAAGAGCAGCATTAAATCATCAACCAACCAACTTGCTTTCCTTCACCTCTGCTGTGGTTAGAGCAGCTGTACAGTCATATTGAACTAAATCTGTTACCTCCCAGAAAAATTGGCATTTGCAGCTTGGACAAGTTTAATAACTTTAGCACATTAATGTTGAAAGTCCTATAGAAAGGTAAAAAGTTAAAGCCAGAGCTGTTTGTGTGCTAATAAATTGTCCAGCTTCCATCACACAGCTATCTATTGACCATCATTTCCTCTTAGTGTGCTCCTTAGCAGCAGCCTGAGCTCAAACAGCTCCAACAAAAGCTTGTCTGACAGCAGCAACAGCAAGATATGCACAGGAAGACAGACCTCAGTCTTCTAAGTCTTTCCAGCAAATTTTGCTTAACTCTAGCTCTTCAAGGTTCCTCTGTGCTAGAGAAACCTTTTGTGCAGACTTTTCTGAGATGCTGCAGAGGATAAGTACAAAAACCCAATGCAAGAAAATGGTGCTGGGAGTGTTGTTACACATTTTCCAGGAGAGTGTTATTTGTGTCAAGCTATGAAAGGCCATGTAAGTCACCAGACCAGTTAGACGTGCTCCTATACAGTTGCACTCTTGCTCTTACTGCCTCCATCATGGATTTTTTTTCCAGACTTGAGATCCTCAGGTAATTTTTCTAAGCAGGCCAAAAATACCAAAGTATTTTCTACCTGGCTTGCTAAGGCAAGAGCAATATATACTTTGTTCATTCCAGCATCTCTCTTAGAAATAATAATTGACACATTATACTTTAAAGGAAATTAATTCTCAACTTGCCCTTGTCTCTGCTAACACTCAGCTAGTGATAGCTCTCTTCCTATCTGGTTGCAATTTTAGTACTTTGGAAACGGTGAACTAAAAGTTAAAACTAAATGTAGGCCACAAGCTGAAAATAAGAGTTAATTGTTGGTAACTTGACACTCTGACTGAGCCTGTCCTGGAGCACAGTGCTTCACTGTTCATCCTCAATATCCCTATTCATGTTTGATTTCCGTCAAAAGTGTTAACCATCCACTCTCCCCTATGTACTGCATTTCAAACCAAGATTTCATACTCTTTCCAGCATGGTTTTGCATATTGCATTGGGTTATAGTGCTCAAGAACTCAAAATGCTTTAAAAAAGAAAAATCAGGTTTTAGTAAGCACATCACTTCAGTAGCTGAGGACAGCTCCCAACAAGATGGTGATATGCAAGAACTCATTCTTTTGTTATATTTAAAATACAGATTAAAATTAACTGATCCTTTTACAGACTAATGCTATGCATAAAATGTAGTGTATTGAGGTAGATAGCATTCTTGAAGACTTTTCAGCATCCTCTATACACTGAACAGGTATTATTAATGAAGCAGGAGATAGTCTTACTTTGTAAATACATTACAGTATAGCTTATATTTTATTAGTGCAAGAGTATAGTTTCATATATAAGACATTCCCTGTTAGCTGCCACTGTCTCGGAACTGGCTGACAGAGGGACCCACTTGTTTTAACTACTGCATTTAACTTTTATCTAGACAGCAGCAATAGGTGTCCATTTACAAACCATACACTGCTCTATATTAGTATTTATAATACAACCTCTTACCATATTTGCCAAGATCTGTGTTGGACTTCAAGGTTCATCTTGGTCTACCTAGTTTCTGAAGCATGCTTGTGGATTCTACCCTTTTGAGACCAACACAGTAAACTGAAATGCTGAACTGCTATAGGAAATGAAGATCAGACTGCAGCTGAGTTGGGGCAGTATGCTCTGTTAGATACAGCTCTCTCTGTTAATAAAGTTCAGTACTAAGACAGAATTCTACCTAATGTGATTTAGAAATTATCTCCAGAACAAAAGAACTGCTTAACTGGTAGCCTGGTATGAAGATTATCTTCAGCATATGAGACAGTTTGGTATCTGCATATCTGTATTTTTTCAGTCGCTTGATTCTTTGTGTATAGGGGAAGAACAATGAAATTCTATACAACAAAGTCTTGTACAAACCTGAGCACAAAACATCCACATTCTAAAAATGCTCCACAGATGAGCACCAACAGCACATTTTCAGGTACTGAACTATTCTTATAGTATCTATGCCAAATACGAGTTATAAGAGTATTTAGAAAAAAAAAAAAATCAAATGAAGAAAATCTTATTACATACTGATAAAAGATACTCAAAAGGAACTGAAGAAACAGGCCATTCCCTTGTTTTTAACCACTTAAATTTTATTTTACAGTATATTTGTGACATTTTATGTTACTATAACCAAAGATCAGGGTTGTTTACAAATATAATGGCTGCCATTTGATGTAAACAATTAAAAAGTGTCTCTAAATATTAAAATTTTACATCATGATTTTGTTTTATTAAATTGAATTACTCTTTGTGCCATCAGTTATTAGTGGAGAGGAACTAATTTAAGCAAAAATAGTTTTCAGAAATTAGATGTAGAAACTGAGAAGCCTGGGTAAGATTTCGAAAGACCACTCTCTCATCACTGTAAAAAGGAAGAAAGCAAATTCATTCACTGAAGTTGAAGAGTCAACCAAGTCCATTTCTATTAAGGCTCTTTACATATTATTGAATCCCATCATGCCTTTCATATTCCCAGCAGCACCTTGTTGAAATTGTCTCATCATTGACTGCAAACCAGCCATGCCACCTGCAAAAAATAAGTGAGAACATGAATGTATTAATGAACTCTGAAGCACAGCTCTCTTGCTTGAGGCATCATTACTGTACACACACTATTCCATTAATATACAAAGGCAAAAGACTGTCAAACTAGGTTTAAGCAGCTATTGAAAATAAAGAACTGAATGAGTAATTACAGAAAGGTCTGCAAAACCCCAGGCTTTAAGATGACTTTGATAATAATCATTCCATCAAGTTTTCTTCTTTTGTCTAGTTCTTAAGGCACAATTAGTAAGGTTCAGGTATGAGACTCCTTATTTAAAGCTGCTCTTGTCAAATTTAATTAGTTGAGGCAAATCGTAGAAGGGAAGTCTATGAAGATTTGTTTTACCATAGACATCCTTCACCAGTCTAAATGCTCATTTTGAGAGCTGAATCCAAATGAAAGACTAGATTAAGCATTGCAAAGTGCAAAGTATTTGGACTAAACTTTCTGATTCTTGTTAGAAAACCCTAGAAATACTTAATACTGATATATAATGCAGATAGTCTCCCATCCCCTTCCTTACTTCTGTATCTCAAATGCTCCATTATAACTGGCAGTCCTCTTGTGAAGCTATAAAAAGTCAGTACATACCCATATGATGAAGAACTCTTGGATCCATCATCTTTGCCATCTGCTGATTCAGCTTGGCCAGCTGAGATGGGTTTACGTTCTTGGACATATCACCGCCTAAATAAAAAGAAAAGAGTAATCAAAGTGGATTAACATATGGTGCTAAAATAAAATAAATCTAAATGTTACCTCCTAATTCTAGATTCAAATCCATGAGTACATTTTTACAAGTTACTACATCAGCCACTTACAAGTCCATTTAGGATCAACAGTCCCTACACTCCACATAATAGACCGAAGTGTTAGTACTGTAGTAGTAATCAAGTCTGCATTGATAGAAATACAGTAGCTTTCCTTGCTAAGTTACACACTGGTGTCATGAAGAACAGTCCAGCTCACACCAATCATATAAAAACTTTCAAACATCATGAAAATGAGCGAGCTACAACTCACTTTCCTCTAATCAGTATTTTCTCATCTCCTCTGTGTTCACACAAGTGACCTCCCCCTCAGTTAATACATTTTAGGGCAGGGATTTTGTTGTTAGTTTGGGGTTTTTTGTTTGGTTAGTGTTTTTTTTACCTTTGAAAAGCCCTTTGATGCCTCCCATCTTTTTCACCATCTGTGCAAACTTAGTGTATTGGGTCAAAAGCTCCTGGACATCTCTGGTAGAAACACCTGAGCCTCTTGCTACTCTTTGGATTCTTCCTGGCTGCTTACTGAAAACTTTGGCACCATCTGTACTGTCAAGTTCTGAAATTACAGTGTGGAAAAGAAAAAACGGTTGACTCACTGACATTAAAAACAGTTACAATTGGCAGCAAACCTGTTGTCATTGTTGAGAATTTAATTTTGAGCCAGAGAATAAAAACTTAGTTTCAGAAGTGACAATGCAAGATTTTACATAAATCATTGAGACATAATATTCTAGGAAGTAATACTAGAAAGCTCTTATCTTCATATGTTAATCAACATGATAGAAAAAAAGCTGTGTGAATAAATTATGCTCCTAGGAGTCTTGGTCTTAAGCCCTATTAGTGGCTTTAGCACAAGGGTAAAAGCATACTACTAAAGGAATAATAGGCAAACTAGATACAACACTTTGAATTCTAGAGACCAGGCTATGTCACCAAGTAAATTTGAGGGTGGGTAGGAAAAAGACAGCAGATTAAAAATTAACATAGCTTATTAATTTGCAAGTATACCATTAATAATTTAGGAACAATTATAATACAATGAATAAAAATACACTGATTTCCAATAGAATGGAAATTATTCAAAATCCCATCTGCTCTACACAAGACAGAGCAGCAAAGTATCTCTAAATATATAGATTTATTAAGAAATTTGGAGACACAGGTACTCCTTGCTATTCCCAAGAAAGTTAAATGTTTTTTGTCATTTTCTGTCATTGTACATATTGCAATGTCTTTTTGTTTCCAGAAAGATCTCTCTAAATAAGTTTGTTCAACAATCAAGAAAAAAAACAGCATGTGAAATTGGTTTTACCTTGATCGTTCATACTGTCCATTATAGTCATGAGTTTCTTTAGCCTTGCCATTGACTCCTGTTCATTGCCTTTACTCATGAAGTCAGTTCCAAAACCAGGAATCATGCCCTTGTTTTAAAAATGGAAAACAAAAGTTGTGTCAGAATGGGCAAAGCTAGCTTTAATTAAAGCAGAAAGAAATATAAACAGCAACTATTAGATCAGTAATTACATACTGCAGTAGAAAAATCATTTCACCTTTTTGAAAAGCAGAGCACAGATTATAACAAAGTTCAATGAAGAGATTTAAGTTTACAGAAATTTGTAAAATATCAATGAAAATCTAATAAAATTATTTTGGGGATAACTAACCAAGATCTGACTGAATGGTCCCATTTTCATGATGTTTTGGAATTGTTCATACATATCTCTTAATGTAAATTGACCTGAAGCACAACAACAAAAGAAAAGTTAGCAGAAGTCACACTGGCATTTTGGTCTTACTCTCCTTTTTCAATTATTCTTCATATTCATAAGGGAAATACTATACTACATAGATAAGTAGATAAATAAACCTCTTCACTACTAATATGGCTAAACAGTTTCAGATGGCACATGCTGAACCATTAAGCTAGTTATTCTGCACTTGTAGTCTGACAGACCTATCATTTGAAAAGCACAACTCAATTTACATGGTTGCCACATTTACTAGAGAAAGAATAACCATTCTTCACTGTGCACATGAACAAGTTGTTTGTGTCTACACAGGTCACTGTAACACATCTGCTATTCAGGCCTTGGGAATAACTTACCATGTTTTAGCTTTTCTATGAGTGCTTCGTTATCATCCAACTTTAACTCATTTACTTTATCTATCAATCCTTCAATATCACCCATACCTGGATAAAGAAAACAGATCTGAAATTAGCATTAAAAATTAATTACATTTTGACTTTCCATTATCCAATCTAAGTATCTTTTAAGTACAGTTGTACACAGGACATACCAAGCAGTTTGCTGATGAAAGGCTGTGTTTTAAAGGGTTCAAAGTCATCTATGTGCTCGCCAGTTCCAATAAAGATAATGGGACTCTTTGTGGCAGCAACTCTGCAATAAAATATATTTTATGAAATGGCGTTTCAAACACTATCCATCTTTTGTACTATAATCAGCTAGGCATCACGCTATATCAACACTATGCATTCTGTCTGAAGTATCTGCCATACTCCTCAAACTATTAATGAAAAAACACCCAACACTTGGATGCTTAGCTCAGAGTACTTAAAAAGAATTCTCTAATTAGTACTTTATAAAACACAAGCTCTGTTTCAAAAAAATCATTGACGGAAATAGAAGTTGCTACTTTTCATTGCTGAGTTTAAGAAACTTGAGAGGACAGAAAGAAAATTAAATCATCTTCCGTTTATCCTAATACTAGGATATTACTGATATGTACATTGATACTAATGACAATACTGTCAGATGACAGGCATTGACGACAATTTCTTCAATGTTACCTCATACAACAGACAATCTCATTTTCAACACAGGAAGAAGCTCAGACATAAGAAAACTCAGAACCTTTCCACCACACTGACACTAGCTTTTAGATAAAACTCAGTTTCCAGTTCACAGACAATACAGAGGAAACAGTACACTTAAGGCACACAAGCACATGACAACTCAAACAAGAGCAAAATGAAAATACCAGAAGCTTGAGTCTTCCAACATTATGCTATAAATAAAGCAAAATACATACGGCAGTTTAGGACTCTTAATACTTCAAATCAAAGACAGGCAGGAATTTAGCAAGTCAGGGCCAGTTATTTTGACTGTTTTGGCAGAACATCTCAGCTCCAAACAAGCTGTGTCATTGAAAGGCAGCGGAACAATCATATAACGCTGAAGAGAAAATGTAACCTTTTCTAGTCCATACTCTGTCAAGATACAGCACATGGGACATTGAACAAGAATGGAATTTGGGTAACTATGACAGCAGACAACTTTTCACCAAGTTTCTGGACACTGCCAATCCAGAATTTTGATTTGCATTATAGTTTTAAGGTCACTAGATATGATAACGTACAGCTTTTCCGCTTTTGGAAAAAAATTCTTGAGATGCAAAACTCTTCATCTAAATCATATCTATTGAGCCCAAATTAATCTTCCTGGAAAAACGCCTAATACACAATATGCAATGAATATTGCTTGATACTGATTTCAGAAGACAAAAGTCTGACCTGTGACAATACAAACTACTGTACTGAAAATAAATCATACCATTAGATTCTGATGTTAAATATCAACAGGTGATCCTACCCACCAGAAGAAGGATAAAGAATCTAAGTGTGACTGTGACTGACTTAGATTCGGTGCAATGTGACAGTGACACTTCGACAGGACAGTTTTCTCCGAGACACTAATGCATTTCACGGCTGGCTGTGCATGGCCAGATGTTGGATACTGTTATACCACAGTACTTACGCACTAAGAGCTCCGCCTCCTTTGGCATGTCCATCAAGTTTAGTAACAATAACAGAAGCTACATCTACTTTGTCTTTGAAAGCTTTAGCTTGAGCTTCACAAGCTTGGCCAATGGAAGCATCCATCACATAAACAATGTTATCTGGTTGCTAGGAAAAAGGAGATACAAAAAATAATGACTTCCTGCTTTACTAAACAATGTTCATGCACTATTATTATGATGTAGGTTCAGTAGCAGAACTTACTGCAGTAACAGTATATAACAGATGTAAGCTTTTATGAACAGTATTATCTAAGGACCATTTAAAAAATTCTGATGCTGTATGACTGAATGATTTATCTATGACACAAAACATGACAATTTAATAGGTTTGTGCTTATTAGTTATAATTCAAGTGATTTTAGTCAGTATCTTGAGCCAATTAGCTAATCAGTATTTACAAGCAATTAATAGCTAACATCTTCCATTTGGTTTTACATTCAGGTATTTAAGACATCCATTCTTCTAAAAGTAAGTTAGCCATTAGCAGGAATTGTGTGGGAAATGTCGTACTGTCATGCAAGACCACAGTATCAAATAGGCGTCTTTTTCAAACCCATAGAAACAACAGCTTCATTTACATATCAAAACTGTTGAACGTTATCCAATCATCTTCTCTGTTTCAGTGTAACTATTTGTAACAATCACAGAAAGTTTAGTATTCAAAAGTTAAAGGAAACCAGACCAGACTGGTTCTTTTATCTAGTTTTTCAATGCAAAGATCCAGAAAAAGAAAAGTTAAAGCAAGAATGGCAGTCTCGTTACATGCAAGCATCTTTGAACAGAACAGAAAAATTAAAACTGTCACAAACTAACAAGCTCTGGTCATTCAACCCTTGCTTATTCATGTCTGTTTACAATTTCTAATATAAACTAGGAGTTAAAGCAAAATGCACATAGAACATCAGGATAAACATGAAGCAAGTGTCATCAAATGACTATACCAAGTTACTGCACCTCTCAAAACTACTTACTATGGCATTAGCAACTTGTAACATCTCTTCAAACAAAGAGTCTTCTTGTTTGTGACGTCCACTTGTATCAACAATGATTATTTCAAAGTTTTCATTCTTAAATTTCTCAACACCTTCTGAGGCAATTATTACAGGATCCATTTCTGTATAACTGATCAAGAAGAGAAACAAAGTCTCAAAATTTCATAACTTGACTATAAACTTGTTAACTATAAATCTGTCTGGATTTCAAGAGGGAATTCCTCCTACATAAAGAAAAAATTGGTTAAAAATATGTCTTCCTAAGCCATTTACCCTTACTGCTCAGTGAACTGAAGCACAAAGACTGAAGTCTATCTCACCTGCTGGAAGCTGCAGTAAGTTCTACAACACTGTCCCTCAAATAAGATATAGCTGAGCATCTAGACAGTTCACCTCCAGTGAAGCTTAGGGGAAAGTTATTTACTGCTTTATAAAAGACATTTCAGGTCCACCTCTGTTTTTATTTGGTAATAAAAATTAAGTATCCAAAATTAATATCCTTTGATCTGTGAGATACTTCCCAAAAATCTGGCCATGTCTGGTAAGTCTGTGAACTGCTATACATTGAGTATGCACTACAGGGAATTATTCCTGGACACCTGATGTCTTTGTACACTATCTTACCTGCTACTCCTGGCAGTATATTGAACTGGGTAGCATTTTCATCTGATTGGAGCAAGTATTACTCAGAATATATTATTAAAAGGAAAGCAATTGGGCAATGCTAGACTGGGTTTAGTGCAAAATATTCAATACAGAACAATACAAAATTGGGAGTTGAATTGTTCTCCAAAGTAATTCTGAAAGATGCTTACCTCCCATAAAAGGGAATTCTTGCTTTTGTGGCATTCTGCTTTAACTGGTCAAAAGCACCTGTAAGATAGGTATAGTCAAGGGACTACTTCAGAAAATCTTCAAATATTATAGAGAACTACATCATTAAAGTCTGTGTTACCTGCTCTGTATGTATCTGCACATATTAAACAAGTCTTCCAGCCTTTCCTCTGATAGAAGTATGCTAACTGTGAAATGAAACCCAAAACAAGTAGTTACACCAAAGTCCCGTTGACATGACATTTCTAACAGCTTGAAGTCACACACACAGAGGATATAAACTCAAGCCAGTCTTTCTATAACTGAGGCCACAGAGTAAGATTGTTCACTGTTGGCATGGTCATTATTTAGAAAAGCACGTTATAAATAATGATTATAAATAATTACTATATATAATTATTATATAATAATTATTAACGGCAGGATGAAAACACCTGCTTGACTCTGCTTCTGATTCCAATTTCTTGAAATGACAATTTCTAGGAATGACTACAAATAACTTAAGTTCCCATGTTACTAACTCCTGAATTCTTCTTAGTGTTAGTACTGCAGATTGGACGAGCATGTAGAAACTACCCAAAGTAAGACTTCAATACCAAGTACCATAATGGCTACAACCTGTTCAGCTCTATGTTTCTGTACTTCCAGAGGAACAAAGATATTTCCATTGAAAGACATGTTTTAAAGCAGTGGATGGAATCCTAAACCTTTCTACAACACTCAGCTTCACAGGTGCTGTGTATATTCACAAAACACTGACCAAAGACAAATTTTCAAAATAAAGTTCACCTACGTAAGCACCAACAAAATCTTCTGAAATCAGAGCAGGCTATACTGAATATTTCTCTATGTGTGAGTCTCAAAAGGAGATGACAAAAAACATTAAAGATCCGTCTTTTTTCCACAGGATAATTTCTCCTCACAACTTGGAATGTATCAAGCTCTGTCTTGGGGTGAATGATGAGTGAGTCAAGAGGTTAGTGAGGCTGATGCTGCTGTGGGTGTTTATTACAGGCCACCTAATCAGAAGGAATAAGTGGATGAGGCCTTCTACTGGCAGCTTGAAGCAGCCTCAAAGTCATAGGCCCTGGTTCTTGTGGGGGACTTTAACTACCCTGACATCTGCTGGAGAAGCAACATAGTATAAAGCACAAACAGTCCAGGAGGTTCCTGGAAAATGGAACGCAGAAATCACAACTTCCTGTCACAGGTAGTGGATGATCCCACAAGGAATGGTATGTTGTTTGACCTTGCACTAACAAACAGGGAAGGCCTGGTTGCTGATGTGAAGATAGCTTGATTCAGAGCATTCTTTTTTTATCCTTAAAAAAATACAAATGCAAAGCTCCTCAATGAATCTGGGGCTGGAAGAGGTTTCACATCACCAACTCACACTTAACTGAGGTATCTAATAAAAAGGCCAAATTCCACTGGATTTTCTAAATAAGTAATGGAATGAGCATCCATTCTTAATATTAGTCTTAAACCTAGAAAGTGAACTACAATGTTGTGGTTTAACTTCACTAAGCAGAAGGACAAATGGAAAGACTCTCTTATAGGGTATTGTTTCATCAAGAGTTCAGTTTAAAAAAAAATTAAGTCCTACAAGCCATAAATTGCCCCAAAAGAATATTATTTTCAACATTCATTTCATCACAGAAACCCCTCTGCAAACCTAGCTCTACATGGTAGTGAGTTAGAACTTTCCTACTTACAAAACCAGCACATATCACAAGCCAAACCTACCTAAGGAGCCCAATGACCACCAGCTTCCCCAAGAAAAAAAACCCAAATTCCACAAACAAATCAAAAACTATGCAAAGAGATCCACTGCATGTTACCTTTGAACAAGTTGTTGTTTTACCACTTCCTTGCAAACCAACAAACATTATAATATTCTGTTTTCCTTTGGTAGGTGTCCATGCCTTGACTCCAGGATCTACAAGCTAAAGAACAGAGAGTTACATAGGTAACAGAACCAAATTTCAAAAGCACATAACAGTTGGTGTCACAGTCATGCTAGGTGCCTGGTTTCATATTCAAAGGAGAAAAACAGTTTTTGCACATTCTCATCTTAATTTGGTTTAGATTTTTTGCTGATTTACAGTGAACAACAATAGCCCATACAAGATATCTATAGTATATAATGTTCTGTGTAATAATTCTGCAACAGTAAGAGTGTTAATTTCTTTCTAACACTAAGCACAGTCAGGGTGGCCTGTATATATGGCACAAGGATAACAACCAACACAGAAAGGGGACCTCCATCCCTCTTGTCACTGCTCTGGATGAGCTTCTTCCAGTGAGAATCCTTCACCACAGAAGGCTTTTTAGGGCTGTTGCCTTACTTGTTAAATGAGTACATACATTCCTGAGAGCCACCATATGTCTGGGCACAGACTACAGTTAGTTTGAGAAATGCCCAAGATGTAGTTTCAATGAGAATACTATTGTTTGCAATAGTAAGAAGCCTCACATCAGAAAGCATAACTGCAGGTACCACATAACCACCTAAAAGCTTGGCTTGCTACTGCACTACTTTCAAGCCCAGACTGTACAAGGAAAGTGATGCAATGCAGAGTTTTGAAGTCCTACCTTAACAAGCTCTTTAAAGACTGCATGCTGGATCATTTTTCTTTTGTTAAGGCCAGATGCCATTTCTTCAAGATCAATTGCAGACCTGAGTTTAAGAAAAGCATGAAACACTAGCATAACTTAAAGCATCACTTAGACCTAGTAATAAAGTTTTTGCCACTGCAACAGCACTCTGATTTGTTGAGTTTTCAGATAGGATGTACTTAAGAAGTGATGTGCACTGGAGATATGCTTAGGCAGAGGACAAAAACAGGTTTCTAATATGCATCTTTCAGACTTGCATTTACTTAAATTACATCTGAAAATAGGCAAGGTAACAGTGCAAGTCACATACACGGATCTATTTATAGCCAGCACAGAACATGTGAAGATGATGTGTCTAGGAAGTAATGAAGAACTTGTTTATCAGACTACTCAACCAGTGACAGCAACAGATTTTTTAAACAAGCCTGTAAGCGGCTAAATAATAATAAATAATAAGTGGCTAAATTTGACCAAAGACTCTTTTGATGGAACTGGCTAAACATTTAGTTCAAACAGCTGTTTTTCTGTTAAAAGTAAACTGGGTGTGTCTAAAAATACCCCAGCATATTAAGTTATAAATCAGCTGTTCTTTTGTAACCTCAAATTACAACTTTTACAAATATCAAAAGTTAAATGCATTTTAATTATTTCACTTACTTGACATTTTCTCTAAGTTGCTTCACAAGTTTGATATTAACATCAGCTTCCAGTAATGCTGTACATACTTCTTTTAACATAGCATTTAAAACCTTTGGAGTATAAAAGAAAAATCAGAAAAATTGTTTTACAATACACAGATTAACTAGGCCAGTATAAGGTCAAAATAAGAATGTGAAAATCTACTTATGATATAACCATGACTTTCACAAATTAAATTAATGTAGTCCGACCATAAAATCGACTGTCACAAAAAAGTCTGTGCATTTGTTCCCATGTAAATACAATTTAAATCTGCAAGAGAAGGGTTCTCAATTGTAACAACTGCACACTACATAACACTAACACAAAACACTTCCTACTGCATTATGGCCAACAGCCCATATGGCAGCAAGACTTCCAGAACTCCCCTCTGAGTACTCCTTAGAGAGTACACCAAAAAAAAAAAATCTCAGATCAAAACACTATTTCTGTAAGTAACAGTATTCCTTACCTAAAGATGGACACCCTGCTACCTGCATTTTCAGAAACTGGATTACTGCTCTGATTGTATGCCTTTTAGGCAAGCAGGTACCTCAGCTAGAAACCCTGTTTATTCTGAGTTTTCCAAGTCTTGAACAGAAAGATTTTTCTCAAAGTAACACCTGCATAAATGGCCTCATTTTCACATCTTGAAATCCTGCAGGATATAAGTTTCCATTGCTTAAAAAATTTAATTGAGTTGTAGTTGATTCAATTAAGGATTTTGACTCCCAGCAGAAGATACATTAAAAGATTTTCTCTATGGTAAGTTCTAAACCTACAGCTCTCAACGATCCTAGTTTTAGTTAATTAAGCCACCTGTCTTTCCACCTGAAAAGAATTTCTAGCAATCAGTGTACTCAGAGACACTCTGAAACCATCACATTAGCTAGTCTTCCATCCTGCATTGAACTCCTATGACAGAACACACCAAGTTCCAATTTCAAACTCTTAATTAGAGAAAATACAGACTGTACTAAGCCAAACAAACTTCCAGAACCTCACACTGACTTGAATATAAAGGCACAAAATGCAACACATTCCACACATTTTCAGAAAGCAAAGCTTACTTCTGTTCCTCCACATTTCAGCTTCTAGCAGCCTAGTACACATCTCCATAGTCTCCCTGTGCACACACACAAATCAGAGCAGGCACCTACCTTCCCATCCAATTTACACACACATCTCCCTAAGCACAGTCACCAGGCTAAAGGACCTTTTGACCACGGGACCCAGACTATGTCTGAGGTGATGACCCATGTATAAATCTAGTTTTAAGTTTGAGCAGTACTGTTAGCGGGTTAAAACCTCTATTACAAATTTTACTTGAAGGAAAAAAAAAAAGTCTAGGGAGCCCACTTAAAGCTTCTCATCAGCCTTTGAGAACGTTTTCTCAGAACTCTTCCAGTGTTAATGCCATCACATTTGTACACTACATACCTCTTCATTGATAATCGTGGCATTGCTCAGTGAGCGCAATGCTGAAGTTATTTTTCTTCCAAGATCTGCCAGAACCATTTTGGCGGCTTCAAGTACAACTCAGAAGGATCTGGAAATAAAACTTAAAAAATAAAATTTTAAACTAGTTGAAGCTATGCCTTCACAAATTAATTATTCAAGTAACTTTTGGGTAAGAATCCTGCTTTGCATTCCAGAAAGTGCACAGGTTTTACTTTTTAAAGTTATTTTTAGGAAATACTGGCCTGAAGTTAATTTTAGGCAATCCTGATGGCCTACTTAAAGGGATACGATATTTAAATTAGGAAGGATTTCACTGTGTAGAATAAATGTGCATTGAATTCACCATGAAAAACAACCCAAAACAGTCCAGATGGGATTCTTTCTGGAAGTCTAACTTCTATTTATCCTCTTATCAGCAATATGTTACATGATGGAATAAAATCAAGCAGAATAGCCTAGAAACATGACAAGAAGCAAAATATTTTGCTAGCAAAATTCAGCATTATTAATCAGTTGTATTTTATCCAGCTTTCACTAAATCAAACTGAGCTTCCCATTTCAGTAACCCTACAAATATACTTGCACTTTAATAAGCAAAATTCATATTGTAGTTTGGAAAGCTGTATTGGAAAAACAGACTTTTTTGTTCACTAGAAACAAAAATCTCATATATAAGCCTAAAGCATACCATAACTTACACTTAGGAAACTATAACATGTTAATTTCTGAAGGGTACACATTCTAGTCAACATGCTAAACCACTCCATCCCCTCTATTAGGTGGCAAGACATTCAGGAGAATACATGACAGAATCAGCAATCTAAAATTCTGAGTAAGAGGAAATCAAAACTTGTCTGAAGAGCAAAAATTTGTAACACCACAGCTACTGCTGAAATGGAGCACTTCAAATACTTCTTGTTTATCTTCCACTTTCAGTGTTGCTTTCTTGTACTCAGCTAAAACTACTTCCTTGCTGATAGCCCAAGTCAGAATCTCACATTTGAGCTCCTCTTTTCAGAACTGAAAGCCAAATTCTCAATAATGGGAGCCTCTGTAATCAAAACAGATGAGAGTTTAAAAGATTTTTGGGACTTCCTCCTGCCTCAAATGAGAAAAAAACAGAAGAAAGGTTGGTCCATTTATTGAAATAAAGAATGCACACTAGCTACATTCTGATTTTATACAGCTCACTGTATACAAACACTGAGATTTATCAGCTGCACAAATCCCAAAAAGCATGGTTTAAAATGTGGTTATAAACAATAAAAGATACATTCCAGAAGAGCTAAAACAAGGCACCACGTAAGCCAATCTCCAGACTGCTTTGTCTAATTTAGAGTTACTATTGTTACCAGCTTGGTAGGTTAAACCAGCAACAAAACCCCCAAAACAACTGCCAGTCTAACCCACCCTCCCCTGATACTGAAATCACAATGCAGAGCAAAGTTTTCAGGAGTTTCAGAAGGTAGAATAAATAAATCCCATGTAAGTACAGAAGTTGAGTATGGCAAATGACACAAATAAATGTATTTATACATTTTAGATTTAATGTACATTGAATGTACAAGCAACGATATTCATTACAATGCCATCTCAATATAAATTAAAAAAATAGTTTATGTTTCCTAAGGAATTCAGCCAGTAGAGTATTTGCAAACCAGTACACTAAGAGAAATTGATGTCCATCTTCTTAAATTGCTGGGACTTCTACATGTTATCTGAAGTGGTAAAACTCCAACGTTTCCTTACGTGGTAAACATTATTGCAGAGTAATTCTAAAAAAAGCATTATCATCAATAGGCTCTACCAAACAGATGTTCAAAACGTTTTCCAGGTCATTTTCCGTGATAATCACAATATGTAAGAAAAAACAAAACCCCAAACCTTTAAAAATGGCACTGCAACTCAGTACGCTTTGAGCTGCTAAAATGGCAACCAATGACAAAACTTAACTATAATACTTGGATATATCAGCTAAGAAATTTGATAGGATAACAAAACACAGCAGTCATACTCAATATTTAAAATTAGTTTCAAGAGTTCTATAGATCTCCAAACACAAAATTACGTCCTAATAAGCGAATGTTTCCTCTGCAGAATTCCAAAAGCTTTTTCAACAGCCTTGCAATAGGAATAATTCAAATCCTTTGCTAAGGAGACGAGTTTAAGTATTTTCATGTAAACTGCTCTCACTAGCACATTAAGAAACCATAAGCCATCAGAACTTCTAAGGGCTGTCAAGTATAGAAATTAACAGAACTTGTGACACAGTCTATCTAAGGCGAGAGCCACACTCCAAACAAAAAGACATGCAAGACGTTTTAGCAGGTAGCCAGCTGGAGCTGGCAGATAGCCAGAAGGGCATTAGCAGTAACTGCACTGCAGATTTTGTATGTGCTGAGCAGCCATAGTTCTGAGGAGTTTAGCTTGCATGCAGCACCCCACAAACACACTGAGCAGGGCTAAACCCAGCTGGGCCCGCAGGACACAGCCAGGCTGCCTCGAGCAGGCTTCGGGCTGAGCAAGGCCAGGAGCTCTGCACAGTCCGAGCCCCCTCCACGCGGAGCTCCCGCCGCCCCAAGAGCTCCGGGCTTCAGCCATAAACGGGCATTCCAGGGATAAAGGGGCAGCACAAATACTGCATCTCTTACTGTGGCATAGCAAACCAGCAGTGAAGCAGCTCTGAAGAGACAGACTGCCCACCCATCCAGCATAAACCTCCAACCAAATTCGCCTAGTTACACTCGCAATACGCTAATATACAGGATTTTGAAAAAAATATAGGCTTAATGAGTAACAGCAGTTTGAACAGCTGCTTTAAAAGATAACAGCAGTTTAAAAAGATAACAAGCAAAAACAACACTTAAAAACTGTACAGTGAACTTGTGCTACAGGTACACATACATGGATTAAGACCAACTGCAAGTTTAACTCTGTAACAGAGAAGCGGCTGTTTCACAGGTGGGAATGCCTTGAGCTACGGCAGCTACGCTCAACCTCAAGAGTTTCCACCTTCTAAAATTACCCGGCTGAGGACGGGAAGGCGCCCCCAAGGCAGCAGCAGGGAACGGCCGTCTCGTTTATGGCCCAATGCCCTCGTTTTCACGGGAAAAATTATGAAGGCAGAGCCTGATATATGTGCCCGGGCGCTGCCGTTCCCCCGGACACTCAGGGCTGGCCACGGACAGCGGGCGGACACCGGCTGGGCGAGTCCCGTCCCGGTGCTGTGGACAGCGGCGGCTGGGTCCGGAGGACCCAGAACTGCTCCCTCGGAGCCCTGGCGGACTGAGGGCCCTGCCCGGCCTGCTGCAGGACAGACCGCCGCCTATCCCCAGGCAGGCACCGGTGCCTCCTCCCTCACCGCCGGGACTGGGCCGGGGGCTCCTCCGCGTCACGAGAAACCGCCGAGGGTGGCGGTCACGGAGCAGCTGCGGCGGCAGCACGAGCACTCACCGAGAGCGCGGTGCCGGGCCCGCGGGCGCAGCCGTGCCCAGCCCGGCCCGCCGGAGCGAGGCCGCCCAGCGAGACGCCGCTGAAAGCGCGAGGAGTTGCGGCGGCCGCCGCCGACCAGGGAAACGTCAGCACTGGCCGTAGCCCCACAGGCCCCCGTTGGCTTCCGTTTCCGGGCCGCTCACAGGCCCGCTGCGTCCTTAAGGTGGCGTTTTATAAACGTCCCGCTCACACCCGGCGTGGCACAGGCAAGAGTAGCTCCGCACCGCCTTAAGGTGGGGCGGAAGGCGGGGCCGTGGGCGGGGCAGGGGGGCGGAGCACCTCCCCCGAGTCCGCCCCGTCAGCGGGGGGCGGGGCCGGGCGCGGCGCCAAGCGGCAGAGCGAGCATGCGCCGGGAGAGGGCGTCGAAGGGCGGGACCGAGCATGCGTAAAAGGCCCCTTCCGCCTGGTGTCGCCCTCCCGCATGCGCACGTACGGGCAGCGGGTGGGCGGGCGCGCGGAGGGTGGGGCTGCCCCCTCGGCGCGCACGTGCGTGAGGCGGCGCGCGTGGCGCCCCCCCGCGGCGGCGGCGCGATGGAGCTGGAGGCGGCGCGGCGCGCGGTGCTGGCGACCGTGCGGGGCACGCGCGCCGCCGACCTGCCGCGCCTGCTGCACTGGATGCGCAACTCCCGTAAGCGCCGCGCGGGGCCGCGCCCGCACCGCTCCCCGGGCTCGGCCCACATCCCCTCGGCCCCGCCGGCGGGTCGGGCCCAGGGCCGCGGTGCGACAGCCAGCGTCGGGGGGGCGGGGAGCGGACCCTGGGCGAGGGGCAGCGTGCCCGGGCCGGGGCGCCGCCCCTTCCGGGGGCACGGAGCTCGCAGGTTACCGGCGGTACCGGCCGGGCGGCTCAGCCCGGCTGCGGCGCTCGGGGCGGCTGGAGCAGAGCGCGCCCGGTGCCGCCCGCCCTGCCCGGCTCCGGCCGTGCTGCAGCTGCCCCGGGCCCGCCCGCGCTGGCCCGTCCGGGGGCACGCGTGCCGGCACACGGGTGCCGTGTGAGGGCCCGGCGGTGGTGCGGAGCAGGACGGGCTGCGGGGTGACCCTCAGACCCCGCGGCGGAACAGGTCGTGCGGAGCCGCCCTGCTCCTGGCGCACCGAGACGGCTTTGGGTATTAGGCTTGCCTTGTTCAGCTTCACACGTGTTCACAGCAGCCTTTCCGAAGTTTGGAAATAGCGGTTTATGCTAATTTGCAAACGCTGCTTTCCGCACTTGATGTCACCCTAAGTTATCATAGCTTTCTGTTTACTCCCTTGTTTATGCTTGGATGTAATTCCATCTACGTACTGCAGTCTGCATTTTGTGGCAGATGAAGAAAGGAAATATGGGTCAGTGCACGAGGTGTAAATTTGCAGCTGAACCTAAAGGATGACATGGAAAACCTCAACATAGGCAGTGCATTAAAGCTGTAGTCACATAGTGCCATGCTGAATAAAGTTTAGATGCTGCTTAGTTTCAGGGTATATGTGCATTTCTCCATTGCAGATAGGAATCTGGAAGACTCCTCCAATCTTGTGATCCAGTATCAAGCACCCAGTACGTGTGTGTCCTGTTTATTAAAGATTATCTCCTGGGATGGTAAACCTACCCTGCTGATCATGTGTCAGGAGAAATTCGTCCTACAATACAGTACTTCTCCAAGTCATTCCCTGCTTTGCTTGGGTTATGCTTCTTGTTTGGGTCTTTGTTCCAGCATGTCCACTTTGGGGTGAAAACAGCTTTCTAAGTCAGCACACGGGGACCATGGCACAAAGCCCAGCTCTGACATGAAGTTGTTCAGCTGTCTAGTTACTTGGAATTGCAAACTCACTTGCTCTGTGGCTTGTGGCTCCCACAGTGACTCAGATGGAGAGGCAGGACAGATCCTTAGGTGGAGCGGGCCCTCTGCTGGATTTATGGGAAGAGAACCAGCTGGGAACAGCGTTTAGTGTCCTTGAAAGGCATGCAGCCCTCCCACCCAAACAGGTTCTTAGGAGAGACATTGCGAAGTGTTCCGGAGTATCTGGGAGTCAGCCTTCATGACTAGAGCAGAGACGGGCCTCCCTAGGACTTGAAGGCTGAATTTTGATGGAAGTAGTGTTAATTGCAGTTAAACATTTTTATTTCCTGTATGTATATGTACACACACATATGTGTATGTATATATCTACACATGCATATGTCTGCATGTGTGTACAGACGTAATGCTAGGGCAATCTGCTATAGGCAGTACTGCATCCTTCCGTTTTTGAGGTCTTGTCTGGACGCAGTAGCTTCCTAAATAGTGCTTGGGTTACTGTAAATAACCGTGTTAGTAGTGGTTTTCTTTTATCCCATATGTTCTAATATATAAAAATCTCATTGAAATTCACATGCAGTCATTCATATTGCTTATTCACTTAGCTAACCATTGCAGCTCCCATGCACTATATTAGTTTGTGTGGTGTGCATATATGGCTTTCTCAGCTTCCTGACTCCTTTACAAATACTATAAAGAACATGGGAGCTTACTAGTGAAACGTGAAAATGCTAAACTTGTTTCAGTTAGGAAACTAATACTATTTTCTGTGTTTCAGTTCTATGATCGTGTTTTACTTCTGCCATAGGAATTTTTAGCCAATGTCATAGTTTATGTAGACTCCAAAATCCTTTGTCAGTGAATACATTTCAATATTTTTTTTATGTTACAGCTTCCAAAAGTTACCATAGATCGTTTCTGTGAAAGATAATATGCTATGGTTACTAGCCTTTGTTAGATTATGATGTCTCAAATATTTTTTCTGAATTTTAAAGATCTAGGTTTGCCTAGGTCTTTCAGTGAAAGGATACATATATTCTTGCCTCATATTTGCTCTTCATAATTAAGATACAACGTAAAGAGTAGATTAGGTTCCAAATCTTGAACTACTTTGTGTGTGGTACATCTGAGCAGTCTGTATCCTTTTATTTTTATACTGTTCGCATCAATAATGATTGCTGCTGCTTCACTATGTACATCATCTTTAAACATAATTAGCTTTACTGTTGCCATTCAGTGGCTTTTCAGCTCATATGCTGCCCATCAGAGAACAGTGGATGAGTTGACAGGGCAATCAGGATCAAGCAGCTGAAATAATGAATGTAATTTCATTTCTCTAGTCTCCTTGTCAGGCCATCTTCAGAACCTTTTTTGATTACAGGCTTGTGCTCTGATAATATTTTATGCTAATTTTCTCTTTCAAAAAAATGCTCATTGTTAATATCCTGGCTGGATGCTATTAATTAATATTCTGAGAAAGCAAGTTATACTTTAGACATCTGCATCTTTGGCATTTGCTTACACTCTGTGATTGTATTTTATAAAGTGCTGATGCCATATAGAACTATAGGCAACCGTATTTGTTCCAAGGTGTGTCATTTAGAATGTGTGACTTAGGCTAATCTTATTTCCCTGATGGCCACATTTGTGGAGAAATTTAGAGCCTATAGAATTTGGTCTCATGCTAATGCTTGTAGAAGTTACCAGTGGAAAAATATTAATGTTTACCCAATTCTTGTACTTTCAAGGTGCTGCAGTCTCCCTCTCTAGCATACATATATGTTTACATGTAGTTATATGGTACAAGAGTGGAAATTAGAAAGCTTTATGGCTATGTGTAAAAGCTTTTCATTGTTAAACAATCAAGATATGTTTCACTGCCTCTTTGGGTCATTAACCTGTTCCTGTGTTTCTAATCTCCTTTGTCAGAATGGCTGTGTCCTGCTTTATTTCTAGCTTTCACCCTGATGAGTACAGGACCACAGTATAAGATCAATATCTCTCCGTTACTGGTTTTATTTTTTTGCAGCGTTGGACAGTAAGTGAGCAGAGGCATTTGTCCTGCAGGTCACGTTCCTTTAGTCTTTCTGCTTTTTCCTCAGAGATGCAAATATTCCGTGTGATGTCCCCAGCACAGCACTCTTGATGATGCTTCTCTTTGTATTGTTTCTGTGAGCTGCATCTGTAGCTGCATACTGGCAGTAACTTTTAGTATGGCTTTTTTTCCCCCTCATAATTCTTGTTGTAATTTGAATAATTATACTGCCCATTTTAATACCTAGATAGTCCTGTGATAACTAATAGTGCTTGGACTGAGCATAGTGAGGAGCTGGTAGAGGTTTCTGCTGCTGTACCCTGAATACAGCCAGGGAATGTGGTGTTCTCTCTGTGCAGAAAGAAGACTGTTTGATGGGAGATGTAAAAAGTTACCAGATCTCTGTGCTACACGGAAATAAAAGCCTACACTTTGGCAATACAGATATAGGAAGGAAACAAACCTCTGATGAACAAAAGAAAAAAAAAAGTGGTAGGGATGGGTAGATAATATTCTGAATGAAAAGTAGTATAGGATAAATAGAAAAATGGTATCCCCACCGACAAACTGTTTTTCTGTGGTGTGTCAGTTCCCTGCTGTCTCCTCCTGCATCCCATTCCTATTTCTGTCAAGATGTTGAGCTTATAGTTTTGCCTCCAGCTGGGGAGAACTGGGCATGATTCCAGCGTTAGCTGTAGTCAGACGTTTTCGTTTTCATGCCTCTCTCTGAATTAAAGTGTACATGCATCCTTAGAGTGAAGTCCTGCATAAGGTGGTTGACCTTTAGGATTAGTGTTGTTGCAAAGACAGCTTTATTACTGTAACTTAGTTGGTGTTTTCTGACTCACACAATGAATGCATGAAATGTTATTGAGAAACTTCATGGAAGATACAAATTGATTCATAGTAAAGCTAGTTATCTTACCTAAAGTAAAGCCTTACATATTTTGAACTGAATTAATACTGAACATGTTCTCACTCCAATGATTTCTGGCTAGCCTTCCTTGGTAATTACGGGAATGTAAGTGAATGAAAGATTCTATTTGTTTTTTCTTTGTATGAATGTGGGGGTTTTGTATTGAGAATTTTAGAAATTCCGAATCTTTATGTGTGATGGAAGAAGACCTTACTGTTTTAAAGCAGCTGCTTAGCAACACTGCTAGGCTGTTTCACAATCAGCCAGCTCTTCCCACACACTGCAGTGAAATGTACGTCATTTCACGGTGACTTGCATTCCAGCTTTTCTTTTGAGTTAGTCTTAGATCATAAAGAAAATTAAATAATAAGAGTTGGAAAAAAGAGCAGGAACTTTTGGTGTCTTAACTTTTTTATAATAGGATGATTAATGCTTTAATATCCTTTTGCAATAACCATGTTCCAGAAGTTCCGGCTAAGAAAACCTGGGTGAAGCCCAAGAGCTAATTCAAACCACTTGGGGAAAACCCCCCTGACGATCCCCTTCAGTTGGGTCCCAGCATTTGATGTGTAGTTGGGGCATATTCCCACTTGAACCTCCACTGCCCAGACTTCTAAAATTTTCAGTATCAGAAAAGGCTACATTTGGTAAGAGTGAATGCTGGAGGAGATAACCAGTGAATTGACCAAGCTATCTGTTTACATGAACAGAAACACAGGAATCAGGGGAAGTAAATACAGGCATCTGAATCTTGAGTTTGAGATTGAAGTCACCAAACCACTCTACTTACTGGCAACTACTGAATGCTTTTGCTGTACTTAGCACTTAAATGCAGATTACAAAGCCTGTCTCTCAGTCAATGTCAGTGAAGCACAGATAAGGTGACAAGACCCTTTATGCGTCTTGTGTTCTGTCATGGGGTCTGATGGAAATATTTTTCCATCAGGTAAAACTTACTGTTGTGATACTAACTTCTAATATTTTTTCAGTTCATATAACAGTGTAATAAAACACGCCTGCAAACCTTTTCCAATCTATGCATTTCCTGAGAAACTTTTAAATATGAAGCTGAAATTTCAAAATTATATATTTTCTTAATTACTGATTGTTCCTATAGTACTCAAAAATATTCAATATCAAGAGTATTACTCAAAATATTAATTGAATTGAATAATAAAATTGCAAATCTCATTGCAAATCTTCTATTTTAAGGATAAACAACATATAATGAAGTACAAATGCTTTTTTTTTGTGGATTCACTTATACTGGGAGCAAACCAGTTTTTTAAGAGGTTGGTGTACAATTTAATCTTCTGACTTGAAAGTTAAGGGCAGTCAGTGCTGTAAATTCACGTTTTTAACAGGCAGTGAGGGAGGAGTATCAGATAAAATCAATCTAACTGAATATGGAGCATATGCTGCCTTACTACAGTGTTCTGCATACAGAGAAGAAACTTCTTATCATACTCCTAGGAGTAGACCAAGTGTGTCCAGCATTTTCTATCATGTGCTTTATTATCTATTAATTAGCATGTTCTCTGACCTGCTAGGTAAAGTTAGCAGATGATAATTTTCACATGACAAGAAAAGTAAACAGGATAAGAAAAAACTTGGTTCTTTAAATGTTTTAGTCAGTGCAGATGTAACTAAAGCAGAATGAGTATCTTTAAAAAGGATGAAAATGTGGGTTTCTGCAATGGGGCAAATATAGTGTGTGTTTTTGTGTTTGTGTGTATGTGAAAAAGTAATTTAGTACAAGGCTTCATATCCAAATTTGCAGAAGTGATTTATTCAAGTAAAATATCCTTTCAGAAGAAATAAAAATAACATTGCATTTTCACATTAACTGGAATGGATTATTTGTTAAAATTATACCAAAAATTTTTTCCACTATTCTATTTGATAACCAAAACTGGGATGTTACCTATAACTGGATGAATCATCAGCTTTGGGAATTTGCATTAATTTCCTTTGTTGTGACAAGTGATACCAGTGTGAGAGAGGTCTCAAGAATACCAAATACTTCTTAGTTGTTAGTCATTGAAACATAATAGTGGTGGGGAAAACTAGGGATTTTAAAACAGGTATGAGACTTACCTTGTTTAAAATTTAACTTCAAAGCTTCTTTCAATTAACCAGTGTAAAATACTTAAAATAATAAAATGAGCTGTGGTTATATTTCTGTTGGAAAAAGCGAATTACTTTCTACCAATAACTATGTATGCTTTGGGATAGAAATAACATTCAGAGTTCCTGAGGTGCTTGATATACTGAGGTCACATATTGCTTGTCAAATTGTTTAGCCAAAAAGGGCAATACTAAAGTTTTAGGGATGTAGTGCTTCCTCCTTGACTTGGTTGTTCAGTATTATTAAAACCTGCTGAATTACTATATTAACCTTGCATTAAGTAGCATGGCTGTTAATATTTGCTTTTCTCTTCTGTGAGAGACCATAAAGTGCTTGCTATTATGGTTGCCTTTGCTAAATCCTCTTCTTCAGTGACATGTAATCTTCTGTTGTCGTTTGGAAATTGTACACTGCTTGTCTTCAATCCTGTATTTTGCAGTGCCAGGGTGTTCAGATGTTAGTGTAGTGATGCTCTCTATCTGGTGTGAGGCTTTGTGATGTTTCCTTAGCTTGTATAGAAAGGCTGACTAGCACCAGGGTGATAATGAGGCTTTTTGCAACGTGTTAATTAAATTTTATAACTACATGTTGAGTAAATCCAGTGGAACCGGTTTTTGAAGTAAAATACAAGCACTGTGCACTCAGGCTTCCTCCATAAACAAATTATTGTGATTCATCTTGCAGTTTCATGAACTGTACATTTCTTTCCTGGTTAGCTTTCTGTTCAATGAACACAGGTTGGCTTGCACACTCTCCATTTTGTGTTGTATACATTTCATGTGTATAACAGGTACTAAAATGGTACATAAAATAGTCTTGTATTTTTGTTTCTTCTTTGAAGATTCCTTTTAAGGCATACTGAGATTCTCAAGAGCAACCAATTTGTTAAATGCAAGGGTGGAGTTGATAAAACTGTACCAGCAGAGATGCATATTTTCATATTTGGCACTGGTGTTTCCTACTTGATGGCAATCTACAAATATTTACATACTGCAAAAGTAAATGAGTTATTGTGGTAGCTGTTGCTGTTTCTTGCTTTGACAGGAAGGAGTCGACTCTGTGTGTCAGAGTTCAGTCACAGACTATACACACAGGTGTGGAGTGTTGCACACACAGCTTCTGCTGCAGCTGCCATTTTGGCATCTCGGATCAAGTCTGTTCAGACCTCCTTTTTTTTTTTCTTGCTTATCGTGCTTTAGACTATTAACTGATAGTTAGAAATGAGCATTTCCATTTGTCATTTATTTTTCAGTGTCAATGTTCCAACAGTTTTTCCATTGAGCTGCATATGGCTTGTCCTTAGGACTTGTTTTGTACAGAACATAGAAGAACTTGTGTGTGTCATACTTTGTTTTGCAAGAAGATATCAGAGAGCCCTGTGCAAGATGGTCAGTATTGTGACTGAACTTAGGGCAGGGAAGTGATATTTTGGATTAGAGGAAGATGGATGTGCTACCTGTGTCCCACTGAAGGTGTGTGTTTCTATTCTGTGGAGCTGGAACACTGAACAGTCTGGAGAGCTATCTGTCACTAATGTTGGCCAGGAAAGGTCACCCAGGCCACAAGGGAGCAGATCCTATTGACGCACTAGATCTGGGAGGAAGAGAGCTGAAGTTCTGTATTTGCAGTGTGATGTGGCTGGCCTGGTGGTCCAGCAACACTTCCTGCATTTCATTAAACGCTATATATGAATTCGATACTCTTAACAGGCGCTATAACAGCTGGATGAGCTCTCTTGCATAGTAATAGTATTGTTTTAAAGCAAGTGCCAGATGTAGAGGCTTATTGCCCACAGGCACTGACCTGCTCAGCTGCTAATATCAGCTTTCTACTCTCTTGTTCTGTCTGTAGCACAATTTTTCCCCTTGCTCTCTCAGATGTTATCCTCCTCAGCAAACTGGCGCCTTAGTACGCTGAGGACATGTTGTGGTGCTGATGGTCTCAGTTAAGCTAGTTAGATTTGCCCACCTTCCCTTCCCATAATAATCTGGGTTTACTTCTTGCTGTATCACATCCATAGAAATCTTCCCTGACCTGATTGGAAAAAATCACTCTGCTTCTGAGATGTTCGTAACAAATCTGCAAATTGTTGGATGGGCTGTGAGTTTAACAGGATGGATGCTTATTGGAGGTTTCAGATTAAAATGCTGACGAGCTGGAGCTGCTGTATTGCACCTGTTGTGTTGATGTTGCTGCTATTGAGCTGCTGCCTCTATCCCTCCTGTGTTCTTTGCTGCAAAGTGTGCATCTCATTAGGAGCTGAGGTTCTGGAGAACTTAACTGTGAGCACTTTGGAGCAGTGAATTGCCTTCCTGAAGTATAGCAACTACCAGCAGTAATGGCCCATCAGGGCCTTGAAACATTATTGCTGTATGTTTAATAAATTATAAACCAAATATATCTTAAGGGAATATAGATAATTTAAAGTTTCTGCTGCTTACTACTGGGGATTCAGAATTATCTGCTTGGGTCCATTTTTGGATGTTTCAAAAGAACCATTTACATTTGCACTCTTAAGAAGAGTACATTTTGCACCAATGAATGATGGTTTCTGTAATCATATTGTTCTCACTGCAGTGCTTAAGCAAAAACCATTTCAGAAGCATTTCATAGTTTAAAGGTTTGCAGGTTTCTGATTCCTATACTAGCCTTAAATTTCTCACTCTTTCTTGCATTTCCTGTCATCCACAAGAAAGATTAAAATATATTAGCACATAGAAACTCGTAGTGTATTTTGTAGATTTATTTTGAACCTGTTTGCCATCAAGTTTTTCTGTACTAAAGTTCCCACCTGGAACAGCAATGCTAGCAAACACTGCCTTTTTTAAAAACACCTGTAAAAGCTGTCGGATTTTCTTTTTGTGAGTAATGCACTTACATGTAAAAAGCACAGTGGCTGCCCAACATGTTGGCAGTCTAAATAAAACAAGAAGTAAACCAGAAGGAGTGGGGAAGGGAGGGCATTCATGTTTGTTTTTAGACGAGACTTAATAGATGGGTTTGGTATATTTTTTCAGGATTAGATTAGTGGTTGCTTTTTGTTGGTGGTGGTTGTCTTTTACAGGTATGTAGCTTTGAATTGAGGTATGCCTTTGTTTAGAACCAGTTCAACATCCTTGAAGCAGTGATATGTCCAGACAAAAAGGAATTTCATCTAGTCCTTCTTTTGAGGAAAACATAACAAGAAAAGAGCAGAGTACAGGCATACAGCAGATCTTGTGCTGAATGCCAGTTAGGAACATCATACTCTTAACATGAAATTGAGGGGCAGGGTGTTGGCTGCAAGATGTGAAAAGTCTGGTAAGAGGAAGTAAACCTTTAACTGCAGTGTCTGGTTCTCAATACTGCAGGTCAGAAAGGATGAGAGAGTTCAGGAGATGCAAAGAGAAGTGTTGAGAATCATCACACTCTAGAGGAAAAAAATCAGGCAAGGTCTGGACAGGCAAATCTTGGTTTTTCTTGGAAAGAAGACTGATGTGACACATGATGAGTCTTCAGGGAAGTAAATAGTTACTATATAATGGAGAGGAACAAAGTTTTCTATTTCCATTTTGAATGGGGCAGAAAATACTAAGTAGTGGCAGAGGAAATCTAAACCAGTAATTAAGAAGGATATTCCTTTCTAATATTAAGGGTAGTCAAGCACTGGAAGAGATGGCTAAGGGTGGTTGCAGAATCTCTAGCATTAACAATCATTTTTAAAAGAGCAGTTTGGAGAAGTAATGACACTTAATATTGATTGAGCCTGAGAAGAAGAAAGGATTAATGTCTTCACATGGTTTCCTTCTCAATCTTTTTTCTAGATGTCTTTAAAAAAAAATATGCTAAAGTAATGCAGGACTATCCTAGAAAAATAGCAAAAATTTATAGTGTGGCTTTGCAAAAATGTGTTTGTTTACATCCATTCCTATCTTTCCTCTCATTTGAAATATTTCGTTAGTTTAGGTAATGTAAAATATATTATGAGTTGAACTGTTGAACTGTGCACTATTCCTGATTTTTGTAAGTTTATTAGAAAGATCATATGTATAAAAAGAAACTTGTATTAAAAAAAAAAAAGCCTGCATTCAGGCAACTATTGAGTTTTGTGATTTCTCCAATAGTTCAAAAACATCTTTGATGTTTTTTATATCTTAAGCTGAAACAGTATCACTTTGGTGGCAGCCCAGACCATCATATGTGAGTTATAAATTTATAAATATGAAAATAATTTGGGATTTCAGAAAAGCGGTGCATTTATTTTATGTGGCAAAGTTATTATAATCCAAATCTGTCATTGGCTGGAAAAGCTAACAAAGGCTGAAAAATGCGTATGAATAAAAAACCTTATCCATCTGGTGTTGTTTATGTCTTGCAACTGTGTTGTACTGGTCATCACTTAGTCCACATGATCTGCCTATGATTGTTCAGGGGTTTTTGTTTGTTTTGATTTATAGATGACTTTGATGAGCTTGTGGTGAGTAATGATGATGTTGTGCTCAGGAATATCGCTGAAGATTTGCGGAATCGTTTACCCATTGAGGCAATGTTTACTTCGGAACATCAAGCTATTGAGAAAGTAAGCTAATTGTTATGGTCTGCTTTTGCTGAACCACATCATTTATTCTGATATCATTTTCAGCAGTAGTTCATAATAGAGAATGAACATGGAGTAAAGTATAGGAAATCTCAGTTTGGTTCTCAGGTCTGTTGCTCTATGTTTGCATGACTCCAGGAAAGTTGCTTCATAGTTTTTAATACTTTGATCATATGTTATTTGGGATAGCTTTCATTCTGTGTGGTATGGCACCTGTCACAGTGATTCTTTAATGCTAGCTCAGTAATAGACTCTAACAGCCCCCTTAAAGACAACAGGAACACAGGGCCAGTGTTTTGCTGTTGCCATAATGTGGGCAGCCCAGAGATGATATCCAGCTCTTTTCAGATTCTGATGGCTCAGAAATAGGTGGGCTGTGAGTCCTGTGGGAGGAGAGTGCACCTTTTCTACTTAAGCTGTCAGGATACAAGAAAAGTTAATGCATTTCCCAGAAAAATGGTGTGTGGCTCTTCGGTGGGAAAAGTGGATTGGCCACACGTAGCAAGCATGGAAAAGGAAGGAAAGATGAGTAGGAGGATGAAGATCATGCCCCTTGAAATGATGAGAAGGCAAGCATCCCAACTGGTACGCTTTTGATTGAAAGTGACACCCACGTTAATCAGGGGTGCTTCTAGATAGAGGCATAAAGCATGATGATGAAAATAGTCAGTTGAGGCTGAGCAGCAGAATTGACCTTTCTTCTAAATTTGAGTTACATTCTCCTCATTAAAAGAAGAGAAGAAGCTTCCTTTACCCTGTATGTTCTCTGTAGCCAAGTGAGCACGAAAGAGACAAAGTTCACATCGGGCCCCGTAGTCAGGTATTAAAACCAGCTTGCTTTCGTTTGTCAACTGCCATTTACTGATTATTTCAATGGAATTTGATGACCCAGTTTACATGCAGGATTTTTGTTGCTTAACTTTTTTTTGTAACTGTTGCATAGGGAAAAACATGGATCTTGGAGATTTTGGGAAAGGTAGGATGGTGGAACAATTAACATGTGACAGTGTAAGTGAAATTAAGAGACTTGGTTATGCCTTTCTAAGGTTTTATTCCTCTTCTCAGATACACCAGCATCCACTGCCCATGATTCATGTTGATGCATTCCTTTATGATGATGATGTTGTTGATTCATTGTGTGAGGAGGGGAAAATGAGTAGGAGCTACTGCACAGAGTGTGGCTCATACAAAACTGCATCTTTAGGTAAGTGTTCTTTCGGGAACAAGAGAAACAAATTGAGTTTAACTAAACTGGTTTGTGCAATGACTCAGCTGGACAAGACAACATCCAGCTAATGAAGGACTTTGTCCAGATTGGCAATACGCAGGCCGGAATTATTTCCCATAACCAATGGAAGGAGCCTCCTACACATGTAAGTTGAATTAATTTGCAGTGTATGAGTGATAATTGTTTCCCACAAAAACTGGGCAGAGAAGAGGCAGGCTATGTACCACTGGAGAGGAAGATGCAAGAGGAAGACAATACTGTAGGGTCCATGCAGTAGCTTTGGTCTCCTCTCACATGCTGAAAAACAATAGAAAGCACCATCTGTCTTAAAGCTTGTGTGTGGTGTGGTACATATCAGTGCTGCTGCCAGTATAGCACAGCCATTGAAGAAATGGTTTATATGGAGAACGTTCCATTCATTAAAACTTTGGAGTTGAAATTAAAGCTATTAATATGTCTTCCCATAAAAAGTTTTGCACAGATTGTGTTGAACCTTAGTACTGTGTTTCCTTTTTCACTTAAACAGTTCCAAGTTACTTTGTTTTGTATTCTTTAACATATGTTACTGTGCAGAAAAAGGTAATTCAGTTTCATGAAGGATTTCAAAATTCACCATGTAAGGCAAGGAATCCCCAGACTTGGGACAGGCTGCTTGGCTGATTACATCTGATCTGCAAACCCTGGTGTTCCAGGGTTCCCAGCACTAGTGCAGGCAAAAAACCACACAAGTTTTCAGTGAAGCTAATTCTTCAGGTTACTGTTTCAATGGTTAATTACACAGTAGTTAGTACTGCCCACCCAACACCTTTGTTCTGTTCTTATTTCCCAGAGTTTATTTCGCATTCCTTTTCCCTCATGGAACTGAAGTTTCTTTATCAACATGTACTGCCTGACCTGACAGGAAAGGTAGTGGTTGACGTTGGCTCCAGGCTTGGTGCAGTGCTATTTGCGGTAACTTCCAGCACAGGAATTCATATTTTATTACTGTGACAAACATTTTCCCTCTTTTCTGACTGCCTACTCTCGTTACTCAGTCTTGATGGGTCATTCTGAGAGGCACCTCTGATCTGACTCTCTGAATAGTGTAAGGTGCTAGTAGCAATTTCAGTTCTTCCTCTGTTCCTTGCAAGAGGGAATACAAATGATCTTGCTTATGGAGAGGAAAAGTCTGTTGTCCAACAGAGTAGCATATTGCTGCTCATCACACATGCTGCTTCTTTGCTCGTTCCTACTGTCTCTTAGTTTGTCCTCTTATGTCTTGACCATGCCTATATATAGATTATTTATGTTAAATTCCTTTATGGAGCTGATAAACTGTTAAAATATACAAAGGAAGGCTTTGATATGAATTTGTCTCCAAAAACATATTGTCCTGCTCTGCATTTTAAAATGCACATAAAATACTTCATCGAGAAACTCGAGTGCAATTTTGATTGCTTTTGGCATGGCTGGTAGAACATATGGCCAGCAGCAATGCAAAACACACATTACTACTTTCTTTAAAAAGTCAATGTGTGTTTAGGGCTCAATCTTGCAAACACTTGAGCATGTGATTTTACTCATTTGAATAGTCTAATTTTGGGCTCACTCAAATGAGGAAAGTTACTCCCATTTGTAAATATTTGCAGCATTGGGTCCTTAAATGGTAACACTTTTGCTAGGCTGAATTTGTTTTGAAGTATTTAAATGTTTGTATTATTACAGTAGGAGATTCTCTCAAGGCACTCTTTCAAAAGAGAGTTCTGCTTTGTAACATGGTCTTGCCTTGGAGGAGGGGTGACTTCACCCTGACAGATTGCTTTTCTACTCTCTGAGTTGAATGGTTTCCGAAAACCTTAATAAAGAAGTTGTAATACATGTGAATCTCAGATATTCTGTATCTTCACCTTTTTTTGCCTTTGCCATTGTTGGCAAAGTGTAATTATTGTACTCAATGGAGACAGTAGCACTTAAAGCTGTGTCTTTGTTAGGGTACTCTATGCTCAAGTATTTGTACTTTTTTTCTCTAGCATTTCCAACAACTTCCCAAAACCTTAGTCCACAACTGAACTATTTTTTTCGTTTAATATTATGTCATAATTTAGGGGTTTTTTTGCATATGTACCTGTATGAAACATCTGAAAATGTCAGTAATACAGTAACTTAGAGGCACTGAGAAAGACTTGGTGCTGAAATGTCCCACTATATTATTGGTACATTGTCCTCCATGTTCACTCATTTTTACTATGGTATATCTCATGTTTTTGTTCTTTTCTCTTGATATTTTCTGCTTTTCTTCTCCCAAGAAACAAAAATTACATGTAGAATCTTTTCCCTTCACACTATTTTTGTAACTTAGTACGCCTTTTTTCTTTCTTAGACTGTTTTCCATCTGTTTTGCAGTTGAAGTGAACTTGGAGCTTTCCTTCTCTTCTTGTTATTTTGATGTGTCATTTTGGATCTCTTACTAAAATTTGTGAAGTTTAAGTGGGAATTGCCAAATCAGGAGCTTAGCTCTGAAAAATATTTCACATCCACTGAAAAACATTTCTCAACTCACTATTTTAATTTTTTTTTTTTTAATCTTAACTCGTTTTTTATTCTCTTCTTTTTAAATGAAAATTTTGAACTTGTTTTAAAGGCATCACAGTTACTAAATTTCCTTTTCCTAATGTAGGGTTATCTTTATAGCTCAGCTTCCCAGCTATATGGAGTAGAAATGAATGCAGACTTTTGCCAGTTGCAAGAAATGATGATTACAAAGTACGAGTTCATTGACAGAATAAAGGTAACTAAATATATGTTTTAGTTTATGTATTTTTAAGCACTTTGTTCAAGGTATCTGGTTTAAGTGAGTGGCTGGTAGATCAGCAATCTGAGAAGTTTCTGCCTTTGCTTGTTTTGATCCTAAACAAAGGCTTTGCATTAGGAAAAAAGATCTTATAGCAGAGAGGAAGAGGTAAATTATCAAAATATGAATCACTTAGCCTTTTTCCTGACTGGGCTTACCCATTGGCTCACACAAAACAGATACATCTTAGCTGATTGTCCCAGTGAAATCAATGAAATCACTGCCACTCACATCTGTGAAACTGAATGTATAAAGAATTTCTGTCACAAACACGAAAAAATGTCTGTGATTCACTTTGGTTAGCAGAAAAATGTTTGTAGGATTTGCAAATTTGCATCTAAGGACATCTAAAGGATTTCAGTGTATAATGTCAGAAACAAAGTGCTATCATTATGGGAATCATTTCCCTAGTTTCATTAGGGGAATAGTTACTAATATTTTAAAGAGGAAAAAATTTTCCTTTCTGGACCATATCCATTATTTTGTTACCATCAAAAGTTGGTAAGTAGAATATGCTGAGTAGAATACTGGCTTTAATCCTGTGTTGTATGCATGTGCTCTTGAATGAAGTCACACAAACTGCTGAGTAAAGTAATTTCTTGGGTATTAAGGTAACCCAGTTTTAAACTAGAAAGAAATCATAAACATAAAATATTTAATACAGAGTAAGCAGTGTCATTGGGTTGCTCAATTTGCAGTTGCTGACAGTTTATCCATAACCTTTGGACTTTGCGTGTGTTTTGTGTTCGTAACACTTTACTGTGATGAAACTGAAAGTACAGTAAGGAACTCTGTCAAGTTAATTCAGTGGAGCTGGAGATCTATAAGCATGCTTTTCAGCTCTGTATATTTTTTATTATAAGCTTTTATGTATTTTCTTCACACCTTGTAATTGTGCTGAAGTATTCATTTTGGAGCATAAAGATAAGATAATAAGTTTTCAAAGCAGTGCCCGAGGACATAGCTATTTGAGTCTCATTAAATGCTAATTTGGTCATGTGACTCCTGTTATCACACTGCTTTGAACATTTCAATCTTAGATTTTTATTTCACCCCCAAATGTATCCTCTCTAGAGGTACATATTAGCTTGAAAAATTGTGAGAATCCACATGCTGGTCATAATTCATGACACAAGCTTGAAAAACTTTTTAGAGACTCTTCTTAAATAGAGATTGTTTTTTTCAAGATATTCTGAATTTTTATTAGAGTATGTTCCTAAAGGATAGCAAAGTGAAATGGTATCTTTAGTGGCTAAATCTCTGAGTGAGCCTTGTGTTTCTTTGGTAAACACTTGGTTTGTTAAAGTACATAGAAGGTTGTCCAGCATCTTTCGCCATTTGAGGAAACACTTAGATACTGGGAGGAAAGTAAACAGTTCAACAGATCTTAGGAAACTTGAGACCTTAATTCAGAAATTGCCTGTAATCATGAAAGACTTGGTGTGAATTCCATTGGATGACAAGAAAGTTTTAAAATCAGTTGCTGCCTCCTCTGCTGTATTGGCATACAGCCAAGCAGATCAGAGAACTGGTTCAGCTGAAACCAAACCCAGCAATATTGGAGTTTTGACTAGAGCAGTACATAGGTTGGCTCACTGTGCAGCCACACGTGCTTATGTGGTCCCAAATTCCCCAAGAGGAATGAGGATGTGTTTGGGGAGAATGAGGTGCTTAGGTCACTTTGGTCAGTATGGTCACCTATTCTGTAAATGCAGACATTTTAGGTCAAGTCTTAAGTATCATTCAAGTCAAGGAAACATCAACATAGATTCAAAGTTTTCCAGTAGTTTAAGCATCTTTCTGAATTATGGTTTAAAATATTAGGATTGCCATTAGTATCCTATCCTGTACATGGGGTTGTTCTTCCTCAGGTGCAGGACCCTGCATTTGCCTTTGCTGAATTTCAGAAGGTTCCTCTCTGCCCATCCCTCCATGGTATCTGCCACTCCTCCCAGCTTCCTGTCATCAGTGAACTTGCTGAGGAGGCCTCTCCCCTTCATCCAGGTCATTCATGGATAAATTAAACAATATTGGACCCAATATTGTATTGAGCCTCAGGGGACAGCAGTAGTGACAGACCTCCAGCTGGACCCTGTGCCACTGTGTATGGCCCTCTGGGATCTGCCATTCAGCCAATTCTCAATCCTCACTGTCCACTCATCCAGCCCTCACACCCTGAGTTTGCCTGTGAGGATGTTATGAGAAACAGTGTCAGAAGCCCTGCTGAAGTCAAAGTAGACAAAATCCACTGATCTCCCCTCATCTGTCCAGGGAGTTGGTTCATCACAGAAGTCAGTCAGGTTGGTTAAGCATGACTTAAATGTAGTGAATCCGTGCTGACTACTACTTATCCCTTCAAAAGATATTCCAATTTATGTTTCTCATCAGATTTGGGATATAGAATAATAGGATATCCTGAGTTGAAAAGGACCCATGTGGATCATTGAGTCAGACTGATAGATTTCTCTAAGAGGAAATCAAACACATTAGAGTGTTAATGAGCATCCATATTCTCCTGTCTCACTTGTTTTGAAAAATGACATGATGTGCTAATACATAGGTGAAGGTAGATGAAATCAAAACAGCTCCTCCTGTGCTGACTGGAGAGGCAGTTGTTTAGTAGGATTCTCCAGTGCTACTGAGCATCCTGCCTTTCCAGCATTCCTAGTCCCAATATGTATTGTGAGAATTCAGCTGTCAAATCTGGTTCTGTAGTGTCTTTTCTAGCTATTATCCTTCCTATAACCAGTAACCCACTGACCCTGTGAGATGCCTTTTAATATCCTCAAAATATCTTCAACTAGCTTAACTTCTTTCCTGAAATCACTGGACATTTGTGATAAAATATAGAAAAGTGAAATGTAACAGCCATAACATATATCATCTCCTCTTTTATGGCGCACAATTCTAAACCAAAATTCAGACGTACTTTATTTTACTTAGCATAATGGATGGTGTATTTTAATTAGAAGAGTTAAATCTGATTTTTTTTCATTTTTGAAAGGTTATTATGGTTGCGTGTGATAGTTTTATCTAATCTGAAGACAGTGAAATACCTGTTTTTGTGACTGGTTCAAAAGGGTGGTAGCAGGTGCTGCATTAGGCTGACAGGCTTCATGACTTCTCAAAGGCTGTATTCATCTCTTAATTTATGCCTTGGGAAATTTTTCTCCTTCAGGTGGTTCATGCAGACATCTGTACTCAGCCCTCACTTCTGCAGAAGGCTGATGTTGTTGTAATGAATAATGTCTTTGAATATTTTCTTGACAGACAGGAACAGGCCAGGTAAGCTCTGTGTCCAAACAAGTTACCTATTTCTTTGTCAATATGTGTGCAACCTTCTGAATTATGGAAGACCTTAAGGTTGTGCTTTTTGAAGGCACATACATAATTTATGTAAGGAAATTGTTTCATACTACCTACTTTTAATTGTTGTACTTAACTGCTAAGGTGTTCTGGCAGTTTATTGTTAAACCCGCTAAACACTGCTGCTTTGTTTACCCAAACCTTGGCTTGAATCCTTGCACTGATATGTTAAAATAGTATCTTGCTGCTAAAGAATCTGAAATTATTAACCTTATACTGTATCAATGTAAGGTTTAATCTTCAGAAGTAAGACGGCTCACTGACTTGTAGATGTCAGAGCTTTAATATATACCGACTACAAAGCATGGTTATGAATGATATTTCTAATAGATATTCGTAAGGATGTGGTAGCAAACAAACATGTAGCTAAGGTTCTCTTTCAGGTACAAAACACTTACAGATGGGCTTTTGCTAATACAGCAGCATGTGTTTAAAATGTAAATAACTTGATCATCCAGAGTTTAGAATGGGCAGTCAGAAAGAAGGAGTACCTATGTCTCTACTTGATACCAGCCAAGTCTGACTTCTGTAGCAGTTTCAGTTGAGGCTTGCCCTGCTGCCCTGGATACCAGGTGATAATGCCAACCAGAGAGGCACAGAGTAGATGGGTGAAGGATAGTGGATGTTTCAAAATGCCAGGAGATAGTTTCCAGGCACATGACTGAGAATTCATTTGATTCTGTCATAACTTGGGGATAGTGGTTTAGTGTTGCATTAGTAGCGTGAAGACAAATGACATTTGAAGAATACTGGAAATTAAATTCATTTTAGTCTGAATTGCCATGCTGTGAGAAATGATCTTATTTGCAAAATCAAAAAAAAAAGGAATGCTGGGGGCTATATTTAAATACTCTGATTACTAATGTCTTAAGAGAAGTACTTTGTCACGACTGTACACGAAGTATGTGTGTAAAGAGCAGCTTGTTGTGAAGCTTAATAAAGGAGTACAATTCAGGACTGGATTTTCTTCAAACCTAGAAGTTAAAAATGTATCAAATGTCAACGTTTAACCCTCGTTTAAAGTGAAAGTCTTGACTACCAAATGATACACATGTATGTATGAGAATTATATTATAAAGTTACAATATCTAACATTGTAAGATCATATATTTCCTTTGTTTTTAATACAAAGCTTGGTTTTATTCCTGCAAATGTATTTGCTTAGATATTAATAACTGATAAACATGTATTGCAAATCTTTAAGCTTAGTCTACCTCTTGCTAATAAACTGCAAGTGTAAGATTCATAGTATATAAAATATGGGTGTTTTTTCAAAAAAAAACCACCTGGTCACCTACCTTTAAATATGTTTCAGAGCTTGGGAATTTATTGCTTGTAATGTAAGGAAAAGAGGGTCCTTGTTAGTGACAGTTCCAAGTCTTGAGGAATCACTGTCAAAGCTCCAGGTAAGTTCCCTTAGCCTGTTTTAGCTGACACACTTCGTTATTTTCTGTCAAAGTGGTATTTCTATAGTTGAAGTTAGCTGCTTGCCAGTAATGCTATAAGGAGGCATATATATAATTTTGTGCAGAGATTAAAAGGTGGAAGACTCTGGATTCTGTTTTGAGGTTGACCACCAGCACATCTTCCTGTACTTTGATTGTCCTCATGTGAAAAGGAAAATCCCAGCCTGTATCAGTAGGCTGCATAAATCATTGTATTAACAAGTGTATTAATATGGCAGTGTGAGCTTTTGGAAGTACAGATTAGTGAGAGATATGGTCTCCCAAGTAGCTGGGTGACTACCATCAGGCATCTTGAATCAGTTACATAGCTTTAAATTGCAGTTGGAAGCAAACACAATGACAGTGCACCTTTCAAAGATGTTGAATGCTCTGTGCTGTTCCCTGAGTAGGAACTGCTCCCGGTGGGCCACGCTCTGCTCTCTGTTTGTTCTGGCATCGGTCATCGGTAGATCATGTGTGTGATACCTCGTTAAATTATGTGGCCTAGCTTTAGCTAGGAAACAAAACACTCATCAGACATGACAAGGTTATGTATGAAGTGACTTGTTCACAACATAGTTAGTTTTAGGGAGACTGAATCCCTTGTTGCCTGGTATGCTGATGGGTGAAGTAGATTCTCAGCCCCAAGAGTAGCAGTGGTGGCATTTGAACTTCTCTTGGAGCAGGCTGTGGTCACAGAGCAGCTAAGAAGCCCTTTGTAGCCTTACAGTACTCCCTGGGTGTAAAACAAGAAAACGCCTGTGATTCTTCTATGATACTGTTAGCTGCTCCCTCAGCACATCTGTCAGAATGTCACCCTTTGATCTTGTCACCCTCTGGATGCTTGAGGCCTATACAAAGGCATAAAGAAAGGAGATTGTAATATGCTAACAAATATCTAGACTATTGACTGTGATATTTTTTAAAGTTACCTTTATTATATTTGAGTTAAAATGGCTTTTCCAGAAATGTATTTATTGCTGCCATATAATTTGGAATGACTAATCTCTCATATTATGTCTTGCCTTCTTAATGTTGAAACTACTTAACCTTGAAACTGCTGCCATTGCTTAACATGGTGTTGATTTAAGGATCTGCTTTTATTGTTTCAGACAGATGTACAGCTCAGTCAATGGGTCGAAGAGGTGCAGCTAAACTATGATGTGCATATGGAAAAGGATGTTGACAGAGAAGCACTCGAACAGATACATTTATACAAGATTCTTTAGGAAAAATTTGCTAGTATCTTTATGATATATATTTTGGGCTTAAAATTAATTTGGATTGATTTGTGTGAATAAATCAGGTCAAAATTAATATTGTGGTTAATTTGAATCATGTATGTGGTTTTTAATGAAAAAGAGTCTTTTGAAACAGATTTTCTTATGGAGGCATTTTGTCTCAACAGGGTATTTTGACTTTTAACTAGGAGATAACCTCATGGTTTTATTTTTTGCAGAAACGTTAAAAAAAGAGCATCTACATAGTAATGCTAAAAGAACTTTTGGTCTGTAGCATTGTGCACTGCCAATGTTTGCTAAATATATCAAACCTAAGAATAGTGAATTTTATTAATGTGAATTATAAGAATGCATTTAGCGTAATGTTACATATAAGCTGTAGTGCTATTTCATTTTGGTATAAACCATTTATTATTATCAGTAATAATATTTATTAACAATATTATCTTTGGTGTTCCTTCTATTGAATTTGTAGGTTTTCTTTCCAGGGTCTGCTTGATAACCAGATTATCTACTGGCATATGTTATGAGAGAGGCAAGTTCATCCATTTAGTTAGTTGTCCTTAAGGTGGGTATTAATATAAAATACTGAAGGATGCCGAGGAGCCATGGAGAATTAATACAGCAAGTCCAGGATGATGGAACTCTTTTCCTGCACTTCTGCTATGGATGGTAGGAAGTGTAATAAGGGGTTAAGAAGCTGAAAATTCTGAACAGGTGTCATGGCTTAGCAGAGGCTTGGTGGTGGCGTAAAACAGTGGAAATTCATAACAGAGCCTCCTCAGAGAGAAAAGATCCACATACGCCCACCACATTTATATTTAGATTTTACGTTCTACGGATGTAAAACTTTTAGTCAGCTGAAGAATGTATAGGGTTTTAGCAAGCATTAACAAAGCCAAGTGCAAAAATATTAACTTCAGGAGTTTTGGATTAAGCGTGTTGTGAATTTAGAAGCATTGTTTAAAAGTTTGCTGCACAACTTTTGTCAAGTGTAAATGGGAAAACATTAAATTGGATTTCAGTCTTCAAATTATATACAGGTCAGTGACTTTGATAATACGTGCTGCAAGCAAAAAGGATCCATGGCCCTTAGGCACTCACCAACACAGTAAATAAATGAGACTGTAGAAAAAGGGATAGTGAGTTTTAAGAAGTCTTATTTTCATGGCCTGTTCAGAGTGAAGAGGATGTTTTAACTTGAGTAATACTGAACTGCTGCTCAAATACTGTGTTGAATCTAATCTTCATGCATTTAAAAACAAAAAAAGATGGAAAGCTTTTAAAAAAATTATTTTATTGGTTTCTTAGTTTTCAGTGAGACAAGTACCCCTAGAAAAAAGCCTAGGAGAGGCTAAGCAACAGGGTGGAGGGGTAATGCAAGGATAATAGATCTAATAAGGAGAGAATAAAAATGAAGAAAAGAAATGCATGCACAGTTCAGAATGAGGAAATGAGCACTGTAGTAATCAGTACAGTGGAAGCTGTGACTGAATTGGAGTGTATAAATAGGCTGCTATAAAAGGAAAACTGAATGGGTCATAAAAATGCTACTTCATAACCCTAATACCATGTGAGAAGAAAACACCATGTTGGAATGTTTTTACTTTTTCCAGAGGTCCTGCAAGATCTCCTGAATCAATTGTCAGGGCTCATGATACTGGGTATGATCTGTGCCCTGCACCTTGTTTTGGTAATACGGGAACTACAACTTTCATTGCAGTTGTTTCGCCTCTTCATGCTGAGTCTTCAAATACTTTTTTTGGGTGTTGATCTCAGATTAAAAAAACTTCAATAGACTGGAGCAGATCACCAGCATTTAATGTCATTTAATGACATCTGTATCCTCTGACTCTGAAAATAGCATGCATGCATCTGGAGCTCATATGCAGCAGAGGGTGCAAAAGGGAGGCTCCCCCTGTCTTTTTTAGACATCAGGAGAAACTCAAGAGGTGAGTTCAAGCTGCTGAAATGTGTGTTTTCCTCTCCCATCCTTGATGAGTCCTTGGTTGAAATCCTCATATTGACGCGTTCACTGAGAAGAGGTGGTGGTAATTCAGTTTGGTTTTATTAAACTGATGTTAAGAGATATAACTGTCCTTTTAGAAGCCTCTTCCTAACTTGACTTCATAGGGCCAGAGATCATAGGGTCATTCTTAAGGATCTTAGGAGCTGAAGAGCTAGAAACTAGTGTATGAAAGAAGGTAGTAATTGTCTCTTTTCCAGCTGGCCCCTTCCAGTCCTGTTACACATTCCCACACACAAGGGAAGCAAAGGTAAAGTGTGATATGGTTTGCAAAACCTCGTGTGAAAGGGGGCAAATCAGTCCTCCCTGTGCACACTCAGAAGACCTCAGATATCAGCTGAAATCCTCCCAAGAGTGTGTGTATATTGCCTCAACTCAGGTTTTGCTTGTTCAGCTTGAGGAAGTTGCCAGAGTGTATTCAGCACGTTGAGTCCTTGTTCTCAGTTTTGCTACTGCTGAATTGCATGGTATTTGGCCAGTGTTTGAACTTTTCTCTTCTTTGGTGTCTACAGTGAGAATGAGAACAACAAATCCAAAATCAGAGCAAGGCTGTGAATTAATTTAATATCAACTGCTTTGAGATTGTCATATAAAAAATGTTAAACGTCAGAGTTCTTTGTAAAGTGACCTAATTTAATAGAACTGAAAGGCAAAGATAATACCAGTACCTCTCTGAGATACTTTCTGGCTCTTTCCTTCACCTGACAGCATTGAAAAGGAAGCACAGATTAACCATAGTACAGTGTTGAAAATGCATAAATAATTGTTTCCTAGTGTTCTCAGTTTTTACACTGCCCTTGCTATTAGATGGCCGCTGGTATTGGGAGGAAGGGAGAGGGGAGAATCTGCACCCAGATTTTTGGGCCTGCATGCAGGGAGGGCAGCCCGGTGACAGCTGCTGGAGATGTCACGATGGCTGCCACAAGCTGCCAGCCGGAGCTGCTGGCTGCCCCGCCCAGCTCTGGGGCTGCACAGCTGGCGTGTGCTGTGACTGCCTGAAACATAGCTCTCTATGGCCTGACAGGGGTCCCAACCCCAGCTATAGCAGCAGGGCACTCTAGTCCTGAACAGTCTGTAAATCACAAAATTTCACTTTTGTAGGCTGAATTAGAGAAAAAATTATTGAGGGAGATGCACATCTGCAGTACTTATAGTCACCAGGAGTTCCTGTCACACATGGAAAGCAGCTCTGCTATTCCCCAGTAGCATAACTTCCTATGCAATACCCTGGTTTCTGGAGAAAGAGCTATCTGAAATTTGAACCCATCAAGAGCTACTAGTAGTAGTAGTGAAAGAAGAAGAAAAAAAAAAAAGATTCTGAATCCACTGTAGTAACTCAAAAAAAGGTTAAGCTATAAGAATGATAGATTCACTTTGCAGACAGGAAACGTGGCAAATGTCTTGAGATTTTGTTTTCAAAAAGTCACCAAATGCCTAGTGAGAGCAGCTTGGCTCTCAAAGGTGTGTCACTTTCCATGTGCCCTTTTTCACAGTAAGCAATACTGGAAGGGGCTAATGACCCATGCTTGGGAAAACTTGACAGTGGAACAAGCTTGAAAAAACCCAAACCCAGCTCCTTCATTCCTTGCCATCTGTATCCTCCTCTCTTTCCTAGGTTTCTCCTGTCTCTTGTCTCTTCTCAGCTGTCTTTTCTCTCCCTGCTGCCAGTGCCACGACCAGCCCGTTGTGCAGCAGGAGCTGTGCCTGAGTGTGGCTGCAGCCTGCACGTTTTCTCTGTTGCTGGAAGACAGTAATAGAAAATGTAACTGGTTGCTTCAGCTGAGCAACTTCTAGGGTTTGCTGCAGGGTGGAATAATGACGGAAACATTTTTAAGGGGCTACTTTGTACTCTCCAGGAATTCCTGGTGGGGACTCCAGTGAAAAGAGCAGACCCTGCTCCATCTCATCTCTGAGGCCTCACAACAGCCTTAGGCTCCAGCTGCCCCCTGCCCACCCTTGGTAAAGCAGTTCTGCACAATGCCAGTACTCTTAGCCAGCATTTTAACAAATGGCCTCTCATAGGCTGTCACAAGCCCTCTGCAGTAGAGGGGGTTGTATTTGTAGAAATAAGGGGGAGAATAAGGCAGTGCTGCTTTTCCAACAAATGCATGCTAAATGCTCCTGGAAATGTCTATACTTCCACTCATTCATTATTTGAGAACAGATTAATATGGCACAGTTTTTGGGGAAGGAAGAGAGATGGAACATCATGCTTAAGAGCATATGTTTTGTAAATTCCTGTGCAGAATCTCAGTGCAGCTTGTATCTTTTAAAAATTGACATGTTTGTGTCACCCTAGGGGTGAGTCTTTTCCAACAGGAGCAAGCTAGCAGTATGCTGGAAGGCTTAGAACTGATCACCTCCAGAGTCCCTTGCAGCTTGTAATGTAGGAGTTCTCTACGTGAACACATGCTGGAGTCATTCCCCATCTAACAAAGAGATATTAAAACCCCAAACCCAGAAGTTCACTATTAATTTTAAGTCTTTTGTACTAAGCATTTGCTTTCCCCCTTTTTTTCTGCTGCACGACCTGTGTGATATCCCAGCTCCTCCTGCAGTTGTGGTACTACTTTGCCTAGAGACCCTGTCTTGGGGATTTTTTGGGTATTCATGCTTCTCCAGAGACCCCTCTGCTTCCACTTGGTGGACAGAAGGAGAGCAAAACAGTTTTCATTCTTCATCACAGGGTGCATCAGAGGTCGAGGTTCTCCTGATCTGCCTCTCTTTCTGTGAAAACAGCTGAGGGCTTACGTTCCATCACCTGGCTCAAGCCCCACCAAACACCTATGGGGCAGGTGGGGGAGAGGGGAGGTTCTGCGTTTTTGCTCAGCTGTGCTTCCCCAGGGAAGCGGGGAAGGCAGCCAGCCAAAACCGTCAGCCTGAGCTGGAAATAGCAAGGATGGGCAAAGTTGGCAAGAGATTTCATGCCAAAATTTGAAATACAATAATTTACCAGAGTTGCTAGCAGACCCAACAGCAATCAGGCCCCAATTATATGCAGTATTGTGTGAACATATGTATTGTGTATTTGTGTATATATATATCCACCAACATAATGAGATTCTGCTTATCCTCGAGAGTCAGCTATGTACACAGACAAAGGTAGAAGAAAGGAAATAATATTTCCTATCTTCCAGATGGGGCATTGAATTTTGTGTGGTTATTGTGATTGTGTAAATGAGGTAGCTGCACGCACATGGCCTGCTGTAGGATTACTGACTGCACTTTTTGTGGTATTTTTAGGGACTTAAAATTGGGAGCATGAAAATACATAGCTGTTAAAGTAAATAATCTCCATTTTTAAAATGACATTAAGAAGATAAACAGTACACAATTTACTGGGGGGAGTAAGAGAGGGGAACAGAACATCACTGTTCTGCTTCCTGGCAAAACAATTCAAGACACTAGAATTACAAGCACCAAGCTGACACAGATAAACATTTTAAGGGCACTGGTGTAATGAAGAATTTGGGTGGTGCTGCCTGCTTCCAACTGCTTGAACAAAGAAGCGAGCAAAGAAAAAATTACTAATTTTAATACTAAGCTAAACAGAAAGTTAACATCAAGCTTAGCATCTTAAAGTGAGACTAAGCATGGTGTTGCAGAAGTGCTTGCCAACTAGGGTTGGATGCTGAGGAGCAGTATGCTCAACTAGAGATCACAGATGCCTATATGTTTTCTTTCAGTCCTGTGTAAGGTGTGCATGCTGAGGATGTAAGCAAACAAGTGCATCAGCTTTGTAATTTTGAAAGCATTTTGAATAGTAAGTACATTTCAGTTACGAGCTGTGGCAATTAGGGAAAATGATTATGAGCTAATAAGCTCAAGTAATCTTGAACTACTATGCTACATATATGCACTAGGGGTTTCACTCTCAGAAGTCTACACAGGAGCATCTCAGGCATTTCCACTGATTCTTTCCCACTTGTGTATGTTAGAAAGACTGGACCAGTGACTGGTAGGTCATTGTCAACTCTCCATTCTTGCCAGGGTAATAACCCAAAAGGTCATAAAAAAAATCCAAACCAGAGCCAGGCAATGAGGGGGTTGCAAAGCATTCAAGGATTTTATAGTCAAAACTACCACATGTGTGAGTACAACATGTGGTGTTGCAATACTGTGAGCCTGTGTTTCTTAATGCACTTACTGAAATTAGTAAGGACCACCACTGTCTGTTTAAAATCTCTGCGTCATAGACTGGCTCTCTATTTCGGTGTCATCAAGGTGTCAGCCAAAAATTCTGAAGTTTCAGTAAGATTTGCTATGGAAGAATCCAAAATATGTACAGCTTTTGGCCCCCTTTCGGGAAGGGGCTGATTGCGGAGAACAGTACATGTTGTTGGCCTTTTTTTATTTTTAATGACTCATATTTTGGACCTTATTCCTGTTTGTCTTTCAATGCCAAACAGAAATTACTATTTAGGTCGAACTGCTGTTGTGGTACTAATAGAAGCAGACATCAGTTTTGTCGATGGATTTCACAGCTATGCATTTTGCAGAGTGAAATTCCCACTCTAGGCTACTTCTGACATTTAGCTGTGATGGTGTTAATACCAGCTTCTAGTGCTACCTCTGCCATTTTACTTGCACACACTCAGCTAGGGAATATAGCTGGGGAGCTACCTTTCAGCTATAGCTTTTTTCCCGTGCAGACTCTTGAGTACAGCATCTTCTGCTCCCAGATCTAGCTTTCAGGCCACTTCATGCTGCTGCTGCATGGTCCCGGCTCTTCCCTTTTCAGTTCTTCCTATCCACTGGTAGGATCCTGCCTCTTGGCCTGTCTGTGGCTGCTACCAGCTTTGCTACATTCTGCCTCTCTTAGAGGGTTGCTTTCTAACTCTGACTCCCCTAGTTCTTGCTTAATGCTTCCTGATGAGTGACAGCTTTGGAGAGGAGCCTCAGCTCATGCCCAGAGGTTTTTAGCCTGTGTTCTGATCCATGCCTTGACTTAAATACTGGTGTGTCTGTGCAGTGAGCTTGCTGCACTGCTGCACTGCTGCCCTGGAACCAGTGCCTCAGGCGTGCGTGGAAATGAAAGACCTGCTAGCTTAGCCTTCTGACACCAGCAAATGAGGTTGCTGCAAGTCTCTCATCGCTACCCATCAGGTAACAGAGTGAATTGAACTGTCTCTGGAGTACAAAGTTGACACAATTTAAGCATCTTCCCTTTACAAGAGCCACCATGACCCATTAGATGGTCCTGAACATGGGAATTGTTAGATAAAATTAAAGAGGGATAAGTTAAAGAGGAGTGGGGCTGGTTTGGCTGTCTGCTGGTGTAACTCCATGTGTGCAAGACTTCACTGAATTTGCTCCAGTTCTCATCATCTCCACCTTCAGCTCTGAGCATCAAGACTTCTGAAGATGGATCTTTAAACCAATTTATGTACAGATGCCCAGACCCTGAGCTACAGCCAAAGATATGGGCTGAGAGAGAAAGTACAAAAATGGATTTAAGGTACCTTTGAATTTCTGCATTATCTGTATTACTTTGCTTGTTCTGATTAAATAATCCTTTAACTTGCAGAATAGCCAAATATGTGTTGGTTAGCAGTCCCAGGGTCTCTACTACTAGCTAATGTCTAGAAGGCTACAGTACCTCTTAAGGCTACTATTTTCTTCCTTTCCATCCTCAGATTTTTCTGCAGGTAGGAGGAACCCTAAAATTGCTTGGTTTTTGTTCAAAGCCCTCCCTTTCTGAGAGGGCTTTGCTAACAGGAACAACATGACTGAGCACAGCCTGATAATTAGGTCTGGTTTTACTTACATAGATAACAAGATGGTTTCCGTGAAATTTCCCAATCCTCTTTTATAGTACATGTATGCAACACTGCATTAATTTTTTCTTCTCTTCTTGGTTTTGTCTCTTGTTTTTGTGTTTGGTTTTGTTCAGTGGGGTTTTCTTTCCTGGTCAATTGTTTCACCCAAACTTTGCACACAAAAGAGTTGATGCCACCCTGAAACTCTAGTAACAGAAGGATGTTCTTACCACTTACTGCTTTGAGTTGATAGTCATGCTCTGAATTAACAGAAGTTAGTCGCAGCACGCACGTTTAATCATAACTGTGCATATGGTTTAGCTCTCACAGATAATAGGGATGAGTATTTAGTAGCTAGAAAGAGGTATTTCACTGAGACTTTGAAGCAGACCATTCAAGCAAGAGCTAATGGCCTTTCAGTAATAAGGAATTATTTTATTTTACTGTCTTGTAGCTACAGTGTTATGGTATCCAGACTTGGGATTATTCCTTCATCCTTTCTGCAAGTGGCTGCAAATGGCATGGAGGGACTGGAGAAGACAGAGCTGGTCAGAAACTAATTCTGTCCCCTCCCCTGCAGGCCTTAATACTAATGAAGGACCTTGGCAGAGAGGAGAGCAGACAAACATCCTGTATGTGTGGATGACGTCCCTGCTCACAGCCCAAATTAACTGTCAGAGATATCCAGGCTCCAAAACAAGTATTTCCAGTGCATGGGAATGGACTCACCTTACTGCTGTGATCACAGCACAGGAGAAACAAGGTGCAAACTTCTCAGCATCACCAGAGCAACCTGGTGGCTGTCTGGTAGCAAAAGCAGTCATATCCTTCTTGGTGCCCCAGAGAGGAGGTAAAGCCTCCAGACCCAATAATGATCTGAGTCTAGCGCTAAGCCCTGTTTAGCACAGCACCACATCTGAGCCCTTTCCATCACAGCCCTAAGCAGCCATCTGTCTTTTGCTGCAGCCATTGGGTTTGCTAAGTCAGCAAGGACTTCTCCCCATACATTCCCACTTTGCTTCTGGCATAACCTGGACGGATTTCTCTCCTTGCAGAACCATCTCTCCCAGTCATGTCTCCTTTACTCTTCCTACAATGTTTTCAGAAATGTACATGAGCTATCCAATTACCTCACCCCTTGGTGAGGGAAGTTTGAGTACAGAGGTCAATAGACTGGGATCTCTTTCTGCCCAAACTGGTTCACCTGGATGCTGGTTCCCAACCAGTCTTGCTATGAGGTGGGAAAGGGGAAAGGCAAGAAGGAAAAGTAGGAGAAATCAGGAGCAGGAGGGCTTGTTCTGAAAGAATTAGGGGAAGATTGCTCCAGGCAAGGAGTCCATGTATCTGTCCCTGGGAGCTGGGGTGATGCACAGCTGAAGGACAGCCTTCCCTTTCTCTGTGTGCTCCCCATTCCCGGGACAGTTTTGGGGCAATGGGCGTCTAGTGAAGAGGAAGAGGTGTATTAGGGAGAAGAGGGAACAAGGAGCCAGCGGAGGATTGGCAGCACCTAATGAGTATGTAGCATGGGATAGCAGTTAAGACTCCTCCTTCCATGGGGAAGAGCCCTCTATAAAGTTCTGGTCTTCCACTGCTATGTGCATTGGTCAGAGAAGATCCTGAGCTGGAAGAGACCCATAAGAACCGATGAGTGCACCTGTTACCTGTGCTTTCCACAGAAAAGCTTTTCAGACTGACTGTCAAGAAAGCTCTTTCCTCTCATACCCTGGTCTTTGAAGGGGCTCCCCCTGCAAAGCCAAGGCTCAGCCTAACACTTTTAACCACCCCTACCAGTGTTTTTTTCAGAAGCCGTATGTATGACAATATATACATTAGATACAGATTGCTTAATTTGCATAGGTGCCAGACACAGAGATACACAAAATTTGGCAGGTAAGCCCAGACAGAAAGGGTGTGAGTGTTGCAAGAGGGAGGAGACAGGGCCCTTGTTTGTGTTCCTGTGAGGATTTCTGCTGGCAGGGCAAAATGGGTTTAACTGGAACCCAAAAGGTTTGAGATCAAAGCTGTGAAAGGGCTTTAAAACACATTCTGCTCTCCTCCTGCACTGCACCAGCCATCTCTTATTCTTTGCTTTAAGCAAAAACTTTGACTGTGGTCAAATTATTGTGCGTGTGAAGAAGGTGCCACACGAGGCAGCTGCAGCAGGTTTTGGCAAATCAGCTAAGTGTGAGACATCCTGGTGGAACCTTGTCAGGTTTAGCAGTGATGGTTACACATTGTGTGCCTCCAGTCTCCCCCACCTTACTGCTGGGGTCCTTGCACTAGCAATGGCCAAGGCAGGGGCTTGCTGCCTCAGCCCGCATACTCCACTGGCCAGACCCTGCAGAGAAATTGCCCTTATCAACATCTGCTCTTGTTTCCCCTGCTGCTGGGACAGACAGCACTGGGAGAGGGCACAGCAGACACGGAGGAGCTAAAGCGTCACAGATTGCTGCTGTTCAGTTCAGCAGAGCCCATCTGTCAGGGCCTTTAAAATGCATCCAGTCCCAAGATGGAGGTTTCCAGTACAAATCAAGTGGATTTAGTTTGATGCTGCTTAGTAGGATTGCTCATAATCAACCAAAAACTTGGATAGGCACCTCTGTCAAATCTAGCCAACCAGTTCAGTGCATTAGCATAACCAGCTTGCTGCTCTTCCCTGCAGAATGGAACAAGATGGGTAACACACTTCATCCCTTCCTGCTCACAGCCCAGGGTTTTGTCTTAAGCCAATAATAATGGTGGGCTTGTGCAAAAACACCGAGCTGTAAATGAGAATATCCCTCATAAATGCTCGAATCCTGCTCTGCTACCTGACAAAAGAGATTAGTATTTTGTGACTATGATACCTCAAGAAGGGAAGATCTGTAGGAGTTTTGCAGACCCTTTGCTCTGGAATGAGAGGACTGATGTAGAGTTAAAGATGTCTTAAATTGTACACATTTTAGCTGATTCATCTTGAGTTTTCTAAGTGGAGACATGGCAGAAATTTGCTAAAAAGCTAATTGAAATTCTGCTTGTTGGCAAAAGGCCAGCTACGAGTAATTATAGTGAAGCCACCTGTTGACAAGTGAGGTTACTTAAACCCTCTTTGATTTCATCACTTGTCTTTAGTAAGCAGAAGGCACATCATCGGAAATTCTGCTGTCTGAGGATGACAGCAGATTGGGGATGTGGTTATTTGCCTTCACTTACTCCATTCTGAACACTCCCTCTCACAGGCTGAGTGGGATGTCCAGAAAATACGGAGGATGTGGTTTCTGAATTCTGAATCATGACAGTTTTCCCCCAATACTTTTATCTGTAGTAATTAAAACATTCCAGCCCGGTAATTACACTGTAGTTGGTTTCAGACTCTGTGGGCCTTGACACTAGTTTCTTAAATTTCAGGACTAACCAGACCAATTAAATTATATTTTTTAATTAAAAGTTCTCCTAAACTGATACTCAATTAGAGGCCAAGCTGAGCAACAGCTTTTCGGAAGTCATTCTGTTACTTCCACTTCTGTTTGCATTTCTTTCTGAGGAACTCTTTAGTCTCACACTAATTCTTTTGTAAAACCTTGTAGTAGAGGCAGATGCAGGCTGCACACTAGAAATAGATAATATGAGGGAAAATATTTCAGCAATTTGATCTTTGGTATTTCAACCTGTGTTTGAATAGATGACTTTCAGAGATCCCTTCCAGCCCTATTTTTTCCACCCTTCATACCTATGAATTGGTATTCATGAGCAGCATGGGAGCATGATGACTGAAAAGAAGTGGATGCCTCTTGCCTGCAAAGATTTCTAACTGGTGAACCAGTTAATTACATGTCTTAAAAAAAAAAAAAATAGCCAAACCCAACTAGCCAATGAAAAAAACACCCCCCAGAACCTTAAGTATATACCTCAGAATAGCTGATCTCTATTTCTCTATTTTAGACAGTAAAGATATGATGAATATTTGTTCTCAGATCAGGCGAGAGCACTTGGAAGGGAAATCTAGTACTTTTATCAGTTTTTACCCAAATCCTTCCTGGCTAGAGGGTTCAGCTGGTACTTAGGTCATTTCTCTCCTGCATCTGGGTAACAGCAAGTGAACAAAACCTCAGATGAATAGCAGTGGTTCCTGCAGGACCCCAAGAGGTGGCTTTCAGAGATCTCTCAGCAGACTTCAGCTCTGCCTGGTGACAGGATTATCTTGGTCCTTGATCAGGATGAAAGAGGGGTGCAGTGCATCCCACAGATATTCCCCATGAGAACTTGTGCTTACAGCCTGCAGTTGTGCTGTGCTAAGCATCAACTCCAGTAGTATGTACAGGATTAAATATTGGTGTATTACCTGATCCTCTGTGTAGTCTAACACCAAGCTCAGATCCATTCATACATTCAAGCTTCACTATATTTAATGATCACCTCTTCTAGTCTTTTCTCAAGTGGCTGACACATATAAACCTGTTACTACTGTGATATGAACTTTTTTCCTGGCTACTGTTCAGCTTATCTCTGAAATTCATCTTCAGGCTTTGGACCACTCTTACCCCGAAAGCTGAGCAATACTAAAACGCAGCAATCTGACCATCACAGTACATCGTAAACTGCCTATACCTCATGGAAAAATCTGACAGATGCCTTACTTAGAAATGTTTTGGTTTAGGTATGTCATTCTATTTTGTTTCCTTAATACGTTTCTATGAAAACAGGGTCATGGTTTAGAACTTAATCTTCTTTGTATTCCTGACTTCAGTCATAACCTCTGTCCACATCAGAATTATCTGGAACATCATCTTTACACTAGACACCAGGTTTGAAAGAGATCTTTTCATCTTTCTCTTTATTTTTTTTTCCTGTAAAGATCTGAAACCTAAGCAGAAAAATAATCAAAGTTTTCTCATCCTTTTAAATTATTCTTAGTGTGAATTGATTTTGTGGTATTGATTCTAGGAATACTGTAAGCAGTAGAGTATTACATTTCTGTAAGCAGTTATATTTTGTGCAAATATATTAAATAGTAAAAACAACTGAGTGCATGCATTTATAAAAAATATAATAATACTTTAATACATATAACATGCCCTTACGTACACAGACATAATCATAGAAATTCAGTCAATCGATATAGCTGCTGGTTACATTAGTGCCTTTATTTTTCTATTCTATGTTCTCACTAATAAAGATGATATTGACCTTGCAGTTGTCTTTTTCAGTGTAGAACAGCATATACATTTGAAACTTACTGGGGAAAAAACACCCCATGAATTTCCATGCGTAGCTGAAAAGGTGAGTAAGAAAACTGGCGAAAGATGCATTGCAGAAACACACAGAATAAACCAGGCAACACTTTATATGAAAGTTACATACTCACTACAGGAAAGTGGACTTAAATTCAATGTCAGAATGCCATCAGCTGCCCTAGCAGAAATGATGCCTTGTCTTCCTTTGATTTTAAGGCGGGTGCATTTAAGCTATTAAAAAAAGGATCCAAAATAAGCAAACTTTCCCTGGAAATTTGCTGCTTCTTCCTTGCTTCAAAAGGATCCAGGAAATGGTAGATGTATAGATACTTCAAATCAAAGTCCAGAGCTTGATTAAGAGGCTACCTGACCTTTCCCAGGAAGACACAGCAGGGAGGGCTGGAGAGGGCTGGTGCAGGGAAGAAGGGCTGTGCAGCTCCTTGGGGCTCTCCCAACTTGGGGCAAGAACTGCATTTATGCATAGTAATTTCTGAACTGCATATTTCCCACTCTTTTATGAGTTGTCTGCTATTGCTTAAGGGTTCATCTGCATTTGGGTTTTGGGATTCATTGACCTGTAGATCAGTTCAGAAACAGGTAGTTATATGGGTAAAAGCTATAGTGCTAAAAGCACCGTTAGCCTAGAATAAATATGTTCACCCTACAGGACAGGAAGTCACTTTATTTATATTCTTAAGTTAAGACATTACAAAAATATTACAAAAAATTAAATCATTCCTGAGAGCAAACAGATAAGATGAATGAGCTATATTGCAAAATCTGGTTGGAATACTTTACTGTTTATAGTGCTAATGTTGGTACTTTAGAATAATCTGCATTGTAACTTCCAAATAAATTCATAAATTTTTCCATTTATTTTAGTTGTGATTATTTTGTCTTCAGCTCCCTTGTCAATGTGTGGCTGCAACTGCACCTTATGAAATGCATTCATCCAAGATAGCTTCTTAGAAATCTTAGCTTCCCATGAAATACTTTAGCCCACTTGGCATTGCAGGTTGGGACTCATCTGCCATGGTAAGGAGAGCAATTTAAGTAATTTCACTTGAGGTCTTGGTTAGTATTTTTTTACCACCATGAAATGATCTAAGAATTAAAGGATAACAGGAAACAACCTCAAATCACATTTTCAAAAGCATTTTCCAAAAGTGATTATGTTAGTAGACTTTATTGTCACCAGAAAGCCTCTGGTAATCTTACAAAGCATCTGCAATGAATAATCTTCCCCTCCCCCATCCTTATTTGTTGCCAGAAACAGCTTATAAATGCTCGGTTGAAGACGGTGCCAGATTTTGCTTTTAGGCACACTTGTAAATAGAAAATATTTCCACTGATTTTGGTAGAATTATTCCAGATTTACGCAGATGCAAGTGAAAGCCAAATTTTGCCTGGTCTTCCCTCATGGGTGCCACTTGGTGCCCTGATCAGCTCCAGAACTGCTGCCTCTGGTGTCAGTGGAAGGCAAGTGCTTCAGCTGTCTACCCATAATTTGACAAATTATTATAAACAGATTTGAACAAATATTTCTTTACAAAACAAACTGGTCAGCAGGCTCCAGGCTTTATTCTCTTGATGCATTTTACAGGAAATAATATCAAGTTAGCTATTATGAAACTACCCCCTCCTCACACACACATAATTGCTTCCAGCTTGCTGATTATTACCCTTTCCTTAACTGATAGAGTGAGAAGAGAAATAAAAATATCTCCATACAGTAGGCCAAATCCTCATCTGGTATAAATCGACATAGCTCCATCAAAGTCAATAAAACCATCTTGATTTACACCAGTCAAGGAGCTGATGCACTATAATTTTTTTACTTGCTTTAAAAAATAAAACCTTATGTGATTGTGTAACGAACATTGCAACAGAAACCAGAATTTTCTTTTGTGAAGTTAAATGTGCCCTCCCTTTGACTTCCAAACATTTTCACTCACATAGTCTTTCTATTGCTTTTTTTTCCTTTGCCTTCTGTCAGAATCCTCCTACCATCCTTGTGTCATGAGTGAGGTACAAACTAGACTGAAAGATAATCACACACAAAATAATGATTTCATGGAGTAATGAGGACAAAAAATGAAATGCTGCCACTACTCTTTCACCCAAAAGAAGAAAGCGGGCTTAGCAAAGCACAAGATAAAAAAATTATTTCTGACATTCTCTCTGATCACCATTCTCCAATTAACAAATGTATATTAACAGCACCAAGAAATCAGTAATTCTTACTCAAGAATTATAGTACTGTAAACTACTATTATAGATTGAATTTCTTAAATAATCTTTAAAATAATACAATAAGACTTATAAGGTTTACTAAAGCTGATACAAACTATGTGCTCTCTCTGGACAAACATTTCTAAAGTCTTTTTTTTGTTTTCTCTACGGGCTGTGAAACACATGGTGATTTTTTTCGGAATACTCTTTGTCTCCTGTACTTCTCAAAAGCAGAATGAGCTGTTCACAGCAAATCTTTTACATCCATTTGAGGGAGTTCTAAGCATTTCCGTGCAGTATATTGTCAAACAAAGGTCTGGTCTTTCCCAAAACCTTCGTTTTTTTGATTGATGTGTATATTCAGAAATTCATGATAATTTCAATAGCATCTTGAAAAATTGTAATGATTTCCTTGTTAATGCTCACATAATTTTGTACTGGTTCAGCAAAGACTGAAAATGTACATTTATTAATTCTTGGTATTTAGCAGCCCCTAACAGCATGCTGGTAGTTTTATTAAAGTTAATGATGATATTTGGAGGATTGCAGCCTTTAATTTCCAATAGCTTTTTTGAATACTGTAAAAAATTAAAGTGTAATAAAAAAATGCATTAGCATGAATTTCCAAATGTTTTCATTCAAAATGCAGTCAAGATTAAGCTTGCTTTAAAATACATATTCCATTGCTTTGAATAACATCTTGAAAATCATTCTATGATGTCTGGAATTCAGTTGCAAAGACTGAATTGGAATTCAGTCACACAGTCTAGTCTCTGATTTAATACATTTTTTTGATTCATAGACCAGTCTGAAACACATTCAGAATTGACTGAAAAAGTTTTTATAGTAAGACTTGAAAATCTGCATATCACATTTGGTGAATATCACTATACTTCTTACTTTGATTTGGAAAAGGTTGCTTATCTCCATTACACTGTGAGCCCTTTAGTTTTGGGATGCTGCTTTCTCTGAAGCCATCACTTTAGAGTGCAGCCTTTATTTTGTGATGAGGCTTTTCCACTTGGTCAAATGAATGAATGCCTGAGATCCTGATGCAGAAAATTTAAATTCAGGTTCCTTTATTATCCCTCTGTTTCCATGGCAAAATATGACTTGAAAACATAATCCCTGCAGAAGACAGTAGTTTCCCAAGTACCCTGTAAGCAAGTATTTATAGGAAGGCACTCTCCAGATTTGTGCAGAGGAAATGAAAAGAAAACAGAAATTGACAAACACTTTCCATTCAGTTGGTATAGAAAGAGTAGCCCTGTCTGTAAAGAAAGGTGGTGGTAGATCTTTCCAGACAATTCTGTCACATGTAGGGTAGGCCAGCCTTGTGTAACATGGGCAAGGAGTACCAAGGCCTGCTGGGGACAAATAAAAGTTGTTCAGTAAGTCAGGTCCTGTCCTTCCTGGTACTGATGCAGAAAAACAAGTTGCTACAAAAATGAAGACAACAAATCAAAAAGATTTTACTTAGCTAGAAAATGCAGTCCTTCACAGGGCCGCAGTTGAGGCTTGCAGACTCAATAACGCAGCTGCAGTTCAATAACCCAGAGCAGTCAAGAGCAGCTCTCTATAAAGCTGGTCCTGTTTCCTACATAACGGTGCAGCAACTGTCTCATGCCGATATGGACATTTGCAAGGCTTGAGTTTTTCCTAGAAAAATCACAATTGTTCTTTGAGGAAGTTGTGTCAGCTGATATTTTCAGGGATGATCTGGATGCTCTATGCACAGGCCATATGCCAGCAGGTTGGACAGCAGAGACCTGGTGAGTGTGGTGCCCCATTTTGGGGAGACTGGCTTCAGCTCTGATGGCAGAAAAGTTGTCAAAATAGCATGCTTCCAATGACATGCTTCAAGCTCAGAACTTGTTTCAGCAGAAAATGCAAATGTAACCAGTTCCAACTCAAGGTTCTTTCCCCTAAGCATAAATCACATATGAAATAAGCGTAGAGGATTTAGGTAACATCTTACACTGTTTTTATTTTATACACTACAGAAAAGCTTTTCTTTTATTCTGAAGTGTAGCAACAAAGATGGAAAATGAACATGGCATCATCTTGCCTTAAGCATGCTGAAGCTTTGTGGCATCTTTAGACTGGATTCTTGGCTTTGGAGACTAGAGAAACCAGAAAGTGTACTGGAAGTGAAGTCAAAACAGCTTGTTACCCAACTTGCTTTTTCCACAAAGTATTGAAATATTAAGAACTCAGGCAAATAACGCTTGGATACAACTCTGTTTGTGTTGATTTCCATTTGTTTGTCTGAAGCCAAGCTGGGTGAATAATTTTGCATTCTTTATCTTAGCAGTGAATTGTGTGGTTCTGAAATTTGAGTAAGATAAGATCACAAACAAGTGAAAGCATGTGTACGCTGAAAAATCAATATGTTTCAAAGTAACAGTTGAGAAACAAATTATTCCTGTACTAATAGGCTGAAAACTAGGTTTAGAGATTCTGCTAGGGCTGATAGTATTGCTAAAAGTAAAGCAGCATTAAAAGAAATTTGAGCTGCCTCCATAGTTAGATGTTAATCATGCCATCACCTAGAAATAAGATGGTCAGAAAACTGCAAATGGTAACTGTGACATTAAGGATTTTTTAAGCTCAGTTTTTGCACAATAATTAGATCTTGACAACTGTAGTTCTTTTTAATTATTCATGCTGAGGTCTGCTCTTTCTGTTTATCTTGAAATTTTCTAATATTTTACTTCAATTATTCAGAATAGCTACTCTCTTGCTAAGATGTTCCTGTTTTTAATTTCAGGACTCAAGGTCATTGTCACCAAAGAGTGGCAGAATTCCTGCTAACTTAATCACATTCACATCTATGCCATACCTAACATCAGAAAGCCATTAATAACTAGCTTATACCAACCCAGGTCTATTCTCTGAGTGATGATACACCTTAAAAATCGTTTCCTGTAAATGAAATCTACATTTCTGTACTTAATTGTTACTTTCTAGGAGTCACTCTTTTGGTAACCTTTACACTTTGCTGGAACAAAACACTCATTGCCCTTGAGAAATATCTGAATAAGCCATACCTAATATACAATTCAAGAATAATCAAAGGCAATAAGTGAAAACTGTAGGCTAGCAGCAATATAAAGGTTCTCTTTGCCACCAAAATCTGCCTTTTCTGGCCCCTGCTTCATCTGGAGCATTTAAAATGGTGTAGAATTCAAACACCTGACTGTTCAAAAATAATCCTCAGGACCTCCAGTCTCTGTGTCTGGTACACAATTCACTAGAGCAGAACTAAACATCACCTATTTATATTTCTGTCTGTATGCTGAGGTCTCCTGAGTGCTAACTCTGTCTACAAGCAAGCCATACATGTACTGTAAACATCCGTGTATTTATAACACAGAATTCCCCAAATTCTCATCACCTCAGCAGATGACTGACTTTTTAAAAAAGCAATAGCAGTCTCATCCTCTTTGAAGTTATTTGGTCAACAGCATTGTTTAGAGAAAAGCTGTGTTGACAGGAAAAAGGACAGGTTGTTGAGTTATGAGGCTGTGGAATGATTGCAGTAGGGAGGACTCAGCAGCAACAAGTAGAACTGTAAACTAAGACAGTGTCAGTTTAGTGCTTTGATGAAGCCAGAGTGACTCAAGTGGCATGTTGAGGCACACCACACAGAGTCTTATCTGCTTAGTTCTACATAAATGTATTAAGATTAAAAAAAAAACCAAAAAAACTACTCGGAAATCAGCAGAACTACATCTTCCTAATGTGGATCCTACTAACAGTGCTTAAGACGGAGTTTGGACTAGAGGTCTCAACATGTAAGAAGCTCCCAGTCCAGACTCTTTGATTTTTATGAGATGAGGGAGAACTACTGATTAAGGCAGCTGTGTAACAAAATTAAAATCCTCACATGTGATGTTAAATGGCTGAGGAAAGAGTAGAAATGAAAGAAGACTGACCTATTTTTTAACCTATTTAACAATGACTGTAAACAGTTCTATCTACATGCCCCTAAAGTTTCAAATGTGTTTTCTTGGAAGTTTTTCAACAGCTGTGAAATCACTTGTTATTTGCCAATTACAGTGTAATTTAGAATAATCAATGACCACAGACATTCTAGAAGAAAAGCTGGCCACTGAGCAGACGTATTTAAAGGGATGATTATGACTGGATGGTGAGGAGCAGAAGTTGGAAGGGATCAGGGCTAGAGCAAAAGTAAGGCTGGAGACAGCAAGTGGGACTGGTGCATACAGGACAGAAATGTGTGAAAGAAGGCGAAAAGTCTTGTAGTAGTGCTAGGAGCCTCACATATACTGTGTGAGAAGCCACTGTCATTTCCAAGGGAGCAGAGCTTTCTAATCTGGAGAAGCCAGAATGAAATGTCAAATCTTACCAAATTTGGCAATTTTTGTTAGAATGTGGCCTGCTCCTGTTCCAGGAAAATTTGTGGTGTTGTGAATTGATCCTATCACTTACAGGTTAGTAATTTCTGACATTGTCTTTCCAGCACATTGACAACTGCTAACTCCATGCCTGGGATCCTTCTGGACCAGTGACTGGAGCTTGTTTAGATTCCAGAGCTGGTATCCCAGCCCTTCTGGGTTCCCGGTGGTCCTCCAAGTGCCTCTTGCTTTTCTAATCCACGCCAGGATGCACTGTAGCCCTCTCAATGCTTGCAGGGGCAGCAATCCACAGCTGCATACCCTGGGGGAAGAGAATGCACTCCTGGGGAGAGGCTGTGTAGTAGAGATAGGAGGAGATAGGCTCCTGTGGAAGGGAGAAGGGAGCCAGCACTGAGAAGAACAGACTCTTATTCTGCAAGCCTGTTGCCCAAGCCATTCAAAGGTTAGTTCTGTTGTAACAAGCCCATCATCTACCAGATGGTAACACCATTTAGCCTGTGCTATTGATACCTGTGTTGAAGCTTTAGCTGTAATCCAGTGAAATCCATCATTAAGTCCATACAATCGAACTGATGGCTAAAACCCCACTTAAGAGCTGTATTCAAAACAAGAAACACAACATGGCATTAACAAGATCCAAATGGAATTCATACAGTAATACAGACATGGTCTTTATTTTTTCTACAGAGTTTAATGTGGGCCTGGTTTGAAATGTACTACAATATGCATTACTTGTTATGAATAAGGAAACCATTTATGACAGAGTACCCAATGGCATCTGCCATTACAAGTGACTTAAAAGCATTCTTAAATACTATAAATATCCCAAGGAATTGTGACTTCTTTTTCCCACAAAAACTTTTTATAACATCAGAGCAAGCTAACTTTTGATGTACACTACTGCTGTAAAGCTGGATATGACAGTTCAATGCAAAACTGCTTCTGAATGATAAGGATACAGTTAAAGTAACATTAACAATTGATTTTTCCTCATGATCTAAACTATTCTGGAACTATAAGTTCTATGCAACTGTAACAAGTTCAGAGATTTAAAAGAAAAAACTAACCAAAACAAAAATCAAGCTGAAAAGGGTGACATTAACAGAAATGTTATAATATATTATTTTTGAAATTGGGTGGTGAAAGACAAGGTGAAGTTCACTTTGTACAGATAACATCTATCCACCACTTTCTTTGCAAAGTGTCAGAATAGGGAGTCATCTGAATCATGTGGTGCATAACATTTTTCTTATCTTTTTCTGAGACAAGGTTCACATAAAGTGATAAGGAGATGGAGCAAATTAGAAGGTGAATGTTGAAACGATGAAAAGAGTAATTTCAAACAGGTACCTGTGTTGCCTTTTAATTTTTTGGTTGTCACGTGTTCATCCCAGTCATTACCTAACCTTCCAAAATAGGATATGGATGAAAATCTTTCTTTAACCCAGGGTTTCATGCACCTGCAGAAAAAGAGGACAGAATATGATCATTTACCCCAGTGAAGCAGCTTTAAACAGGCTGAAATCAGCATCTTTCTCAGGTGTCCTTGATCTGCTCCCTTCTCAGTCTTGAAAGAGACAAGCCTGAGTCTGGAGAACGTTGGCCATCATTTCCTTTTGCTAAGCAAGCCATACAAGTTTATGGTGTCTTTAGATAAGGGGTTTTACGTGTTACTTACTACACTTTAAATTACTATAATCCTATCCCTGCACTGTTCAGGCTGCTTACTGTACTGGCAACCAAACAGGTTCAGTTTGAGGTTGTGAAGTCCTCTTTTTCTCATAACTGGCATCACCTATCTCTTAGATGCACATTGAGCATTCCTCCCACTAAACATCTGATTGTCATAAAAGGAAAAATAACATTTTCTTATTGGCATAAGAAGTTATTATTAAAAAGTTTGAATTAATATGGCTATCAGGACGAAAATAGGGCAGTATGAACTCTATCCCTTAATTATCCCTTAATATCCTTTTTAAAATAAACAGATGGTAAGAAATTTCTTCTTCTCAAACCCTGTGCTTGGTACTCATTCAGTGCCCCAAATGACTCTTTCTCTCTTTTCTTTCTTCTTTCTTCTTTCTTCTTCCTTCTCACAGTGTAATACCCAGTCAGCCCCAGGATTTGTTGCTAGTTATAAAAGGGCAAAGGTTTTACATCACTCCAGGCAACAAGAACACAAAACCAAAATTTCCATCCCCTTGCTCTAGGCAACTGCTAGACAGAGGGTTAGAGTTTTTGTTCTGTTTTGGTTTGGGGCTGGTGGGTTTTTTTGCTCCTAGAGGCAGTGTCTTTGCTCTTAATTCATTCGCATCAGCCTGGGAAAATCACATGTACTGCCTGGACTACTTCTTGCTCAGGCCTTCAGCAATGATTCAACCTCTTGCTTTGGAGAGCTGCTGCCTCTATAAAGTAACCACTGTACAAAGACATGTAGCTCAGAGCAGACTCCAGTTAGCCTGAAAGAAGAGAGTATGCATGCAGATGTATAAATCAAGTAGATGACTATCAACAGATTAAAACTTTTTGATGTTAATTATTAACAGTTTTCAACATTGTAACATGTTTACTCCTTTTTATTACTCCAAATTGTCATTACTTCCTCATCAGACAGAAGTTTGAGAGCATGTTTTTATAAAACAACCAACAGGAATTCTAAAATGATACCCTGGATGATTCACTAAAGACCAAGAAAAAGTAAACATGCCCAAACCCTATCAGCTGACATTAAATAGTTCCTCAATGCTTATTCTATCCTATCTCCAAAGAGGAAGAATTAAAAAAAAAAAAAAAAAAGAGGTTATGACAAACATTTTGTTTAATTATCTTGGAGTTTGTTTTGTTGTTTAAAGAACTGATCAGCTGTTCCTAGCCCAGGGGGAGCATTCTGGAGGCAGAGATGCACTGCAGAGTAGGTCCATGCTTCCCATGCCTTTTGTTTCTTTGTCTATGTTCTGGGACTCAGAGTTCAGAAGTAGGGAAGTGTACACTGTCTCAGCAGACCTATGCCTAGCAGAGCTGTTTCTGGAGAAGTGAAAATACTTATGGTTAGGGCAGTTAAGCTGGCTCTAGACCTGTTTTGAACTATTGGAGTAGTGCCAAAGACCTGGCTCAACTGATAGATTTTGTTTTCAAGTTGCATAAGCACAAATAACCTGCAAGACTTGATTATTTTTTTTTTTTGTACAGTGGTGAAGTTCAGATAGGATTATTTAAATAGCAACTACAATGGAACCCATATAGGTATCTTTTATTTTACCTTAATCAGCTTCCTGAGTGCTGCATCCTTGCTTGTTGGTCTTTGGGTTCTGGATCTTACAGCTGCTCCAGTGTTTTGACATATTGAGCACCACTGAATCTTTAAAGATTTTCTGCCCATATTCCTTCAGAAAAAAATGTAGATCTTACTCATCCATATTATTTTTACTAGGAAAAAATAATCAGGATTCATAATGAACACAAGGGTAATTTTAGTATGATTAAACTTATGTGGGTAATATTCCATCCTGCTGAATACTTTTTTCATCTTACTCTTCATTCAATTTCTTTACAAGTTCAAACACACTAACAAGCTTTTCCCCTTGTAGACGTTTTGAAATATATATAGAATATACTCATCTAGCAGAAAATAATTATCTCTTGAAATACATAGTTATTGATTGTCAAAGGAATTAATATATTACACTTAGGTGTAAACGAAACAGCATGTAAGTCAGCTGACAGAGATGGATTTTTATCTTTACTACTACTGTAGGAGGGAGGCATACTAGGACACATATTTCAGATACTTCAAGGCAAATCTCCCTTTAGTGGGACAAGCCTATACTTACACCAGTCATCTGTTACAGAATTAAGCAAAGTTCCTACACAAGCAAAATCCAGACAAAAGGAAGAACTAGTCTATGCACAAAGCTTTCACTGGCTCATCTAGACCCCTTTTTACTCCTACTTAACTAAATACCTTTAAAACTCTGTGTTAATGTGCTAATGTAGTGTTTACACCTTGTTTCTCAATGTGTCCACCTGACAGTTCACAGCACAGCCACTAAACTGATGCCAAAATAACTCTAGTTAAACTAGTTCATGGTCTGGTCTGCATGCAAAGCTTATGATGCATCTAACAGTAGGATTTAGGAGTAGAATGTGTTAAAAAAAATCAGGAAAGTTCTGTTCTGCATTCCCTAACACTGTGAAACCATAACAATTTACAGGAGCTTTTATCTTTCCCTAAATCCTTATGAACTGATAGTTTACAAAATAGAGAGAAGGGACAGACTTAATTTTAGAACAAAGGATGGTCACATGCACAAGGTCTATACACCATTGAAATATGAATCACTAGTAGATTCATTCTGGTTTAACTGAAGAAACAAAGTCCAAATTATTCCCAGGAGCATTTTGTTGTTTGACCCCCACTGGAACTGATTACATTTTATGACTCTCTGCAGAAGGACCTCTTAATTTCCGTGAGGTTTTATACATACCACGCACTAGCACTGGACGTGATCCGGCTGGTGCAGGAGGAGCAGCACAGCTTACAGTGCTGAACCCACTGCTGTTTCCTACACTGTCGGCTAAAGGGGTGGCCAAACCCGTCACCCACTGGCTTCAAAGCTTTTCCCTGGCTTGGAGCCAAGAGACACTTCCTACCCAATTTTGGCAAAGGCCTAAAAGGTGGGGAGGGCCATAGGCCTGCCTGGAGCAGGTGGTGTCCTGCTCCATGGTGTGCTGGTGGTGCAGCATCCCCAGCGCTGCCCAGGCTCCTGGGCCGTGTTTGGAGACGTGCCGGACGGGAATGCAGAGAGGCCAAGGCAATGGACCTCACTTCACATGGCAGCCACAGTGCCCAGCCACCTCCTCAGGCAGCAGGCCTGGGCAATGGCTGCTTCCAGCCCCTGCGCTCCCTGCAAGGGCTGTCCCTGCTCCTCAGCCCGCTCTGGTTAAGCTTTAACTACCCTCCTCATCCAGAGCGGGTGGATGCTCCACCTGCCACGAGGCCAACCCTAATGGGCAGCTGTGAGGGTCTTCCCCTGTATGGCTGCCATGGCCCACCACAGCCCCCCCCATATGGATGTCTTGGCCCACTAGAGACTCCTGTCAACGACCTGCTCATGGCTTAGGCACTGCATGTGTAGTTCCCAAAAGTGTTTTTCTTCCAGATCCCACTGTTACTGTCAAAATCCATCCAAATCCCACTGACAGGCCAGCCTGCAAAGTGGTGCCCACCAGGGTGGCAATGTCAGCCTAACAGAAACAAATTAATGGCAGTGAATAAAACTCCTCTGGCAGCATTTCCTCATTCATATGGTCAGACTGAGCTTCACCAGATGAAGAACACTGCTTCTATTTGGTTCTGTGAAGCTGTTTGGAAACTCACCACATTTTGTAACCAAGTTTTACATGAACGTAAAGAATCCATATGTGTTGGACTCAGAGATGGGCTGTACTCATGGGCTCTTGTGGAACTCACTGAGAATCCCACCATCAGCACAGACATAAGCTGTGTTTCCTGGCATACCTTTCCCTTTCCTCCTCCTGAGTTTTTGACAAACTGTCCTCCTGCCAAGGAGGTTCTTTTAGACGGTGTGAAAGAATTATTACTGGAGGCGGGGGGGAGGAAGTGTTTTATTTCAACTTGTGTCAGCTGCTAAACATTTTTATCCAAGCATGTGTGCATGCAATATGCACAAGTATTAGATAATGCTGAGGTTGTAACTCCTTTTGCTGCTAAACTCTCAGTTGCACAACAAGCAAGAAATGGAGAATTGAGGTCATGCATATGCCTTGCATGCTTAAAAACCTATTCATGAAGCAGGAAATTCCCTCACTGAACTTCACTTTTGTCACAGGGGCACAACATATCCACTTACAAACATTAGAAAATAAAAATCAAGGCAATTCAGGGCAGTAATGGTAAGGCATGGGCATTTTCAAACTTGATCTGACCTTTTAAACCTTTCTTTTTGGTACTGACTTCAGTGGGGATACTTACCGGAATAAGGTGTAAAAGAAACACCTTGCACATTTTCTCCTTTTTCTCATTATCAGTTGCATTTATTTCACTGTACCTCAAATGAGTCAGCAGTACAGAGTGTAGCTGAAAGCTGTTTTTAAGGAGAGGTCTTATCCATTGCATCCAATAAAGACTAGGCAGAGCCGTAGATGACTTTCTTTTTGTAGTTAAAGGAAGCTTGCAAGTAACTTTCAAGTTCAAGTAACTTTAATGTTCAAGTAACTTTCTGATTTCTGGGGACAACACAATGGTTGGTACGCTGGTTTAAGTGTTCCTGTCTCTGTAAATCTGGGTTTACATGCAATGTTTTACAATATTCTGTAATTATAACAAGGATGCAAACTTTTAAAATATATTTTAGGCTGAGATATTTATGCTAATTCAACCATAAACATGGTACATTTAGAGATTTATAATGATACATTGAATCACTAGAAAGTATTCCTATAGAACAATAAACTATGTGAATATAAGCATTTTTTGCAATTTTATGTCTGTGTCCACACTGTAATCTATAAATTCCATATGTGAAGGTAGTCTTAGGATTGCCCTTGCCTCTGCTTTTTTGTCTAAGCACTTCTTGGATGACTGGAAATTACAACTGAAATAATTGTTGTTTCTTAATTCGTAAATTGCTGAAACTAGCAATTTCATTCTATCAATTGTGCACTAAATTGGTATTGGTAACAAAAAGCTTTACATTTTCCTCCTCACCATGAATGCTTAGAAACTGTATGGTAACAATCCAAATAACTTTCCAGTTGTCCTAAGTCTTCTGAAGACTGAAGTATGCACTGGATTTACACCTTTAAACTTTGTTTCCTTTAGTTCTGCTCTTCTATGCATGCTTTATGTAAAACAGACATATTTACAAGTGCCTGACTTTTAAGAAATGTAGAAATTCTGTCAGTATCTCATTTTCCCTTGGGTGTGAGGCCCTAGCATGGGTATTGTGGACAGTGGTGTCCACCTAAAACATGTCTGTCCCTGGATCTGTGAGAGAAGGGAGAATGATCATTTGGGCTTGAGCCTGACGAGCTCTCCTTCCAGAGGATTTCCCTTGAGTATAGCGTTCCCCTAAGGACTATATTCTGTGGCTGTGATGCACTATGGTTGGCTCCCCTCCAGATGTAGGACTCAGCAGGCTTGGAGCATCCTGTAAAAGCAGGAAATCAAAACTGAAGCAGAGCAAGCTACCAGTTTGCTCCAGCCCTTGTCTACCTTGGCTGAAGTGGTCTGAACATGAGTAGAAGCATCGAGGTGGGGCTGTTCCACCTGTCCACACCATGACTCACCCATGTGTTGTCAAGTGGGGAGACAGCCAGAGTCTTTATCAGCCAGCTACTCTCTCCTTCCAATTCTGCTCTTATCTGGGATCTACCATCAGAAGAGTGCCTGGATAGTTAACCTCTTTGCCTTAGCTTTTAAGGTCATCTGTTAGAGATAAGTAGCAGGACAGAGGAACATAAGGTGGAGGCCAAAGGAGTCTCATATTAAAGGGATAACTCAGAATACCAGTCTCAATTGTGAGTCATCACATTTGGCAAATGAAGGACTCAAAGAAAATCCAGCATGGTCTGTATTTGATTGAGCAGATGTATATGCTTCAGATTGACTCATCACTGTAAACTCTGACTAAATACCCAGATCAGCTACTGGGTCAACTTCTCTTCATGTGCTCCTCAACAGAAATTTTACTGCATGGGATCATTTCAATGTGTAAGCAGGTTTCTCTAATCTCAGTATTAGTGAAAAAAAAACCCAAAAAACCACAAATACCAAAACCAACCAAACAACCAAAGTTAGGACTTTATAGTCATATAATAAAATCATAAATCAACATCCTTGAAATTATTTGTTCTACTCATCGACTAGACAGAGAGGTGTTCAACGCAAGCAATTCAAATAAGATTAATGCAAACTTAGTAAATGGTAGTTAGTATTACGCAGCCTGAGAGTTTCCAATCTTGAATTTGACTGTACAAAGAATATTTTAATGATACAGATGCAGGTTTCAAGAAGGCTGATGCAGGATATTTAAGTCTATTGTAAAATGCCATACATTGCTCCAGCAGTGACAATGTGCACATGTAGAAAAAAATAGCAAATCTGCCCATCATTTATTCATTAATTAATTCAAAATCCTTAATCAGCCATAATTCATTCTAAATATTAGTTAGCAAGAGAAATTCAGCATACTTTAGTGTAAGAAAATTACAGTAGTGTCAATACTCTGTATCCTGTGCACTACAACTGTAAGAGAGAAAATGCAATAGCAATCCTCTCAAAGTTAAAGCTGGTTTCAGAGACACTATTAGGAAATGAATAGTGGTTTCACAACATCTTTTTATCATTTTGTAACCAGGTTAGAGGCCAGTCATACATGGTCATTGCTGTAAAGTAGATAAGGTCAGAGTTCCTCCCCACTAGTATAAAGTTATCAGCTTAAATACCTTTAACAGTAGTTCCTGAGAAAGAAAATGTAGGATATGATTAAACTTTAAAGGAATGTATCTCTTCATTTCTAGAGTTGCACAGATACTAAACATGCAATATCTGTTAAAAGCAGTGAGAACCATATGTCTAAATCCTATTAAACTGTGAAAAAAAATTAAGAACGCGGAATGCCTTTCCACAGAATGAATCCAGTGATATAAGAAACACTCCAGTGCTCCCTGAGGGCTTTGTTGAGGGATGGGCTCTGCTGTACTGGTGTTCTTTAAGCTCAACAAGAGGTGAAGCAGACTCTGGCCATGACTTACTGCCCTCTGTGATAGCAACAGACCTACCAATTATGCCAGAATTTGCAACTGTGGAATGCCTGTCTTAAGCTTATTAAGAAGCTACCGAAAATTGTGACCACACCAAAAATTCACTGTCAACAGGGATTGATTCTTTACCTTTATTTGTGACTCGTGAAAGCAATAAAGCAATGAATGCATCCAGCAGCCGCAGAATAAGGAACCTCCTGTTCTTGCGATTGCAGAAATACTTTAAAAGCATGTTGAAATATAACTGCACCAGAATGAAAGAAAGATTAAATGTGTTGTGAAAAATCATGTGTACTTCTTCCGTGGTTTCTTTTTTTTGACTGAAGAATGTTATTTATAAGTGAGTATGTTATTAAACACTGAACATAGTGCTTTATAGCCAGTAAAAGACAATAGACCAAATGTTACTGTTACCCACAGCTGGAGTGGATTGATAAAACTAGCACATTGTCTTTGCTCACACAGTTTAAAGTCTAAATAAAGACACATGATCAAAAGAGTGAATTGACTTAGCAAGGTGACAGAGAAAGGGCAAAAGGTGAAAAAGCTGTATCAGTAAGTTATAAAATGTTTAACTGGATAAATATTTTTCTGGATGCCCTAAGCTTTAAAAAAGCGATCTATGGTTAATGTTTACATTACAGAAATTAAGGATTTTCAAAACAGCATTTGGAACGGAGAGGGATGACACCAGTCCCCCAAAATCTACTCAGTGCATTAAAAGGAGTCAATGCTTGCATACACGTTACACTTCTCCCTTTATATACCAGCCGGTGAACTGGGAAAAAAGTAGGTGTCATTGGTATCATGTCATTTGACAGAGCAACTCACTAGCAATCTATCATTTACACATTTGCACATTTATCTTTTCAACCATATGTTTTTTTACAAAAATTGGAGTTGAGAAGTTAGCATACCATTCAAGGTCCAAGGATGCTCTTTATGAAGAAATCCAATTATCTTTTTCTTTAACCTCAGCAAAACCTTGAGAGAACAAAGTGGCAACTTCAGGGAAAAAATAAAAAGAACAAAACAATCTCCCAGTTGCATGATAATATAGGGAAAACTGAGTAAAAATTCTCCTTTTGCACTGTTCCAAGTATATGATTTGGACAAATATTAGTTAGTCCAACATAAAGTTAAGTGTGATTTTTAAAGTGACAATCCTTTAGTAAAATATTGCATGTGCTCTACTTTTTCCAGAATAACAACAGTAATATATGGAACTATTTTGTAACGGACATAGTCGAATAAAAATTTTGGAGCATCTTTGTGCAAAGCAGTTCTTGATAGTTTAAAGAGGGGAAGAAATAGGATAAGGAAATGAATCTGTAATACTGGAAGGATCCAGTGAAAAGAAATACAACATTTTCAGATTGTGGGGAGCTTTGAAGGAGCAGCTGGGGCAGGGGTGGGGGAGGCTGCCCCAAGCCTAAGTTGACTCTATCCCTAGGAAGTTGTTCTACCCTTGTAAAGCATAGAGACCAAGTGTTTTATAAGATTTTATGTTCCAAATACAACTACATTTAAAGTTCTGTGAATGACAGCTGCAATCTCCCGGAGTAGGGAACTATGTTTAATATATCTGTTAGTGTAAAAGTCATCTTCTAAAAATAAAGCAGATTTATTTTTGCTGTTTTGTGGTAAAATCCACATCAACAACCCCACTGAATGTTATCAATCATCTCATTCCTGCATCTTTAATTAAAACTACTTTCAGTAATTTGTTAAAAAGTCCCAAATTATTGTAAAGATTAAACACGGTGTTAAAATAAATGAAATATTCCTGTGGAAGAAAAGTAAGCTTTTTCTGATGTTTCAGAATCATTTTATGTTGATTTCTCAATGCCCACTTAGTAGACATTTAGCTGGTGTCATAAAAACTTGTTCTAGGTCTTGCTGACCTTATTGGAAGAAGAACCAGAGCCTGGATTTGTAGATTTTAAAGAACAAAGGTGAAATCTAAATGAACTGCTCCTCTCTGTCCTAAGAACATGAAAACACAGTGCAACCCTATTACTCAGTGAGGATCTGCTCACTGGAATATCACCGAGGGAATAATGAGGGGGGAAGAACACGAGGAGGAGGAAAAGGTGAGAAGAAAAGAGAAAGAGGACAAGAGAGAGCAAAGAGGAAAAGGGAATTTGCTTTTGATGTCACAGTTCTATCAGCTCATGCATTTTTCATGGATACCAACTAGTACTAAAATAATGCTGTGCTGACAATACAAGCATGAAGAAAGCAGCCAGGTTCCCAAACATCATGATACTGGCTTAAAAATAATAAGATTTACAAAAATTTAAAACTCAAAGCTTTTCTTTTCCTTCTAATTCACAAGCCTTTTGGGGCTGCATATTCCAGCATTTCTCTCAAACCTGAGATTTAGAAACATAATTATTTTTAAGGTGACCTGAGGTTCCAATTTAATTGCATCTGCTGAAGAGCTTAAAACAAAGCTAAGTGTTGGAAAATCACTGCAACCCTAAGAGCTGGCAACACTAAATATCATAAGCATGGGGTACTATATAGTTTTGAGGCAAAGTAGACTAAAAATGACCAGATGTTAGATACACGTGCATTAATTTAAGTAGCATTTGTGCCCTTTGCTAGAAAGAAATTAAAAACTGAAAGGGAAGCCAGATGGTAAATGAAAATAAACTAGTAGAACTCAGGAGTTAACATGGTTTGCAGTTCAAGTTTTGTAAACTTGATTTGAGAAAGTGAACATTAATATTTCTCAGTGCTTTTGACTAAAACCTGATCTTTTAAAAAGAAAGTAATTAATGGATTGTATGTACACATTCTGTTAGGTTTTAGTCGCACATGCTACAGCAGTGCCGATTGCTGCCTTTACTTGCAGAAGAAAGCAAACCATGCACAGGTGCAGGAAACAACACGGAACCTTTATTTGCAGGAACGGCATTTTCAGTTGTTGAATTATTTAGGTATCAACCTTCAGGTATTAATCACCTCAATAGTTCTACGGGCTTTCTACAGTTATTCTGTAGATTTTTAATACAAACACTGCACTTATTTGTGATGAATTATAGTGGATGTGGACTTTCTGTGGTTTTTGTCTTCCAACTCGGCTAGCACTCTTAGGAACGCAATTAATACTTCAATTTTAATTACCAATGACGGTGTAAATGCATTAGTGTTAAAAAAAAAAAGTGGTGAGAAATGAATACAGTAATGACACCTTTTAATGACATTTTCGGTGAACTGGAAGGAAAAGCAATGTTAGAGGGCCCACGTATAACCCTCATGCTCATCTTAATTATATACAATCGCACTTTGTGCAAAATACACCCGTACGCCCCCGCACGCGCCGATAGCACTATAGCTCGGGGGCTGTAACTGAGAGAGCAACGTGCCCGGCCCTGCACTGTCAAACGCCGAGAGCCGCTGGGGATCAGCCCCGCAGGAGACGCGCCGGGGCGCCCGCTCGCAGGGCAGGTACGAAGGGCAGAGAGGGGTGGCGCCGGGGCCGGGCGGTGGGTCCCGCCGGGGCCGGCGGGCTCACAGCTGCCCGGAGGTCCCTCGGCACCGGCTGCTGACGCCGCTGGCGGAGGCGCGGGCGGGCAGCACCGCACGCCGCAGGCTCAGCCGCCCCGCCGAGCCGTGACCGCCGTGCCAGGGTCGCGGTGTTTGTGCAGCCCGCAGCCCGGCCCGGCCCAGCTGCAGCGCCGCGCGGAGAGAGCCGCCTTGCCCCCCCGGGCAGCCGGGCTGGGCCCACCCCCCGCACCGGAGGTCTCCGGCTGATAATTCAAAAATGGAGGATGCGCCCTCTCAGCCATTAATTAATAATGTAGCTCGCTGTCTTCCTGTGTGACACACGCTGGAAGGCACCGAGCGGCCAATAAAGATGTAGGGGAGAGCAGGGGAAGGCTCCTCCCCGCAGCTCTTCCTGATTGAGGGCTTGAAGAAGTAGATCAAAAACTTCCCAGGAGCCGGCGGGGGGGGGCTGAGGAAAGGGAAGAAACGCGGCGAGGGGGACCGCGCTCGGCACCGATTGACCAGCGAGCGCAGCCTGCGGCCGCACCAGGTGGGCAGGAGGGGAGGGAGCCCCGCAGCCCCCGCTGGACAGGCCGGAGGCCGGGCTGACCCCGCGCCGCGGCCGCGCTGTCCCGCGGCGGCGGAGCCCGGCAGCCGCTGGGCCGGGGCGAGTCGCGGGGCGGGAAGGGCGAGAACCCCAGTTAGGCAGCGACCCGGCAGGAAGGGAAGGAGGGAGATAAGTGGTCGGCGCTGCCCCTCCTGGGTGTTTGCTTTGGAGAGAGGAGGAGGAGGAGGCGGAGGCGGCGGGGGAGTGGAAGTTGGTGTCCGGCCCGGCGTGTGTGGGTCAGAGGCGGGGGAAAGGGGGTGACCCGAAGGCAGGGGCGCCGCAGGAGACAAAGCGCGGCCGGGGTATCCCCGAGCCGAGCACGTTGCGCGGCTGGCGCGGGGGTTGCCGCCTCCGCCCGCCGCTCGGCGTCATGGCCCCATTGTGAGGCGGGCGGAGGCGGAGGAAGGTGCCGCCGTTGGTCCGCGCGCAGTCCCAGGCAGGCAACGGCGTGTCGGGCACACAAAAGGCTCCGCCGAGCTGCCGCCGCCGCTCCTGCTCGCTCCTGCTTCGTCTCCCCCGGGAGGAGGGACACGCCGGGCCCGCTCCCTCCTCCCCGGGCTGGTGGGCGCCGCTACCTCGCTTAATCCCTCCGTGTTTTTTATTTCCCCCCCCGCTTTCCCCTGAAGCTGATCCTGGGGCAGGAAGAGAGCCGGGAGCGGGGCGATGCCGCTGCTGCACCGAAAGCCCTTCGTGAGGGTGAAGCCCCCCGCCGACCTCCGGCCGGACGAGCGTGTTTTCTACTGCAGGGTCACTAACGAGATCTTCAGGAACTACGAGTAAGGAACAACCCCGTGTCGGTGTCCGCGTCCTTATGTCCGTCCTGCGCTCCCCCGCCACCCCCCCGCGCTCCCGCGGCGGCGGGCAGGGAGCGGCTGGAGCCCCCAACGACTCTGACACCTGGGCGGGCAGGGAGGGAGGAAAGGGGATTCCCCGGATCGCTGCGGGGAGCCTTGCCGGGGGGTGTGAGGGGGGGACCGCGGCTTGCGCCGAGCCTGTGCCCTCGCGAGGGGGATGGGGGAAGAGAGGGCGGATCTCTCGCCTGGGGCAGGGGGAATCCCTGCCCCTCCTCGGCAGGGTACCCCGCAGCCCCCTTCACCCGCGGGGAAGGAAGACAGCGCGCTCCTTCCCCCCTCCTTCTCTCGCTCCTTCCGCGGTGTCGCCCCTGCCCCCGCCGGGGAAGTGAAAGTTGCGCGTATGGAGGCGGCGGGCGGCAAAGAGCGTCTGCCGGGCTCGGGCTCTCCCTCCCGTCCGCCCCCGCCGGCAGCCGCGTGTCGGCGGCGCACGGCGCTAGGCCGCCCCGCGGAAGGGGCCGCGCCGGGCCCGCGTTCAGCCGGCGCAGCGGGGCCGCCCGCCCTGCCGGCATGTGCCGGTCGCCCTATTGTTGTGGTGACGGCCGGGCGGGGGGCACCGGCTGCCGAGCCCGCTGGGCACCCCGGCCGGCTCCCGCCGCGGTTAACCCCTTGCTGCCTGCCCAGGGCCGCGCTCGCCCCGCCTCCGCGGGGAGCCGCCGGCTGATCCGGTTGGAAATGGCCGGCGGGGGAGTGCGGCGTGGGCGCGGGGTCGCTGCACCTGTCCGGCGGCGCAGGGGTCCCGCTGCCGGAGCCCTCCCGTGCCGGCCGGGCGGTACAGCCGGGGGTTAAACCCCGCCTGAAGCCCAGCGAGCGCTCCTGTCCCCTTAGGAGCTTTTTTTCTAGTGAGGCTTTTATCGCTCTTCCCATCCCTTTCTTCTTTTTTCTTTTCTGCGTGTACAAAGCTGTACAGGATTGGTGAAATTCCCGTTAACGGGTGAAGGCGGATAGCACGGGTAGCCCCGAACTTGTAGCCACTCACTTCACCGCTTGTAAGAACAATGGACAAAGTATTTAGCAAGGCGTTTTCCAAAAGCCGATAAATTACGGCTTTTCACCACCGGTCTGATCCAGCAACATCCCCACCTACAAAAGGCCCCCACATCCAAACTGTAATTTTTTAAAGATGTGCAGGCTAACGAGGTTAAATCTAAAATGCTTTTCATTTGCAACATAGGAAATAAAAGCACACCTAAATCTTTTTCATGTTTAGACTTGTTTTTGTTGCTCAAATAAACTTCACTTAATAAAATTTTAAAGAAGCTGGATTAGGTAACTTTGAAAGGTAATGCCTTACTGTTCCCTGAACTATACTGTAGGGGTGCTGAATATGTTGTCGGGAGTTCTGTAAGGAGTATTTTCCTTATAGGGCATATAAGAACCTAACAAGGGAGAGGTGACAGCCTCCTGTTTCTGTAGGAATAAAGTCCCCCTCCCCCAGCTTCTGATATTTTGAAGCTGCTTTTCTGGTTACAATTATTGTCACATCATTAGATGACTCTAATGTATTTGTTGACACTGCAGGGAAATACGTTTCAGTTACATGTAGTTTTACTAAAATTTCAGTGTGAAAAGTATGCTTTAAAAATGGCTGTTCTCAAAGTGTTTGGTGACTATTTCAAGTATTCTGACAGCCTTATTTATACTGCAGAGCTGTTGTCATTAAGAAGTATGAAAGACCAAATTCCTTACTTAACCAAAGTTCACGAATTAAGGGGTAAATTTAGATGTGTTCACACAGGCAATCCCTAGAAATGTCAGTAGGTGGTTAGCTGAGAGGTCAGGCCTTAGAATGTGGTATTTGGGAAGACTGCAGAAAACTGCTATGTTTGTTTTTTGTGTATGGGTGTGTGTGTGTTTTTTGGTAATGTGTTTGCTTTTGTTGTTTTTGTTTTCTGTCTCTTTCTGTTAGGTTGGGTAAAATTGGTGCATTGGATTAGAAAATGTAGTACTTTCTTTACCTAGCAAAGTGTTCTGGCACAGATGGGTGGTAAGTTTAGGTTACTGTTAGTTGTGCATAATCTGCTGGAGAACATAAGGCTGGTCATCTTTTAGGCAGTTTTAAAGATGCTGATCCTTGTCTCTGCTGGTTGCTGATCGATAAAGTCTTCTGAAAACAGCATTACGTATTTCTTTGCCCAAGCAAGGGCAATTAGATTAATAGGGATAGTGAGGGCCCACTTCTTAAAAACTGTATGATCTGTTTCATGAAAGAAAACCGTTGTCTAAATCAGGCTTCTCTGAATCTACTTTCTGAGGGGAGAATTTAAAAGTTACAGAATCCAACTAGATCAAGTGGGCTGTACAGATATATATGATAATCTGAATTCCCCTTCTATATTAACTGTGTGAATGCTTTTAACTAGTACAGACAGTTAAGACTCAAGTTGGTTTTGTGTTTTTTGTTGGGTTGTTTGATGGGTTTTTTGGCAGAGCACAAACTTAGTGTTGAAAAGCTGCTTTCAAGCTACTGTCAGCTTTAGTCGAGTTGATTAGAAATCATACATTAGTATTGCTCTTTTTTATATAAGAAATGGTTATACTAATAGGAGAAGAATTTGGCAAGACTATTATTTGTAAAGTGACTTTCCTGTTAAGAATGTATTTCCTCTTTAATCTGAAATACAATCACATAATTTTGTAACCCTTTCGGGGGGGGGGGCTGTGTCCAGTTATATTTATCTTTAGTGACAGAAACTGGGAGAACTGGGTTGTTCTTTATGCTTGGTTATATTCCTGGTTAGAGGGACAGACCAGCAAGAAGAGTCTGGGGGGGTCATAGTAGGAAAATCAAGTATGGATGTGCATGAGATACGTGGAATGCATGAAAAACATACTGGACCAGTGGGGTGTTACCACCAGTCTTTGACACCTTGTCTGTGAAAGTTAATAAGTGATACAGATGTGCAGAGAAAGCTGCTATCAAAGTGTGGGAAGTTTTGTAGAAAGAAAAAGACAGTATGAAAAAGACAATAATGAGTAGTATGGACGCAGTGGTGTGAATGTTTCTCATTCTAGAACATGAGATGGGGAGGAAGAGCAGTTTTTCTTCATCTTCAAGACTTAGTGAAACTTCTTTACAGGGTGGCCTGTAGAGTTCTTAGTTACAGTCAAATAGAAATCTTTCAAAAGGCTTTTGAAGTGTCCATAGTTAAATTAGGTGAATTTTCGTGTTTTCTTGGAGAGAAACTCATCATCTTAAATGTATTCCTTAATGCACAGTTAACCTACAAATATTAAGGAATAAATTTATTTATCATGGACTTTTTGTTTGTTTTGCGCATTATTTGTAATGCATGTTCTTGAGCACTTCTGGAGACCAAGAGTATAAGAAAACTCTGATCCAGAATGGCAGAGTTGCTCTTCTCTGATTACCCTCCTGTAGTACACTAAATTACGTGTTTTTTAACATATGCTATGAAAATGAATGGAAGTAAATATTTGCAATAAATACCCTTGAAGCACACTAAAAATTTAGTAGATCTTAAAATCAAGAGGAATATTTTGTTAATTCAAGCAAAAGACAGCCATAATTTCTAAGCTGATTTTTATATCCATTGCAAATGCAGTCAGCACAGAGATTGCAAGTAATTTATTTCTGTTAATGAACTGCCTTCTATCAAATACCTACTGAGTAGTGACATTAAACTACTACTCAATTATTTGCTGATAATTTTATAGTTAGCCTTACCTTGCATAGAAAACTAACTAATTAAATGAAGTGAGGCATCCAGCTGAGAAGTTGGTGTTAATTGCAGCTACAAAGACAAATTAGTTTTTAGTCCATGCTCCTCCAGTAGTTGAGCTGATGTGGACATCACCAGGGTGCTGCAGTTGCATTTGACTTCTCGAATGCAGATGTGACCATGCAAGTGAACTTTGTGGATGTGTTTTGTATGAACTTCTTCCTCCATGTTGGCAAGAGTCACAGAGATCTTGAACCAGCAAGGAAGCCCGGGAAACCTTAATACCCTATATAAAGACGTAGGTAACTCTTCAGATGTGATGCAGCAGCAGATGCTCTTGCTGTTATGAAACAGAACGTAGAATGTAGTTGAAGGTAGAGTAGATCAAGGACATTATTACCCTTCAAGTAAAGGGAAAGAGTATCACTGCTGCTGCTGCCATTCTCTTGGATTGGTAGCTGTTGTGTCTGCTGTTTGACAAGCATTTTGTGATAACTGATGTGCACTAGAGAGAGACAGGGACAGAAAGAGTATACTTAGTGGTATACTGTGGAATTTTGTTTTCTCTCTGACCAAGTTAAAGTGAGATCCTTAAAATATTGCAATGAAACTCGGTTAATGGACTAAGCCACAGATGGTTTTGATGCACTCACTGTAGGTAAAGATAGCTAAATAATGCTTTCAAAATGGAATGTAGGGGTTTTTTTCAGTTTTTTTTTTCTTCCCTGTAAATTCACAGGGGAAAAATCCACACAAAACAAAAGAGGAAATGAGGGAGAATGAAACTAGATACACAAAACATGCTCGTATGCAAATGGAGCATGTTTTCTTCAAATATGTTTCAGTTAAAGTAATCTTAGCATTTTGTACTTGTAATATTAATGGATTAGGAACTTTTAGAGAGAGGTTTGTTGATTGGGATTTTAAAATTATTTTTTTAGTTGTTTTAAATTTTTTTTTTTCTTGTAAGTTCAGTGCTGCTGCTTTAAATAGCATGACTGCCTGGTATCCCCTCACAAAGAATAACAGCAGCTCTTAAAGGGACACTGTCAATGTGAACCTCTGTCTCCCCCTTGTTCTCTGATACCTCCTTGACTTTTTTTTTAATAGCTTTCATAATTTTTAAAGAATTAGATACTGGTACATTTTTTAGTAACTCTTTAGAGTGTTTATCTGTTTCCTGGCTAAAGACAATTATCAAGAGCCTCTTTGGTAAGCAAGACAAAAATATATGTAGAAACGCATTTGAATGAAGACTTAAGTGTTGCTTTATCTGTTGAATATCCCTCCATAAAAATTACTTCGTCTAATACAGGTATACTGAAGTGTAGGGCAGGACAACACCTGAAGAGATCACATTTTATCTATTCTATCACCTCATAAAAACACCCAGACCAAACTCACGAAACAGATTTTTGTCTAACCTGTTCTTCAGTATGTTTAAGTGAGTATAATACACAATAAAGATGCACAAAGAATGACTGACAGCCATCTGTTCTTCATATATAGAAGAATAATTTATCTAATTCTCCTTTGTTCTTCTCCTTTTCGTCTTTAGAGTAAGCAGGCCCACATTATCCATGTACTGTCAAATATATTAAGTAGATTTCAAATGATATAAAAATCTGAAATTTTGTAGCTATTAAATATTATTCAGATAATTTATCTATCTCTTCCTCTTCTGTCCTTTTCCCCTTCTCGCAGCTGATGTTCTTCCTAAAGCATATCTTGCTCAGAGGAATCCTGTGCTCATATAGAAAGGATTATCTGAGCCAAGACCCTTCATTGTCCTCAATCTGAAATTTCCATTTTCATTTACAAAATGTTATGGTTCATCTGTCCATCTGCAGTGAACACTGTCATCTGCATCAGTGTCACTGATGAACGTTTGCCAGCTTGGGTTTGCAGGGAGACTGCAAGAAAAAACTCGGTGTGAACTGTCCAATTCTCTTAACCTCATTGCTTGAAATTATTTGAACAAGTCTTTCCTTTTAAAAATGGGAACACTCTGGTTTAGTTTTGGGGTTTTTTTTAAAGGAATGAAATGAAACTTCGGTATAGGTATCTAATGTAGCATGCAGTTGACAAAGTACTGTGTGCTTTGAAATAGCTATGTTGGGCTGATAGACAAACCTCACCTTGTCACATGTATTCAGTAGTTCTCAATACTAGTCCACTAATATTTGTGAGGGCAAATAAAAGCATTGTCTGAACTGCGGCATATTGAAAGATTGCCTGTCTGACCACGGATCCATAATATATATGTTTTAACATGGCTTTGTGAATAGATACATCATCTACTTCATTTAGGAAGTGTTTTAATAAATTGCTGTTCTTCTGATACCTTCAAAAATGGACAGATTTTGACTAATGTAAGCTCTTTGTTCTTGATTCCAATATAATAGCTAGTAAGCAAGCAGTAACAACAATGCAATTTTAGCCTTAATTGGTAATGTGTGGAAGGAGGAGAATCAATATTTACTAACGGAACAAGGGAGGAAAAGAATCTGTAGGAAAAAATATTTCGGTGCTTTTTTGTAAGAGCTATGCAAACAGTGAAGGAATAAAAACTATTTAGAGAACTACTTGACATTAATTTTTACCTCTGCCTCTCCTGTCTTTTCATTTGTGGGTAAAGGCACTCAAAATCTGGAACTTATTCGAGTTGCAACATGTTTCTGTGATCTTAAAGTTATTTCGTGTTTGTACAGTTTAAGGTGCTCGTCTTGCAAATATTTGTGGAAATGGGGGAGATGTGAGTACGGTATGACACCTATTTAACTCGGTGTGATTACTGTTGTGCAAAAGGCTTCTTACACATGAATATTTGTTTGCAGCATTTCTGGGTCTTGATTCTCTTACTGTAGTCTGTAATGGGAAGAGACTTTGGTTGTACAATAGCAATTTACCATGCCGTGGCTGAAAAAGGGCAAATAACCTTTGATATCTAGAAACTGTAGAGGAGCAGAGCTGCTTTTGCATTTCACGCTTGTAAAAGATACTTGCAATTTACTGCTGCATTAACTGTGAGCAAATTTAAAATGTTAGTCAGAACTCAACTGTTTTCTTTCTTTCTTTCTTCCCCCTCCCACCTTTCTTCCTTTCCAGTGATTTTTTTGAGCGCACCATTCTGTGCAACAGCCTTGTGTGGAGCTGTGCTGTCACAGGTAAACCAGGACTCACATATCAGGAAGCTCTGGAATCAGAGAAGAAAGCCAGGCATAATCTTCAAAGTTTTCCAGAAGCACTCATCATTCCAGTTCTCTACTTGGCCACCCTTACCCATCGCACCCGACTTCATGAGATCTGTGATGAAATCTTTGCTTATGTCAAGGATCGGTATTTTGTTGGTGAAACAGTGGAAGTACTTAGAAATAATGGTGCAAGGTAAGTGTATTTAAAAATAAACACTTCTTTTTGTTTGATGTTGGTGGGGTTTGTGTGTGCATTTTTGAACCCAAAACCCAGTGTAATAAACTCCATCAAACAAATACATCCAAGTGAGGTGTCATGCTTAAGCTGGTGATAATATTACTGCACTTCCCTACTTTAATTAAGAGCAGGATTGTGTTGCTGTGCTTGATACCTTCCCTTAGCTTTAAAGAAGCTGTGAAGATACAACAGTGCTCTCAGGCCTTGATGCTCTATGTTTTTTAGTCTGCGTGGTGGATTTGCAAAAGAATGTCAGATTTTTGGTGAGAAAGGTGGGTTGTTTGTAGAATAAGATTTAATGAGAAATTAGGGGAAGCTATGAATTAAAAAAACACACAAAAGTTTTGATGAAACATTCTGAATTAATGGCCAAACTACTGAAAGCTTAAAATGATTGATAAATGTTGGATTTCTACCTTTTAGGTAATGCAAAAATTGTGATTGCATTATCAGCGAATTTGGGAATTAATTGTATAATGTTTATAATAGTTGATTATCTGTAATTTAGATTCATAAGGGTTTCTTCACACTCAGAGTTAGTTTTATGCTTACTGTTATACTAGTGTATTTATTGCAAATGTTTTTATTGTTGTCTTTGATTAAAAGCTTGGAAGAATTTTGAGCTTCAGATGTGTTCTTTCTCATATCATTGGTACATATGCTCTATAGTATAAATAAGCTTGAGTCTTTCTTTAAAGCAGCTTCTAGGAGAGGCCTAGAAAAGGTCCATATTTTGTCTAAATGAGTTAACAGTTTCACCTAATTGAGGTTTAAGATATGAAAAAACATGCTTAGCTTGGAGGTGGCTGTAGAATGAGTGCTAAAGCCTTTGTGGGTTCAGCTGTTGCTGCTGGGGTTTTTGTTGTTTGTAGGGTCATTTTAGTTTGCTTTTTTTCAAGAGGAAGGTGACAGCTTACACTTCAGAGTAGAAGGGACTCCTGTGGGTAGCCTGATACTTAGTGCACAGTCTGGTGTCTCTTGGGTGATAGGAGTGGGCTGGTTCAAAATGGTCATTGGAGAACAGTTACTCCGTTCTGTGAGTTTTTGTAGTGGCTGATCCAGATACTATTTATGGAAAATTTTACAGTACACCAGGAAGAAAAATCTCAATGCACTGCAGGAGATAAGTTGTAATGAAATTGATATGGTTATGTACATAATACATAAGATCAGTGCTTAATAGAAAAGCTTCCCATCTCTTCACTGCTCTGTTCTTTTCAACCAGTCAAGTCCCAGTCTGCAAAGCCAGGACAAGAACAACTTCAGTAGGATGACTGCCTTCTGTATGGAAAACCTGTATCCAAAGTTTCTTTCTCTCTTCGTCATCTTTGTACTTGGCAAACGACTAGACTGAGGTCACCACTGGTATTGCAGTCATTTTGCTTAGAGAATAAGGTGTTTGTTCATTTGTTTATTTAGAAACATGAATATTATGAACTGTCAGTAGTTGAGGTGTTATTTTTTCTTTTGCTCAGTGAAATGTCTTGGTATCTTCAGAGGTAGAAAACATTAATTAATTTCCAAAATAATAGCAGAAAAAAAATTGCTGTTCTTCTAAAAGATTTTTCCCTCAAGAGTGACTCTTTCTATTACTTTTCTAAAATTTTTGCATGTATGCATCATAGCTTTCCAAAGATGTTTCCAAAGGTAAAGTTGTGATATCCACTTAAGAGAGTGCTTCAGGTTTTTTACTAATCTTTAATTCTTCTTGGTTACTCGAACTTGTGTTGAGATAAACACAAAATTGTTAAGATATGTATGTTCTACTTTCACTGATCAGTACGTGAATAGGATAGAAGCTAAATTTCTTAAGCCTCTGAGATGGGCTGGATACCATTCAACAGATTAAATTTTCAAGTAACATTTATTTCCATCAAAAAATAGCCTGCTAGAGATTGTATGTTTTAAACTACATAAGTATAAATTGGTATAAAATAAAGAATAAAAAACTTGCCTTAGCTGATTGTATACCACTGATAATTCTAGACAAAGGTCTAGCAGAGAGCTAGTTCTGACCTTCAGTACTAAGTGTTTCCTTAAATCCAGGAAACACTGCAAATAGCATGGTAATGTGGAGGGACTTTTATGCTTAGAGGTACCTAATTAAAAAATACAAAGTGGGAGGAGGTGAGGTGTAGTTATTTGTCTGCCAATTAGCATTTGACTTTGACCTGTATTTTGAAGTACTACATTGGGGATTAAGTGTACCAACTCATGTTACATGTACATAATACAGCTTTTCAGCAGAGCTGTTTGCGCGCATTTGTCTTTTGCAGCTACGTTTTTGTGATCTTTTCTAGAAAAAATTATCACAGTCCATCTATTTTGTAATAGTGTCCTACAAGACCAACAGTTTGGCAGATCATGAAAACCCAGTTGTTTTGTGGTGTAAATTCTTCCACTGCTTTTATGTATGAAGTTTTTTTTGCACATGTGATGTCAGCAGGATCGTTTGGTTTTCTGAGTTCTGTGCATCATTTAATGCCAAACCTACTACATAATATATGTGTACCAAGGCTTGCTCAAACAATTTAAATATTGATATTTTATAACTCCTAACTTTGCATGTGTAATAGTCTTGTAAGATAGACTGCAGCTTTCTAGATTTTGAACAAAGTAAGCAGTAGGGAGCACAAACACTAGAAGGCTTAGCATTTTGGGTTAATGTAAATGGTTTTATCCTTGAGCATATGAAGTTGTAATACTGCAAAAAATGACAGGTGATCTGTAAAGAGAGGACAAGTGCTTTGTTCAGAGCCTAGGTAGTACATGTTAGGGTTTTTGATTTTATGAAACCTGTGTGTTCTCATTTTTGTAGTGTCTAATGCTCCATTACTTTTTCTGGTTTTTATATCTCTTCTGGTTTCTAGCCTTTTTCTAGAAAAGCAAAACTGCTTCTCAGTTTTGAATTTGGCTACTTCTGCCCTGTTACTGAGGTCTGGTAGGAGGAACTCAGGAGAGATTGCAATGTCCTCCTCTTGTTGTGGTATATCTGGTATCTCCAACAACTCTTGCCAACCAGAAATAAATTGCAGAGAAAGCCCTCCCAGTCCTATCGTGTGGCTTGTTCAGGTGGTCTCTAAAAATTATGGGTGCATTTTGGTAATCTGTTAGAAGCAACAAGGAGATAATTCTGCGCTTGCTCTTTCACCCTTTCAAGTGATGTATTGACTAAAAGTGGCCATCTTTCTTGGTTTGTATGTGTGCGACTTTTCTAGCCAAACTGGGGCTGACTTTTCTCCAAAGTGACAACTGTGCTATGCTTTCGAACACAAGGTGCTCAGATTTCCAGCTGAAGAAATGTAGGAACTGTGTAACAACTTTTTCCTAGTTGAAAAGACAAAACTATTATTTGAAACATAGGTCAGAAACATTACAGAATACAAAGAAAACTTAATCTAAAATTAAATTTGAGTTGCTAAAGAATTGAAACCAGTTGACACTATAAGTATTGTCCATTAGAATGTCATATTGCATTTTATAGAAAGTAATTTATTGAAAAAGGCATGGAAATTATTTGAGGTTTTGTTGGGGGAAGGATTAGAGCAATATTTAATCTTAGCCGTGGTCAGTTAAGATGTAAAATAAGCAGCTAATGTTTTAGTTCTCACTTTATTGAAGGAGAGGAAGAATTGTTGATCACATTACTGGAATTGCTTCCTATATTTGACATTCAGAACTGGAAGTTCAAGACCCATCATGTACTTGCTGGTCTTTGGATTTTCCACAAGGAATGGTGTCTCTTGCAGTAACCTGTGCATTTGTTGCTGTCTTAGTACTGTTTTATTATTGATCCTTGAAACTTGTGAAATTGATTTTTTGACATCTGAAGACAGTTACCTGAAAGCTGAAACTATGTAGTATGGAAGGCCTACCTGAAAATAATAACCTCAGCTAATGCCTCAGATACACTAAAAAAAAGCCCTTAAACAGCCTAACTTGTTCAGCAGCAGGACCTATGCTGATGTCTTCCCTTCCCCATGTGGAGGTTGGGGCACTTAATTAAAAAGTCAGCCACTTACAGACTGAAATCGATTGCTTAAACGTCCGTGTGTAAGAAGGAAGAAAATCGTACTGAAAGTATTACCTTTTTTTCATTTAATTTGACCACTAGATGACACCACTGCAAAAGAATACTTGCCTAATGTCTTTGAGCAAGCCACACCAGAATGCTTTTTGAAATGAACCTGCTTACAGAAGTAGTAGATGATGTTCTGTTAGGAAGATTGCTGTGTCTGATCATACATTGGAATAGGTTAACATCCTTTTCTCTGCTTTGAATGATCTGATGCTGACATTTGTCAGGCTGCAGGAAACAGATAATTACAGATCAAACTTTTTTTAACTCATTGATTGTTTGACTGGTGTCCCAGTGCTTTAGGAGTGTTCATTTAGGAGTGGATTAACCATTGCATTAGGCCAATTAAAAGATTTGCATACTGTTTTCATCTCTGTAAGTCTTAACTGGGGCACAGGAAGCATGTTGCTGGTCATGACTGTAGCTGATAAGGAGTTAGGATGGTAGAAGATAATCCTTGCGAGAGATAAAGTTATAGCTAGTTTTCCAACTTCTTTATTCCACCAGGCAAGTTACTTATATCTTATCTGTCTCTATTTATATATATGTAGTTGTCTTCTGAGCAGTAGGATGAATTGTTATGTAATAAGACCACTATATAGTAACTGACAAAGTGTCTTCAGTGTTTAGACTAACGATTTACAGAGAATTTAAATTATTTAAATTACAATTACTAATTGTTGTGTGGTTTTTTTAGTGGTAATGCTTAAATGTAAGTTCCTGTATACAAAGGAAGTTTGCTACTTTATTTTGAAAGATGAATTTGAATTCCAGAAAGTATCAAAACTCGTGTGATATCTGTGCAACAGTATCTCTGATAGGTAAGCTACTCCAGTACTAATCATAGAGCAAATAGAGTATGCATTTTTCTCAGCATAGCTGTTTAAGGATCAATCAACTGGCCAGGAAAATCATATTTAAGGAATTCACCTTCCATTGCCCTTAAATCCTTTGGGATGTAAATGTAAATGTGTAGACTAATAAATATATTTGTATTTGATTAGTGGAGGCTATGAGATGATGATATATGGGAAAGAACCTGCAACTCCTTTCTTATAGGCTGTTGAACAGCTGTTAAAACAACTGGCACTGCCAGTCTCTGTTAGCTCTCATTCTCACACTCTCTATTTTATAACTATAAATTAAAAGGCAAAGATTTTGGTTTGTTTTATTACTTGTTTTTATCAGTACAATGCTATGAACAAAAGTCTGGGCAGTCAAAATGATGCATATACCAGTGTAGTACTGTCCTAATTCTGCAGGAGACAGCTGATACAGCTACTCTGTGCATGCTCTTGTCCTAAGCAAAACCATATTTCATAGTTTCTTTGAAACATACAATCTTAACTATAACTTGACAGACAAATGAAGATGCTAAAACTCGAAGGCAGCAGCTCTTTCTGTACTTTAGGAAGCCGTTATGTGCATAAAATGTCTCCTTGTTGTGTGCTTTTGTTTTGTGTGTGCCTTTGACAGTACCAGTTAGCTTAGTAAAAGATGTCACTTATTCCTTCAGATCTTGTCTCTCTTTTACCTCTTTAATTACTCTCAAGCACATGAGACCTGTTAGGACAAGGATATGAGTGACTGCACTTATTTGACATTAACGTCTTAAAAACTTACTAAAAGCTGACAAAACAGAATGATGCTATAACTTTTTGGTACTTTTTGGCACTTGCTACTACAGCTTCTTGTATTACTCTTCTGGGCGTTTCTGTATTCAACTAATTTTACATACTGTTAGAAAAATAGTGCTTTTTAAATTTTGGCATTTGAAAAACTGCTTTCATTTGTGTGACTTAAAAAGTGAATTTGCTTTTCTGACTCATTGATCATTGTGGGTTTTATTTTAAAAGTTGGCTTCCAAGTGTTGAAATGTTCCTCCACTGTCCCATTTGAAACAGCCATGTGCCATCCAAGGGACGTTTTTTGTCTGCTTATCATAAAGCATATAGAGACACATTTACAACTCATCTGAGCCTTCTGGGTATCTTGGTTTTTTGACTTGAAATGGGGACATGGCAGAGTAACTAGTACCAGCCAGATCAAAAGCTGGTGTGCAGAATGCTCAATGAAGAACTATAAGAAGTGGTCTGTCCTCTCAGAGCCTCTCTAATGCCAGCCTTGGTTGGATGTAAAGGCCTGCTTGGCATTTGGGAAGAACTTTTCTGGGAAGCGAAACTGAAAATAATTGCAGGGTTGATGTTTTTCGGTTGATACAATGTAATGGTTTTGGCCTGTTATATAGTGGAATGCAGATTTTCTTCTTTAAATTGTGTTCTTCTACTTCTTCAGCAGCAGTAGATGGATATACCTGGCCTGTTCTGCAACTCATAATAGCTTGTGTATGTGTCTTTGAGTTTCTGAGCTGAACGAAAGAATTTGTTCTGGGTTTTTTTTTTCATTCTAAAGACAAAGGGAAAAGGCTGAGGAGTATCAGGGAGTGTGAGAGAAAAGAGACTGTTGGAGTCACATCCTTCAGTCCCTGAGAGAAATGCAGTGGATGACAGCTTGGCCGGAGTCAGGGGAACCCTGACCCTGTCACCATCAGGCAGAAGTGGGGGAACTTAAAATGTGAGGGTGAATGGAAACAGGCCCCTGCCCAGGGAGATAGGACAGTTCCTCCCAGCCTCCCTTTCCTTTCCAAGTGCCCTTGCAGAGTATGTATGAGGCTCTGCAATATCAGGGTCAGGCAGATAATAGTGGAGATGAAGTTCGATCTTGGAGTTTGCCCAGAATGAGTCAGTCAGCCAGATGGATCATAACTTTGGGTGTTAAGAAAGAAAGAAGGATGATTGTAGGTGACTACCTTTGCAGGGAAACTGAGGGCCCCATATGCCAGCTGGACCCATTCTACAGGCAAGTCTGCTGCCTCCTTGGGACCTGGGTAAGAGATGTTATCAGGAGGCTCCCTGGAGTAATTGAGCCCACTGATTATTACCTGCTTTTAGTTGCTGTGCAGGTTGGCAGTGACAAGGTTGATGCGAGAAGTCTTATGGCAGTCAAAAAGACCTTCAGGGCACTAGGACAACAGATTGAAGGAACAGGAGCACAAGCAGTATTTTCCTCAATCCCTTTGGTAGCAGGGAGGAATGCTGAAAGGAACAGGAGGAACCCACTTGATCAACATGTAGCTTAAGGGCTTTTGTGATAAAGGACCAGTTTATATGGCACGAGGCCTGCTGGAGACAAATGGGGCTTGCCTGTCTGTTTTGTTTTTGTTTGAAAGTCCATGAGTCAGCAGGGATGATTGAGAAGGCTTAAAATAATGTTTGAAGGAGGAGAGGTGTAAGACCAGGTTTGGCAGAGATGAGCCTGGATGCAGCTTGCCAGTGTTGCGGGTGAAATCAGTAGCCCAGCTGAAGTGCATCTATATTATACTAACTCTGAAATGTGTGAGCCATGTTGGAACACGCAGTCTTACACGGATGAGCCAGGGACTCCTAAGGTATTATGAGCCAAAAGGGAAATCACCAGAGAATTATCTCCAAGGAATTAAGGGGTGTGTTCCTCTAGGACGCAGCTGACAGCCCAGCTGAGGGTGCCTTTGCTTCAAAGCACACAACAGCATGAGCAACAAACAGGAGGAGTTGGAAACCACTTTGCTGCTAGAAAGCTGTGACCTTGTTGCCATTACTGAAATGTGGTGGGACAAATCCCGTGACTGGACTGTGACCATCAATGGCTACAGGCTGTTCAGAAGAGATGGGAGGAAGAGAGGTGGAGAGGGTGCCTCCTACCTCAAGAGGTGGATTGATGTGAAGAGTTGTCTCTGAAGAACAGCCATGAGCAGGTTGAAAGCCTGTGGGTTAAAATCAGACACCAAGGCAGCAAAAGGAAGCAAGTGGCTGGTGTCTACTACAGGCTCCTTGATCAAGGGGAGCCTATTGACAAAGCCTTATTGCTTCAGCTACAGGCACCATTGCACTCACAGGCTCTTGTCCCTCTGGGGGCTTCAACCACCCTGACATCTGCTGGAAAAGTAGCACAGCGGCCTGGCTGAGAAGGGTCCTGATGGTCAAACTAAAGGTAAAGAAGCAAATATACAGACAGTTGAAGGACTGACAGGTGACTTGGGAAGAGCAAGGCAGAGCTGGAATTGAACCTTGCAAGGGATGCAAGAATAACAGGAAGGGCTTTAACGCATGCATTTACCAGAAAAGAAAGGTCAAAGAGTGTGTAACCCCCTGATGAACAGTGCTGGAAAACTGGTAACAATGGATGAGTAGAAGGTTGATGTAGTCAAAAACTTCTTTGCCTCGGTCTTCAATGGCAGTCCCTCTTCCCCCACCTCTCGAGTAGATGGACAGCTCTCCTCCATCCTCCTCTGGTCAATGTTTGTGTCTTGCATATACCCTAGTTCTCATTTGTTCCTTCAGTGAGCTGCTTAAAATGACACAAGCTTACCCAGCGTTTCACACTGGGTTAGGGATTTTGGGGTTTTGTTGTCGTTTTTTGTTTTTGTTTTTGTTTTTTTTTAATGTATATTCTTTTGTTTAGTTGTTTTGTCAGGTAGCTGAATTCAGTTTTACGACAATCAGTGAATGAAACTGATTGCCAGAGCTGCAAAAAGCAAGCACCATGTATGTGGCTGGAAAGAGGAGTGGCAAAGGAACATCTCCCCATTTGACAGGAGCTGTTAAGTGATCTCTGCATCTTGTGGAGCAGCAGCCTGAGGCTGCAGGTGCAGTTTGCTTTTGTATACCTTCAGCCTGCAAGCTCTTCCTTAGGGTTCTGGGAGTGACAAAGTTTGGTCAGACCTTAGTTTTCTGTTAGTTGTGTTAAACTGCTCTTCTAAGCACAGCCCAGAATAGTTTCTGCAGGAGACCGAGTTGGGTTTCCTGAGAAACTGTCATGTGCCACAGTCTGTAATCCCTAGCCATTGGATTGCTGGAGTTAGTTCTATTATTTTACTTGTGCAGCTGACCAGCCCTACCCAACATTCATGGAAATCGATGGTTTTCGGACTTTCATTTGAGAGAGAAGATACATTTAAAAAAAACCAAATTATGTTTGTGATGCCACCTCTGGCTTTGTGTTGAAAACCTTTGAACTCCTGTGTTGTTCTTTGTTGTTTTGGTTTTTTTTTTTTAAAGAATAAAGATAAAACCATAAGGCTAAGCATTTATTGGAGCCTGTCCCATAAGAGACCTCAAAGATCTTAGTTTCTCAGCCTAACAAAAAAATAGATCTGTAAGCATAAAGCCTTTCAATGGGCCAGAAGACCCCGCTGTTGATAGCAGCCTGTAGTGCAGAAATAGGTAAACAGAATTGTTCGAGGTAGTGTCGTCTGAGCTAGAGTTGCTGGGACTGTTGTGTACAAGTTATTGATGGTTCTATTCTCAATTTATTTTGAAAGCCTTTGGGATTCATTCACTGGAACTGTAATTTTTGTTGTAATTTGAAGAAAGTGCTTCCTGACTGATGGGGATGTTTAGGGTACATATTCATGTATGTTGATGCCTCTGTCTTCTTAGATTCAAATCTTACTTTATGGGAATAGTGAGCATGGTTTGACACAAGCTGTGTAAGGATCTTGAAGTATCTTTTTTAGGAAGTAATTCAAGTAGTATACTTCATTTAAATGTCTTGCTTCAGCTTTCAGCTATGTTTTACGTGCCTTGTAATGTAAAATAAGAGTTGTAGTCAGTAAACTCAGGGAATGATTAGGTTATTGAGAAGAGCAGACCACTTGTACTGGAAACTGTCTTTGCCACTTAGTCCAGGGAATTGGTGCTATTAGCCATGGATTGACTACGGGCTAAAAAAAGGCTAAAAGTATTATTCATAGATTATTTCTTTAATGCCAGAAGGAACGGTTGCATCACTTTTTAATCTCCTGTCTATTAGTAAGCATTAAATTGCACAGGATTGTGTTTATATTGCACCAGGTAATGTGTGTTTCACTTGATTCCTTCCCCAAAGGTTTCTGGTAATGGTTTGAATGGCACAGAAGATGGAGTATCACTTCCTTTCTGAGATAGCTTAATCTGTTAGTCATTCTTCCTGCTGAAAAATAAAGGGGAAGGGGGCGGGGGGTGGAATGCAGCTGTGTTGGGGATTTTGCTGCTTACTGAATCAAGCGCATAGAATATGTAATTTCCATTCTTAGAGAAGGAGATGCGATGCCCCGTAAATTGCGGAGCTGCTCGGTGGATGGGCAGGTAAAGTGCACGTTGGAAAGCTCCTCGGTGACTCGACTGTTGAAGTGTTTGCGTGCAGGGGCGGCCCGGGTGTGCGCCGGAGCCTTTGTCCCTGGGCGCCCCGGGTGCCGCCGCGGCTGTGCCGTGTGCCGCGCCCTCCAGCGGCGAGCGCGGTAACTGCAGGAGCGTGGCGGGAGCTACCGCTGGTTTTCCACTAGAAATTGTGTCTTAATTTGAATTGGACTCACTAGAAAATATATTTTATAATCTGAAACAAAACTAGTTCTACTGAGAAGTATTTTTTTCGGAGGTGATCAGTGTTGGATTTTAAAAAATAAATCCTAATCCTAATAATATACATTCTGTTATGCAGTCAGCTCCATATTATTTAGTAAAAAGGGGTGACTGTGATGTTCCAAATATTGGAAAACCAAGTTACTAATAGTAGACATTTCTTAGAGGACTCAGAGTCTGGTGCTGGGCCAGAACCATAATAAGCCTTGTTGGACTTGGATTGACTTTGTGAACAGTCACCAGGTTCTACCTCCACTATACTTGAATGCTGTTGGTTCTTTATATTTAGATTCTTTACAGTTAATTAGCTTGGTCTCCACTGTCTGGGAAGACGTGTCTTCCAGCCCCAGACCAGCCAGCTTTGGAAACGAGATAGGCTGCATTGGAATGGCAGTGTGCCTGTGGCTAGCAAGTCCAAGTGGGCTCAGGCTGCCTCTGTGTGCAAGCAACTCTGGTGTCCCCATGGATACTGTAAGCATTGATCATATTGTTGTCTTTAGGGGTATATAAGGACATTAATAGTTTTGTTGATTTTGAAAAATTAAATTATTTTCATATTTTTTTAATAACCTGCTAGAGCATCATGGAGCTCCCTTCCTGTTGGAGAAAGCAGCTACAGGGTCTAACTGCATTACTGATCTTTGATAATGTCACAGGAATACTACCTAGGATATTTTAATGTTATTATGTTATTTTCATTCTTTGGAGTTTTCTCTGGCTACCACCATCTTTTCTTTCCCCTTACCCCTTTCCCCACCCCTAGTCTTCCCAGTGTGTGCAAGTTTTGGGTAGTACTGTCTGCTTGCAGAAAGGTGTGTTCAAGAAATATTTCGACATTGCTTACTTTTTGCCAGTGTTCAGTTCAGATATAAGAACATCTAGAATTTGTTTGTCATGGATTTAGTTAAGTTTGATTTTAGCCTAAGTTTGACACCACTAATTCAAGCCCAGGACTTCATGTATTCTTCATTTTTATGTATTTCAGGTAGGAATGCTTGGAGAAGAAAATTATTTTGTGTTCTTTTTCCCCATGTTTTGAGCTTTTAGTGGTAGAATGTGACAATGTCCATTGACTACAGCAGTTAATTTTCATGAATCAGACAAGGCTTTTGGATATTAAGCTAAAGAATAGGAACCATGGAATTCTAGAAAGGGGTAAAAGTTTGTGTTTAAGAACCAGCTATAGTACAGTTACCCAGCATGAAGTGTTGATTAATTATACTTTTTGATATGTAGTTAATTCTCCCTTTTATAACTAGCATTCAGGATAGCAAAGGAATAGACTTGTTTTGTCAGTTGTGTGCATGCCAGATGGAGCCTTAATATGTGTCAGCAGATAAATGGGCCATTATTAAGATTAGATGCATAATGATTATTTCAGCCTTGTTTATTTAGGTCATCAACAGTAGCAGAAAATGATGTCTTACAAGTAAAAATACTTTGGGATCTGAAAATCTTTTGCTTTTCTTAGACTGCTGTGAAAATAACATAGAAGTTTTGTTGTCTAATTTTAAAGTAACACATTAAGTTAACTTTTTAGTTTATTTAAATGAGAACTGAAAAAAACCCTCACAACCACAAGCAACTTGATTTGTTTTCAAATCAAAAGTTTTCAACTTTTCACTGAGAAGTGAAGCTGATAGCTGTGTAAGCAGATGAATTTGTCCATTTATTGGACGGTAGTTCATATTTTACCTGTTATTTCAGTTCAATGCTCTTAGTTACTTGTTTAGTAGACAGTACAATGTTCAGTTATGTATGCATTCTTAAAATAACATCTGCTGCAATTTTAGGCTCCTTGTACTAGTGAAAGACTTTTGACATTAATAAATGTCTGTGTTTTATTTCAGGTTGCAGTGTAAGGTTTTGGAAGTCATAGCTCCAGCCCATCACAATGGAATGGCGAATGGCCACACCAGCAGTGCTGATGGGGACACAATTGTCATCAGCGACAGTGATGACTCAGAAACGCACAATAGCTCTGCACAAAACGGGTATGTGATACTTTTACTGTATGTCATTCTGACTGGGTGAAAATGAGACTAAAGCCAGATATGTCAGAGTCTGACTGAAACAAATTATTTGATCTGTATGAATTGTGAGTGTCCAGACAGCTGAAGGTGACAAGCTGAACCTCCAGGGATGCTAGTTATGCTAACACACCAGAAAACTGTATTATGAGAAGTGGAATACCTACAGAATAATCATTGTTCATCTCTTTGCATTGGCAGTGTTTTTGCTGAGAGATGGTGGAAGAGCTGTGTGTACCTCTTGGTAGTTCCCTGTGCTGGGAAATCTGTGCTGCTGTAGCAGAAAGTGCAGCATGTTCTGCATTTCTGCAGTCTGGTATCACTTCACTTCCATCATGGGGCTCAGAGTTGAGATTACTTTGTGACAGGAGGACATGCTTTTCACTGGAACTCTCTGAAGAGTCTTCCCAGAGACTTCTTGTGTCTGTGTCCAGAAAATGAAAAACATACCAAGCTTTCTTCATTGTGCATGTGTCCATATAAATATATCATAGTATTTGATTATGGTGCAGGTGCAGTGAAACTGTGTGTCTTATCTTGAGGAGCTTTCTTGGGGCTGGAGTAGCCTAATAACGTTGAGTAGGAGAGCTTGGCTGTAACTGTGTTGTTTAGTTTGGAATATACCTTTACTGTGCAGTAATGAAGCCTATTCTAGCAATTAAATGTGAAGAAAGACTTCTTTCTTCATAGGCATGATAATGAAAGAGGAGGGTTTGAAGTGGGCCCTAATGTGGGATCTAGCAATATACAGGCTTTGCATGGACTGTTATTGACTTTAAGATGTCACATGGATGCAGAAGTTAATCTTGTTGATTGCTTCAAGATGAAGTCATGTCCTGACATGCCTAGAATAACTAGGGTGGGGCTTCTCACTTGGTTGAGAAAATAACATGGGATAAATAATTTTCACATTCCTTTGCTGACTCTTGAAGGCATTGTCTAAGTTGTTCATGAAGATGTTCCATGTATTTGAAAAAATTAATGCATTTTCAGTATTCCAAAAGGCATGTGGCGTTTGAAAGCAGGTTATTCTTGGAAGTAAGCAAGCGTGCATGGAGCTGACTGTAGGATTGATCCCCTTATAGTGCTGTCACTTCCAGGCATGCAAAGCTGGTGGTAAGACTAAGTCTTGCACTCCCAGTCAGTCTGTGGTTCTCCCCAGCTGATGAGTTATTTTGACAGTGCAGAGAAGAGAGGGAAAATAATTTCTTTCTCTTAGAAGGGGAATTCTTGTGAGTCTATACAGGTTTTTGAAGCAGTGTTCTGTGACATATCTAACATTTATGCTGCAAATTAAATTGCAAACCTCTTGTGGCTTTAAAATGCTACTTTAAGTTTTAAGTGAGTCTGTTTATAACAAATGTGAGAGTGTCGTAACAGTTATTGTCCAGATATATTCTGGGTATATGCAGACTTGAAAAGTATTATTTGCTGTATGTGTGAAACCTGTCTGTAAGTACAGCATTGTTGTGAATTTTTGTATGCTGGCATATGTGATTCTTTATACCATTGCTCATAACAATAAGAAATCTCACTGAACTGAATGACATTGTTTTGCAGCCCTAATTTTTCTATATTTTGCTGTTGATGGAGAGACTTGCATGTGGAGAGTATAGATGTTAGTCTTCTTGAGACCAATGTCAAGTTGATATGTGCAGGGCAGTTCAGCCTGCACACAAATCTCTAGGTTTTGAGACCCAGCCTTTGTGCAAGGCTGCAGTGCTATTAAACAATGGTACAGCAGATGCTCAGGGTGTTTGTGAGACAGGGGGAGGGGAGCACAGCACAGATTGATGGGCCATCTGCAAATATTTTTCCTAAAGAATCTGTAAGGCTAGAGAATCTTAACTGAAAATAGATGTCATTAGAGATCCCAGCCTTTCTGTGACCCTACTCCTCCTGTCTGTATGGGGCAGAAATAGCTGTGTAGTTTGTACAAATGTACCTGCTGACCTTTTCTGTTGTGTTCTGCAGTAAAAGTTGGGGTGGTACAGGAGGAAAGAGGCTATGATGCTCTTTATTTTCCCGCAGAAAAACAGGCTGCCTTCTAAGGCCTGGATAACAAAGTGAAAGGTAGCAATCTTCTAAATTCTTAAAACATTTATACTGTGCCCTGGGAGCCTGTGGTACTGTAGGATAGTGGTCACATTGAGTAGCAGAGTTCACACCTTAAACTGCTAGACTTCTAAAGGTAAGGTTGAACTCTAGTGTTGGCTTTAGCATTCGGCAGCAACTTGGAGGTTGAGGGGCTTTTGCTGCCAGAGGCATACAGTTCAGCTGCAAATTAATTATTCATGGCATTCCTTTTGCTGGGACTATGAGTAGTGTGAATCATCAAGCATCATCAGAAATACTAGAAAAAGTATTCTTGGTTTGCTGCTGGTTTATGGCAGTAAATTTGGGATTTTGTTCAATTTGAATTGAAGATTAGTTTTGGGGAAGGGCTAATTGTTTTAGGATATAAGAGGTAGCAGTTTTTGGAAATAATGTCAGTGGAACCTTACCATCCAGGCCCTTTACCATCTTCAAATGAGTTTTTTAACTTTATTTGGAGAAAAAATTATGAAGTGGATATGTCAGAATGTGGGCATAGCTTATCATTAAAGCTATATAATACCTTCAGTACAGTAAATCTTTTGTCATCTTTAATTCTTATCTTTCCTTTCTTCCTCTCACATTCCTCCATTGCTTGAATCCGAGAATAATGATGATAGGTAATAGTCCTCTTTATATTGTAAGGAAAGACCAAAGTACTTGGATCAAAGACACCTTAAAAGTTCAAAGTTCACCAAAAAGTTAAAAGTCAGGATTTTGTTGCAATGTGCTGTTGTCTTTGTCCCTAGAGTGTTGTTCTTAACAGTCTTCAGGTTTCTCTGTATTGTTGTTGAAATGTTATTTCAGTTGCAGAAAATATTTGCAATTCCAAATGGGAAGTTCTTACTGTTGCTTGGTACAGAGTTGCTTGTCAGTGGCAACCTTCAAAGATGTGCAGAGGCAGCCTCGCTATGGGGATCAGTAACCTGACAGCAGGTTACTTCTGTGTAAGGCTTGCACTGGAGCATGACGAGACCATAAATTGTGTTATTTAGCTAGCATTCTTCAAGGGAGTTTCTTCCATTCCCAAATTTAGTCAAAGAGAAGAAGAAAAGCCACTGCCTCTTTCTGAAAAGTAGGACAGTGGTCTTTTTAGCACTTCAGGACAGCATTCTTGATCTTCTAACTCAATTGCAATTTTTCTACTTCTGTTAATACAGTAAGATCCAGGTAGCTGTAGCAGGACTCAGACCAGATGGTAGATAGGTGTCCTGGAGAAGGTAATTGGGAAGGACAAGACTGAGGGAGCAGAGTTTGTTTAGCCTGGAGAAAAGGAGGCTCGGGGGGACCTTAGCACTCCCTACAACCACCTGAAACGAGGGTGTAGTGAGCTGGAGGTTGGTCTCTTCTCCCAGACAGCAAGTGGCAGGATGAGAGGAAATGGCCTCAAGTTGTGCCAGGGAAGGTTTATATTGGATAATAGGAAAAACTTCTCCACTGAAACGTCAGGCATTGGAATAGGCTGTCCAAGGATGTCATGAAATCAGCATCCCTGGAAGTGTTCAGAAGGCTGTGTGGATGTGGCACTGGAAAATGCGGTTTAGTGATGAACACGGTGGTGCTAGGTTGATAGTTGGACTCAATCTTTGAGGCCTTTTCCAACCCTAATGATTCTGTGGTTCTAAGGTTTCACAGGTTACTTGGTGCTGTCAGAATGTAGCATAGCAGTAGCGTAAGAAGAAATTTACATTCAGGTCATGTGGTCACCATGCCAAAGTAATTGAAGGCGTGATGAGTTTATTACCTGTTAGTGGGTCGGTATAACCTTATGAAAAATGCAGGATTCTGATACAAGTACTAGCCACATTCACTTTGGTTCAGTAGAAATTAGTGTAGTGTGGATGAGTCAGTTGACGATTTTACCTACTGAATTACAAAATACTCTGGTTTTTTTTTTCGTTTGGATTGAGTTGTGTGTCAGAGCTGCACTGTGAAGATTTTTATGTAAGGGATCTCTGCTGTGAAATGGGTGGAACCCTTACTAATTGTAATGTCTTTCATATAATGCTTTACAAAATAAAATATTACCAAAAATAAGAATAGTTTTATGCCAAAGCTGCTAGATAATCTATTATATAGATATATAGGTATAATATATATAATTTATCTATATAATTATATAGATATATGATTATTAAAGCTTTCTATGTGTATTGAATGATCTCCTTTTGCACTAAGCAAAATTTTTGCTATAAATTTGGAGGCGACATCAGGAATATATTTACTTCTTGGGATAATAACTGGAAACTCAGAAACTAAGCAGAAAAAATGTAGTATGTTTTGAAGTTACATTCTGACTATTATATATGATCCACTGAAGTTAAGAAAGATTTGCTTAAACTAAGAAGTAAAAATGAACGATAGAGAGTTGAAGATTTGATTATTCTTTGGGCCCTGAATGTGATTGCAGACAGTATTGAAGCTCAGAATCTATTCAAAATGTATAAATAAGCTGATACACTTTTGGTTTAATATTGGTACTCTGATGCCTTTTATTTTGTATCTGAACATTTTCTGTTTGGGTCATTCTTTAGCTTGCTAGACTAAAGGACTGGAAACGCAGTGGTGTGTGATGAGGTGCAAGCTTGTCATTCATACTATGCAGAAATTCCTAGGGACAGCCTTCATTACTTTAGCTTTCCTGTCTTGACACTGGAGATGGTCATGGAAGACCAAATCATGGTATGATCAGAATATGAAGCTTCTTTTAACAAACTTATGTAGAGATGTTCAAATTTTGCCAGTGGAGATATACTGGATTACAGTATGATCTGTGTTTTGCTAATATGAATAGCTGGGTGGGCTTTTTTTCTGTTACATTTCTTAAACTGTGTTTGGTCCAAGTCACTCAACATTAGACTTCAACTGTGATGTACATGCAGTATCATGCAAGACACTGCCTGCAATATCACAGCACTTATCTGTAGGTCTAGTAGATGTGTTACAGTTTCCAAGTCTGTTTTCTTTTTTTTGTTAGTCCATTTATTATTAACTATGCTGATAATTTAGTCAGTATAAACTATTTTTCTTGAGAACTTGGAAATTGCTCTCATCTGAAATGATGCTAATGGTAAATAAGTATGGTTTCGTTTAATCTGTTTTAATTAATGTCTTTATTAGACATTGGAATGTTAATATTTCTTGTATTTCTCTTTTACTGAGTTAGTGGGGAAAAACAAGAATTGTAGCAAATTTTATTTTCAGCAGCATTGTAAAGTACAGTCCTCAACATCTTGTGCATGCTTTTCACAAGGCTAAAGAACAGCAAGTGATGTACTAGTTTATTTTGTCACAAACTCCACCTGAAAGCATTTTGAAAATGCTAGAAGGACTGACAATAGTGAAATGTATAGTTTTAAATCTCCTAGTTCATCTACATAGCTGCTTCAACTTTCCTTCTTGATGAAATAAGATGATGACTGAATTCTTCCTGATAAAGCAGTACAAGTCTTGATTACAAATTGTCACCTCAGGAGAAGTTAGTTCTGTTGTTTAATGCCAAAACGCAACATTATTTAACTAAAGTCTTATTAGTTTAGCTCTGTTCATGAAGTCTGTCCATAAATACACTACTCTTCTTACAGTATATTGTCTATGGCAAAACCCCTCTCTTTCTTGTAGAGGAATGAATTTTGGTAGCACATCAGACCTGGGTGTTATCCACCTAGGAAGAGGTGTAACAAAACAATTAATGTTACGTTAAAACTGAAGAAATATTTTCCATAAGGGGTGAAAAAAGTCTTAATTCTCTGTAGCAATACCTGTAAAAAGGAAATGTGCTTGGCTAATAAAGCATGTAACCTGATAAGCATTTGATTTAATTATGATTTCTGTTACTTTCTGTTATTTTATCGTGTTGGTAAACTGTCTGGTTTGGTTTTTTTCTTAAGTGTTATTTTTGAGAAATATTTTAGATAGTTTCTATTTGTTTTGCAATGCAATTGGTAGATCACGGGGTACTGTTTTTATTAATTTTATTTGTGTCTGTCTTTTGGACTCTTCCTCATCATCTTTTTCTCGTTTTTCTGGTCTTTCTGTTGCCATCATGAGCACTGAGAGTATTAAGAAGACAATTTTCTGAAGTATAGGGATGTATCATTACTTGTGCCTCTCTCTCTTCCTTCTTTCTCTTCTTATCTCCCGTTTCCTTGCTAAGAAAACATCTCTCATTGTTCTTTCTGTTCCTTTCAGGAACTGGTTTTAGTGCAGATCTAAATATAGTAGCAGAAAAGTTGGCACAAATTAATAGGGCCTCTTTGGTACTGGTGGAGGTTACAAGCTGGGTATTTTCAAGAGGTCCATTGTGTAGGCATATAAGTGTTTAAGTACATATATTAAGTGTGCAAAATATGAGGGTGATGATAAGTGAATGTAAAGTTCTAATTTTTAAAACCTTTTTCCCTAGGGAGAAGAAAGCCATAATTGATCCTTCTTTGTTCAAATACAAAGTCCAACCTATTAAAAAACACCTATATGAACCTGTTATTGTAAAAGCATCTCAACTAAGGTAAAAATTAGTATGTGGAAATAAAAAAGTGTTCTTTGTAACTGTGAGTTGTGTAAAATGTTTTTGATAGAAAATGGCATGTTGAAACAATGTTAGATCTGTTAATTAAAAGCACTGGAACAAAATACTATAATGCAGGCCTTCTGTATCATGGATTCCAAGCTTTGCTAGCATTTACACAGGTACCAACTCCTTACAAGTCTCTACTTTGATTGGTGCACAGATGTTGTTGTTTGCAAAAATCAAATTAGTTACCCAGTGCGCAACAAGCCAATAATTGCACACTCGAGAGAGACACTGATTATTTATTTCAGAGATGTGCAAGCCTAGGTGATCAGTGGTATTCCATAAGTCAAGCACATTTTAGCAAGCAAAATATTAGTGTTCATTGGCTACAAGTTACATAGTTCTCTTACTAATTAGTATCTTGTTTTCTATTGGTTAATGATTCCAATTAATTGATTAATTACCGCATCTTACGGTAATTAGTCCGCATGCCCAGTCTTTCTCTTTTGAGTCAGTGAGTTTCTTGTGCCAGTGGTCCTGAGTCAGTGGCTGCAGATTTCCCCTGCAGAATTACCTTTTACCCAGTTGGAGCTGTTTCAGTACAGTTGCTTGGTGGGGTTTCTTTACCTTGGGAATTCTGCTTAGGTGTCTTTGTGACCCCTAAATTCTGCATTCTTTATGTCAGTAGGCATTCTACTTCCTGAGTTTTGTTAACCTCCCTCTAGGTCTGCCTTAACAAGGAAGTTCTACTAACAAATAATTTATTTTTCTCACACCTGGGTGTCATTTATAGTAGCTAAGAACCAAGGTCTCTGTTTCATGTGTTAAATTTCCCTTTGTGCTGATTAGGCTTGAAATCAATACGAAGATCAAAGAACATCCTTTCTTAAGAAAATTTTTATATATTCTGCACTTTGCAACACTGTGACTTCTGATACCTTGGCTACTGTTGTGATTGATGGAGTAGGTGCAAAAACGTGTGAGAACTCTAATAATAATAAGCTATTGGCATTGTGAGCACTCTGGTAGTATTGCTGGTTTGAAATGTTGGAGCAGACATTGGCAATCAGATTGATTTAAAATAGAAAGATGTAGACGTTTTGCTACTTAAATAACAAATTTGTCTCAAATTTAGTTAAAATACATGTTTAGAGTAGATTGTGCATCAAAACTTTATATAAAATGGGTGCTGTAAACAAACTTCAATTTGTGTGATTACAAATCATTTAGTTCCAGCACAAATCAGGATTTGTTTTTCATTAACTCCTCCTGTATAGTGAAGTTTTTTCCTTCCCATGAAGTAATGCAAGTTCCTGGGAATGCCAGGAGCCAGTGGAGTGCACGCTGTCCTCTAGAAAGAAGTGGCATAGCTTGACTGAGTAGGGTGTGAATTCACCTTGTCACTTGTTGACTTGCCTCCCTGCTTGAGAGATGTGATGTCCCTGCTTGTTTGTCCTCCCTCTCCTGAAACAATCAAACTTGAGTTTTATTTAGGAATTTTAAGAAGTATTTGGAGGATCTACTATGCATCAAGAGTGTTTATAAAAGAGGACATAACAGAATCTTCAAAATAAAAATTGCAGATGCACAAACCAACTTCTGTGTACTACTTGGGGTTGTTTTATTCATATAGAAAATTTTAATTCAGTTGGAGTTTCACGGAATGGTTGTTAATTACAATAGTAAGGGTATATATAATAATAATAAATAATTAAGAAAATAAGAAAAAGATCAATCATATGGTCTGTCACATGTAATCTTGCACATACTTTTGACTGTACTTAAACACTGATTAAAGATGTTAGTTGAGAATACTACCTTTCTTTCCTAATACAGCCGGAGGAAACATCTCTTTTCTCGTGATAGACTTAAACTTTTTCTGAAACAACACTGTGAACCACATGATGGAGTAATTAAAGCTAAGGTAAGCAAGAAGAAATAATTTATTGGATAGAATATTGACACTATTTAGTATTTTTTTGCTCTTCTGTATTAGCTCCTCCTTTTAAAACCTACATCAAATTTAGGTTTTTGTAAGTATAATATACTTTTCCAAAATAAAAGGTGAATAATTCAACTTTTTGTTCAAAACCAGGTGTTTGACTTCTGCTTATAAACAAGATTGTAATTTTTCTGGGCATGAATCACAGTTCTTTAATTTCTTTTTTGACTACTAGGTTTAAAAAGTACCCAAAATAAAAAAGAGCATTTACCTACAAAAATTTTATTTGTTGAAACATAATATACTTTTGATTAGTCTAGCACATGAATTGTTTTCATTCTTCAAGATATGCAGCTGGTATTTCTAAGTCAAATAAAAATGAACTGTTTCTGTGTTGGTACAATAAACCAATGTTGTTCTGTTCTAACGTTTTTAGCTGGAAAATGTTTTATAATAGATTGAATTCAGTCTCCAGATCTTCACTGAGACAAGGACCAGAGTTTAAGTGGCTGGAATTGGTTTTTGATAAGGCTTTGGATGTTGACTATGCATGTTTTTGTAATCTTTGGTATATGGCGATGCTTAGTACAACTCAGACTAAATTTCACATCTTAGTGGGCACCAGATGACTGAGAATTTGAGCAGCTTTTCACACAAGGCAGCAATTTCCCTTGCCTTGCTTGCTGTACCACAAGAGATCCTGAGCTCCTTCACTGTGTATTGCAGCCTTGACCCTGAAATCCTTGCCATCTTCTTGTTTTTAGAAGGTAGCAGGGGTTTTATTATGTCTGTTGTTTTCTCATACAGCTGTTTAACTGCTCAGTCTGCACAGGAAGGCTCGGAGAGATGAGAGTCAGTGAGAGTCTTGCCTCTGAAAGTTGTGTAAAATAACAAAGGCAATGAATTTCTAAATAAATTTGTAACTCTAGAGTCTGTCTCTTCTAAAAAAATGGAAATAGAAGAAAATAGAGCTGAAAGGGATAAACCACTCCCATTCCTTGGGCTTGTTAGTGGTCATTCTGACTCAGCTCACTTTACCACATTAAGGACTAGTGATCTATTAGTGATGCTTTCTGGAGCTTCAGGAAAACTGTTATATTCTGTATATGTGTATTTGTCATCTTGTCTTTATTTGGGCTTTCTGTGGAGTGTCTTCTTGTCCTCTTGCTGATTGCCTTGCATTTCAGTTGTGTGAACATGTCCTATTTGGAATGTCTCCTTTATATCCTTCATCTGCATTGTCCAATAAGGGCAGATTTCCTGAAGTCAGCAGGTTGAGAAAGTAGATTTGAAAAAGAAACTTTGACAGTTTGGAACAATCTTCCTCCAGAAATAAGTACCTGTCTAATAGAGAATTATGTAATTTTTCAATAAGTTACATTTCTGCTGATAGCTGTCAAAATTTATTCTTGACGCACTTCAGTAACTTGCTGGGAAGACACTGTCCAGCTGTGTTTGCTAAAAGGCATATGAAGAAACAACATCTTACCAAATGAAGCCAAATTCTAGTTTCAGATGTGCTACATGCATTTTTATCATTATCCACTTGGTAGATTAACTCTTCACTTACACTATTTCAGAGCTTTATTTCTTATCCTCAGTTAAGCAGTTGTGGATATGGTTACTCTTATTGTCTTTTGTGAATTAATGATTGTTTAATTAGTTTATATTAATTACCTTATGTTTATAAAAAGGTAAGAATTTCACCATGAATATCTATTTTCATCTTTCTTACTAAGGCAACATCAATTGAAAAATACAATCTAGCAGAGCAAAACTTCTGCTATTTCTTTCCTGATGAACCACCCACATTTATCTTCAGTCCTGCAAGCAGACGGCGAGGACGACCTCCAAAGAGGGCATCTGCAAGTCCTGTGAGTAATAGCACTTTTAATCCCAGATGAAGACACATCAGCATTGTCTAAGAAGTTCTTCCATTTGTCTGAATTTTCAGGTCTTTTGAAATACAGGGTTGACATTGTGCTTTTTTTTATTTTGAGGGCAGTTGGGATATATTCCACAATTGCTTTTAAACTAATTGCTTTATAGTTAAGCTGGTGAAAAGGATCATACTTGATATGTTATCTTCTTATTTTTGTCATTATTTCTGGGATCCCATCAAGAAACAAGTTTTTCAGTGTGTTGTGATGATAGACAGTGTACTTGTCCATTCTGAGGTCAAGAAATAATTTGCTAAAAGGCTTTCATTTGAATTCTCAGATAAAATTATGTACTTGCCCTCAGATTACAGGTATGTTGCTTGCCTGTATTTAAACACTGAGACTCTTAGTCACTATACTACTTCATTGTATTCTAGAGACTAGTTGAAAAATTGGGAATATCTTTTGCTGGTCATTTCACTGTAGTTATTATGTTCTTTTTTTTCCTTTCCACTTTCAAATTCTCTATCAGGAGGACAATATTACGCCTAAACAAAACACCCCAGGAAACAAAAGCAAAGTATCAAGGGAAAGGGCAAGGTTCCAGAAGCAAAAAGATGATGTGCAGGCCATAGGTAAGTTGAAATTTACTCATATCACCAGTAGAACCAGTTTTTGCAGGTTTGAGAGCAGGCTATAATTAGAGTGTTTTTGGGGTTGTCCCTTTAAAAGGGAAAATGCATTAAGAGTGTACTGCCACACCACTCTGGCCAAGTGCTCCTTTCAGTAGTTAGCATGCTTGTTTCCTGGTTTTATTTTTTTTTCCTTGTTAGTTGACTAAATTGGGGAAATGTAGGGAGATTGTGGTCCAACTGTGTTGATTTCTCTCTCATAAATAAAGAACTAAATAATTTTTGTAGAAGCTTGGATGGTGAAGTCGTATGTAAATTTTACCAGCTGAAGGTATATCAAAGCATGAAGGTGTAACACAAAAATCGTTTGTTTGTCCATTTATGTATTTTCCTCATACAGCAATCTCAGAATTTAAAACAACTGAAATATATTCCGAATATTTTTGTTTTAAAAGAGCACAAATCACTTCAGAGATTTTTGGTTTGGACTGATTGAATTATTTTGACTTAATTTTGATCTGTTCCTTATCAATTTAAATTTCATTTCAGATGAAGTAAGGGGACCCATATGCCTTTTGTTTGTGTTTAACTAGATAAACTGGTATGTCTTATTGAGCACAAAGGTCAGACAAGGACATATTCTTCTGGATTGTAAGGACCCATGTCCTTCCTAAGCAAAGGCTTTCATCTGTGGAAGTATTTTAGTGAAGTTCTGGTTCCATTCCCTTTCATTTCCTTGAATATAGAATTTTTTTATGATGGCAAGGACATTTAGAAATTACCTAGTCCAACATCTGCTTAAATATCAGCAAAGTTGTCTGATGGTGCTTTGGGCCTTTCCTTTATAGGAGATGAGGACACTAGAATTTCATGTGTTCCATTAAATTTGTGTGTCCACATTCTTGCACAAGAAGCATCTGTTTGTTCATGTGCTGTCAATGACAGCATAGACTCAGGTAACAGCTGATCAGCATCAAAGCTGCTTCCTCTTGTGTGGACAGAAACTGCAGCTTCTAGAAGACTAGTTAAGACACATTTTCACAATGTGAAAAGGTAGCAAAATACTAAGTACCTTGAAACATTAACCTTCTCAGTATGTTGAACACCTTGGCGATCAGCTTCACTGCATTTGTTTGCCAGGTAGAGACATTGCTGGTTTGTGCAGTAGCTATCTGTAGAAGGAACCTAGCCCATTTTCAGAATGTTATAGGAAAATATAATAAAAGTCTTTCTTGTTATTACTATCTACTTGGTAAGAGTAAGGATCTTTTTTCATTTCATTCACTTATGATTCTAGCTTTTCTGTTTATCCAATTAAAACAGTAAGACCTACTTTTGTTTGTTAGCCTGTGTGTGGGCTGATAGGCACTGTCTGTCCACAGGAAGTAGAAATTTGAGTCCTGTTGTTCTACACATGACTGCAAAGAAATCTGCATCTCTTCAGGCAGTAGCATTTATTTTTATTTAAAGTTCAGTTTAAACTGTGCAACTGAAGTAAAACTTGAACAAAACACACTGAAATACTACATAGGTTTCAGATGTATTGACTTTAGTAATTCAGTAATAACTAAATATTTAAAGATCACTTATTTAAATGTTTTTAGTATCACAGATATTTCACAGATGTGTGCTTCACCTGGTTGTGACATGCTTTTATTTAACCAGTCATTACTAAATATGTTGCTATAATTATATGTTGGAATCACTTCTCATCTTTATATGTCAATTGATAGAAACTAATAAGCAAGTAATAACCTTCTGTATACTCATAAACCCAGATATATTTAACTTTATCACCTGTTGACAACCTCGTAAACCATGTCTAATACAAAGGCTTGGAACTGTGATTGTGTAAAGAACTTCCAAGTGTTCGAATTTCTGGTTGGTGTGGAAACAATTCAGTCTTCATAACAATACCCTTTTCGTATGGTAATTATAAAAATATCAGTCTATTTATCAGTTGAAACTAACATTTTACAAAAAAATGACTTAAGTTTGGTTTTTTCCTTTATAGCTTTTGAAAAAGCTAAATTAAAACAAGAGAAGGCAAATGCTATAGAAGCTAGGAAAAAGGAGAAAGAAGATAAGGAAAAGAAGAGAGAAGAATTAAAGAAAATTGTGGAAGAAGAAAGGATGAAAAAGAAAGAAGAGAAAGAGAGACTCAAAATAGAAAAGGAAAAAGTAATGCTTTTGAAGTATATGTGTTTCATATAGGAGCATGGCTTTCTAGTTTCCTTGTTTCTTTGTCTCTGTTTCAAGTTATTTTCCATTAATCATTTTCAGTTCCTAGAAATGCACTTTAGAAGAATAGGCAGTTACAAGACTTGATGATGGGTTGTATTTCTGGTTGGCATTCTCTATAATCTTTGCTTACCAAAAGTTCATTTTGAATTTGAACTTACTTCAGAAGTAATGTGGTGGGCTTGGGGGGGTTTTTGTCAATAATGCTAAAACGATTTGATTTAGTGGTTATCTTCTCTTTGAAGAATCTGTTCTGCATCAGATTGACAGCATATCTAATGGTTGTGTGTTTCTGTGTGGATTCTTTGGATGTAAATTGCTAAATAACTTTGTGTCAACTTGTATATGAAGAAATTATATATACACATTCACTATGTTATTTTGATGGTCTTTTTTGAGGCAACTTACATATATGCTGTCTAATTTTTGATATTTTTTCTTCAGCCACCTCCATTAAAAAGAAAACAAAGCCTAAAATATGCCCCACCAAAAGCAATAACTAATTCAACAGAGTATCACCTCATTAAATATTTTTGCCAATCTCATTTCATACAAAACAAAAATGAATAGATTACTCCATTCTAATTAAATGGGATGTTTTACTTTTCAGTGTGATTGAATAGTAAGTGGTGCAATTGTAGAAATTGCAATAAGGCCGTGTGACAATATTTATATAGAGTTGTGGCTTTTTTTCAGGAAAGAGAGAAGCTGCGTGAGGAAAAAAGAAAATACGTGGAATACCTGAAACAGTGGAGTAAGCCTAGAGAAGATATGGAGTGTGATGACCTTAAGGTATGATTGAATTTGAAATAGCTGAAGACTGTAGTTTGCAGGGTCCCCAGATTGCCTAATGCAGAGGCAGATGTAGATCTAATTGGAATGGTAGAGGCTGTGAGTCACCTGCAGTGTGTAATATGCATTTCCCAGTGGCAATGTTAATAGGATCATCTGCATTTTCAGCCTCCAGAAAACCTTTACAGGCTGTGCTCAGTCTACAATGGAGTATGTTCAGAGTGCTGGCATTGCTGAGTGAAGGGTATTGAGTATACTTGATTCTTCTGTTAAGTATACAAAATGAGCTCACTTGGAAAAATGTGAGTTACTTAAAAGATTTGAGTAATGAAAAAACTGAATTTTTGGCTGCAAAAGTTAGAAAAGACATTGGCTTATTACTTCCTGTGGCATTCTTTTAATTGTACCTGTAGCAATATTCTATATATACTATATATGTCATGTTTAATGAGCATCTTCCATGATGATACTGGAAACCTGTAAAAAGTAACAAGAATTTGCTTCTCAAAGAACTTAGGTTTCACATAAGAGTATAGTGTGGCTGTACATAACAGAAGATTTTTCTAGTATTATATGTTTATGTCCGCTTTATTGGGATTCATTTTGACAGGGGATAGAGAAAGGGGGCAAATCATCAGAAACACAAGGATGAGAGTTTGAGATACACAGGGAAATGTAACAAGTGCAAGGAGGGCAAGTGAAAATAAGGAGAGTGGTAATTAAGTTTAAGTGAAAGCAGTGATTGGAGGAATGTGAGAGCTCAACATATTTGCAAGGAGAGCTGTATGGCCATTGAAGATGGGAGTGAAAACTCCTAGCTATGTAGAAAGGGAAAACTGAAGAAAAGGGGAGAGGGCCATTGCTGAAAGGAGCAAGCTGTGAAAACTGTGCTGCTGTATTTCTACTGGAAAGAAAAAAGGGGGAGGTGGAAAAGCAATGTCATCACTACAGTGAGACTGCTGTGCTACTCTCCCCACTCTACTTTGTGCCAGTGCAGCCTCACCTGGAGTACCCTGTGAGATTTTGGCCACTGCAATATAAGAAAGACATTAAGGTATTTGAGAGTGTCCAAGGGAAGGAAAAAAGGATGGTGAAGGGTCTGGAGGCGAAGCCATATGAGGTGTGGCTGAGGTCACTTGGTCTATTAAGCCTGGAGGAGACTGAGGGGACACCTTGTCACAGTCTACAGCATCCTTGTGAGGGGAAGAGAAGGGGCAGGCACTGATCTCTTGTCTGTGGTGACCATGACAGGACCCAGGGGAATTGCCTGAAGCAAGGGAGGATTAGGTTGGGTATTAGAAAAAACTTCTTCACCCAGAGGGTGGTTGGGCACTGGAACAGACTCCCAAGGGAAGCAGTCCCAGCACCAAGCCTGATGGAGTTCAAGAACCATTTGGACAATGCTCTCAGGCACAGGGTGTGACGCCTCACATAGATGGTCCTGCGCAGGGCCAGGGGTTGAATCGAAGATCCTTGTGGTTCCCTTCCAACTCAAAATAACGTGTTATTTTGTGATTCTCTGAATTGAGAAGAATATAAATAAAGATGATTTTAGGTGGGGGGGACTGTTTTTGAAAAGATTCCCTTCTCTGGGAATTTATGAAATATCCTTACTGTGTTCTTCTGAAGCGTAGTAGCATTCAGCTTGCTTCTTTTTAGTATTTCTGAACTACCACATTTGTGGATTAGAGACATTGTTCTGAAAATTATTCAGCTATATGTGCTAGGAAACAGTAAATGAAGACAGATCTTGAATTAAATGAAGATAGTAATTTCAAAATCAAACTTGGTGTTAGGCACTGTTATCTGTGATTTGGAAGTGGTGTCTCTATTAAATGGTGTTTTATATGGTTATGTCAGCACCCTTTAATGTCTTGAGCTACCATAAGTGCCTTACAAATGCAAAAAACCCAGTACAGAACACACAGTTGTTAGATGTGATCTTGCATATCCTAGTATTAGAAGGGCGTGTTTTATGTGAATGTGTTACGGTTTTGGTTTGCTTGTCTTTGCAAGCAATCATAAGTAACTTTTAAGACTATGTGTATTTTTGCTTGTCCAAACAGTTCAGGAAACTGAAATTCAAAACTCTTGTGAAATAATACCGGTATAAAGGAAAATTTTTGGCAGTCAGTGATCTTGTAGTGGGATTAACTTAATTTAATAAAGATACAAACTTCATGGACATGAGTAAATTTCATTCTCAAAAATTTTACATTCAAGTTGCATGCTCTTTGGTTTCCAGAGTTAGTACTATCACCAGTGTTAGCATGATAACTCATCATGTGTCCTGTGGGACTCTTTTTAGTACAATGTAGAGAAACTCAATGAATATATTCCTTAGAATAATAGACTCTCTGGTTTTAATCACTTGTGTACTTTGGACAAACCAAATACTGTATTAAGTGGTCCCATTTGGTTTGCAGGAACTTCCTATTCCAATGCCAGTGAAGACAAGACTTCCTCCTGACATCTTTGGTGATGCTCTGATGGTTTTGGAGTTTTTACATGCTTTTGGGGAACTTTTTGATCTTCAAGATGAATTTCCTGAAGGAGTGACTTTAGGCAAGTTGTGGTTTATGTGGCAAGGTGCCCCATTCTGGTGGTTTCCCTTTTACCAAATAACCAACATCTTAAGTGTACACAAGTACCACCGCTACAGAATTTTCTGTGTGGCTTTAATCTATCAGTGCTAACACATGCTTACCAATCCAGTTTTCAGTTCATGGTCAATTCCAAGGGACTAGTAAAATCTAAATTAATTTTGGTGTACAAGTTATTAGGTTGCTTATCAAAATATCTACTTGTACTTTTTTCTTGCAATTATATATTAAGAAAACAATGTTTAGTCAGCACTCTTTCTGGCACCATCACTCTAGGAATATATGCAGTAAACTATGGAAACGTCATTTAATTATCATACCTGAAGGGAAAAAAATGTTTTCATTCTTCAGTACATAACTTTTTTTCCAACTTTGCGGCAAAAGTGACGCTTGTTAAACTTTATTCACAGAGGTTTTAGAGGAAGCTCTTGTAGGAAATGACACTGAAGGCCCACTATGTGAATTGCTGTTTTTCTTCCTGACTGCCATCTTTCAGGCAATGGCCGAAGAGGAAGAGGAAGTGGCCAAAGATCAAATAGCTGATGCTGAGACCAAAGGTCAGATCTTTAATTTCACTGCTGAAAAGCTGAAATTGCACTGTAATTAACTTTAAGCTGCATGATTTGTGTTATTCCTTTGTTTAACCTTGTCTTATTATGCATGGATATTGTATGTAAATGGGCTTGTTTTTTCTCTTTTATCTGAAATTGAAACCTTAAACTGGGTATGGACCACAGAGTCTGGGGAGAATAGAGAAAATGGAAGCTCATTGTTGCTATGATTGTATCCAGCACAGCATAATAAGCTTTTAACAGCATTGCTTGTGTTTTGGAGGTGCAGGAAGCATCTTTACCTTCTTCCTCTTCCTCCAGCACTGTTACATGTTTCTCCTGAGGGTCAGGAAACAAGTCATTTTCCTATGTCTTCTCAAAGATATCTATAAAAAAATCTGTATCTAACTAGATTAAAAACTAAAACTCCCCAACACAACTGTAATGGGGAATTGAATATTCATTGTCCTTCAAGACTTGAAATTATACGTCCACAGCTCCTGGATAATACCATGTGTGTTCTTTCAGTAAAGACCCTCACAGCACTCTGACTTTGATCTTTGCTCTAAAGCTGATGTTGCCCCCATTTTCAGAGGCATTTGGTGTATACTAACCTCTGACCAGAGGGAAGTGCAGGCTTTGTTGCAAATTTGTAGTCTTGTGTTTATGGACTGCCAAATTTGCTGACTGAAGGAGATGCTTTGACCCATCCTCCTAGCCTTTATTTCATTGGAGGTAGGTGCATAAGAGCACTCCCTGTTTGAGGTCAGGTAAATTCTGTGGTGCCCCTGCAAGCCAGATGTGTGAGTTACATGAAGGTTCCTTTAATTCCTCCCTTGAAGATTGTTTATTTTCATGCTTAAGATTCGTGTCCAGTCTATAAATTATCTTCATATAAAGCATGGGCACTGTCTTCAATAACAGAGGCTGCTCTTGTTAATTGAATAAAGTTATAGATTTGAGACAGCGTTAATAAATTTAGACTGTATTTTACTGTTTAATTTAGCAACTAAACTACTAAGAGTATTGCCTTGGCAATACAAGCAAGGATTCCATTATCAGGTAATCATAGAATAGTTGATTAGAATCTATATTATTCATATGGCTGATCAAAAAAACATAATGTAACTTTTATATTTTAATTTGACATCATGGGGCTGCTATTGCAAAAGTCTGCCATTTTGTTTCTAGTTTAGCAGAGTTGTGGGTAAGGCACTTCATTTATTATGTTTTACTTTTCTCAGAACTTTAATTTCTTGTCACTCTTGTTTAGACATCTTCTTTCCCATAAACGAATTACATAGTCTTGGCGTTGTAATTCTGGCTAACCAGACTAGCAGTAGTCAGCATGTTTGCTCAGTTAAATTCTGTACAGGCAGCGTTTCTGCAACAGGGAACACCGTGGATATGTGGTTTTGGGGCGTACAGTACTTTCTCCAACTGTGTTACATAGTTAAAGTGAGAGGGGAGGTGCAGAGATTCATTTTGCAGTGTCTGGGTGACAGTTTTCAAGCAACATTAAGCATCGTAGAGGAAAGACTCTTGTGGATTTGCATTTTATGTATTGTTTGTATAGTTTGTAGTTTTATTTTGGCTTGGTGACTTTAACTGCTTAATAATTTGGATTTGAATAAAGTGATGTTGTTGAAACAGCATACAGTGCTGAAAATACTCTGCCAGCCCTCTGGAGAAATATCTGTAAGTGCTGAGGAAACCTTTGTTTAAGAAACAAGAACTTGCTATTTCTCCCTTTCACTTTCCTACTTTCCTGGTCAGTTTGCTTATGTATGATGATCATTAAGTGCAGGTGCTTGATTTGGTAAATTGTGATTTATTTGTAACGTCTTAGTAATTGTGTTTGTGCAGAACAGGCTGTATCTGAGTTACAGATAGAAAGTGTAAAATGAATGGTGATAGCCAGTATCAACATACATAGTTGGTTTGAGTTACGCTTCCTAAAAACAAAATTATGATAAGAAAAACAGTTCATTTGAGGAAAGGAAATACAGGTGTTCTTGCATTGCTACTTGTCTGCGCTTTCAAGCGTGTTCCTGGATTTGTTCTTGCTGCCTTTTATGTTGTCGTTGTGCATGTTCTGTGTGTTGCGGTTGCTTTAACAGCTTATGTGGTGGTCTCCCGATATATAGCATGTGGTGCATGCCCTTAGCTTTTAGTTGGATTTGTTTAGTTGCATTGAAGGATCTGTAAATTTTTGTTTGGATGTTGAATTGAGTTTTGAATACATTGATGCATCTGTAAATACCATCCCTCTTTTCGCTTTGTCTGCAATTCTCAAAACACAGCTTCCTTTCCTCCCCTCCACAGTACAAATTTTAATTTGCACTAGAATAAAGTGTTTATTTCCTTAAAGATTTAACAGAGGCTTTGGATGAAGATTCAGACCCCACAAAATCTGCACTGTCTGCAGTTGCAACTTTGGCAGCTGCATGGCCCCAGTTACATCAGGGTATGTGTGGGTTTCACTTATTGTTTTATTATTGTTATTATTTTGCTCTGTATTTTAAAGCACTGCTTTTATATTTATGTACATTTAAATGTCTATATAAAATAACTGTTCATTCTCCTCAACTGTAGGCTGCAATTTGAAAAACTTGGATCTTGATAGCTGCACTCTTTCTGAGATTCTCAGACTTCACATTCTAGCATCAGGTGCTGATATAACATCAGCCAATGCAAAATACCGTTACCAGAAGCGAGGAGGGTTTGATACTACTGATGATGCTTGCATGGAGCTGAGATTAAGTAATCCTGGTCTCTTGAAGAAACTTTCAAGTACCTCAGTATATGATTTGTTGCCAGGTAATAAAAGACAGTACATGTTGGAGATTATTAGATTGCTTGATAAGTAGTCAATTTTGCAACTGCTTCAGACTAATAGTAGTCAAAATTTTCTGTGTCATAGACCAGTTGAGTTTGGAAAGGATCTCTGGCAGTCATATGTAGACCAACACCTATGCTTCAGTCCCCACAAGCACATCCCACCACATCAGGGATTGCAGAGCTAGGCAGTCTCATTACTTCTGAGTAACTTTCTTTCATCTCATTTTAAAAATGTTAGTGTTACTTGCACAAGGGGATCTCTAGAGGAAGCACTGGGGTGTTTGATTCAGCCCCTGCTTTTTTTCCCCCTGTTTGTATTTGGATCTTTGGTTCATTATTTGGAAATGGAGAAAAATTTCTATCTACAGTTCCTTTATCTCTATTTTGAAGATAATATACTGCATTTTACTACTTCTTTTATTGGTAAAAGTTAATAAATTAAAAATGTTTGTGTCTCTGAGCCAAGCAGATATGCTTTCAGGAAGTGTCTCTGCAATTGCACCTAGTGCACTACAGATGTTTATTCATTCATTCACTTGTTCTTAAGTGAGAACAAATCCAGTCTGGAGTCTGTGAGAGTTAGGCTTATTATCAATTGCATAGTGAAATATAAACATTGGTCTGAATTTTATTAGGAGAAAAGATGAAGATCCTTCATGCTCTCTGTGGGAAGCTTCTGACTCTCGTCTCCACTCGAGATTTCATTGAGGACTCTGTGGATGTGCTGCGACAAGCAAAACAGGAGTTCCGGGAATTAAAGGCAGAGCAGCACCGCAAAGAACGAGAGGCAGCAGCAGCAAGGTAGAACTAAGATATGGAAAACAAATTTTGGTGCTACAAATGAGATTAATCCCTTGGTTGCAGAAGGCATATGAGAAACAATAGTAATGTTTCTGTTCTGTGCTGGTTTCCTGGGACTGTACACAGGATTGAATCTTAGTTGTGCTGAATGTTGTGTTTTCTCATGTCGCTGCTATTTTTGGATGATGTTTTAGTATAAAAGAAAAAAAGATGTGGACAGACCAGACAGTAGATTAACTGCAACTGGTGTTCTATATTCTTCTTACTATTAGGATACGTAAGAAAAGAGAAGAAAGGTTAAAAGAACAAGAGTTAAAAATGAAAGAGAAACAAGAAAAGCTGAAGGAAGAGGAGCAAAGAATTCCTGCTGTAGAAATATCTGTTGGGTATGATACATAGAATTACTATGATGTATATCAGATAGCACTTTTCAGCTCTGTGGCCAGACTTCACATGTATAATTTCATTGACTTGTTAATATACAAAGGTATTTTTAAAGTATATTGTCCTTAATGTTTGTTTTAATTTTATTCATAGAATTGGTAAAAAAGTTAACTTGTAAAAACTGCCTCTGTTTCTGTAGGGTATTAATTATATTTGCTAGATAAGGCAAAAATGTGTAACAAGCATTTTACAGAATGGTCTATACATTTTGGGAAGGAAAATTTTCTTAGACATGAAAAACATTTACAGCAATAGAACAACACTAAGATGTGTCCAAAAATGATCTAATTATAATAATAATGCTCTTCAAACGAAAGGGTGAGTACCAAAGAGTAGGTTTTAGTCCTTAGTATAGAACTTCATATTTACAGTTCAGTGGGTCTCTTTTGGGCTTGAATATGGTCTGTGATTTACAGTTTATTTTTTAAGAGCATTATAGGTATTTTACTAGTTAAGTATTTGGGAGATAAAAGTACTCTTGTCAAAGATGCCATATTTTATTGAGCATTTTTTATCATTCAGCTTATATTGCATGGTTGGTTAGTCACCTTTTGTTTATTTTGCAATGTCAGGGAGGAGGAACGGGAAGACCTTGATACTAGTACAGAAAGCAAAGAGATGGAACGTAAAGAGCAAGACATGGACACAGTCACAGAGGATGAAGAAGAGCTGGGACCAAACAGAAAACGACGGAGAGGTAATCCTGTAATTAATCTGTGTGTGTACCTGTGCACCTGCCTGCATGCACCTGGCAAGCTCTTGTGTTTTATAGTAAAAGTATCAATCTTTGCTGTAATTCTCTTTTAAGGAAAAAGAATCACACTTGAACATGATCATAAAGGGCTATTAAGTACATGGAGCCAGTCTGGTGCAGTTCTTATGATCAATTGTATGTTCTTTCATACATACTTCTGTTTCTTCTTGTTTTCCATACGTGCTGTGTGGATTCCTCTTTTGTCTAAAACATGTTGTGGTGTTGTCTAACAACCCGTTACAAGTACTTGCCCTCGAAGAGAGAGTTGTGGGAGTTTCATCTCATAGGAGCTGGTGTGGGTTTGATTTTTTTCTTTTTTTAAAAGTAAACTGCGAAACTAACTGATATTTCGAAAGAAAATGTTAGATCAAGCATTTGGGTGTAGTTTGCCTTTAATGAAGCAGCATGACTCCTCTACAAGAATAAAACCAGACTTATGCCCAGATTTAATTTCCTCAGCAGCGTGCTAGTAGGAACTGCAGTGCAGTAAGTGTGCATCCTGCTGTTGCTAACTAAACATAGATGTCACCACAGGAGGATGAATTGTTGATGGCTTTGGGCTGCTAGCTCATCTTTGTCTTTCTGCTGGGAAGGCTTTGTGCTGGTGTCCATGCCAGTGAAAGTCCTGGATGATTGTGGACTTAAGTTGCAAACTTGTACAGTTCCTAACAGTATGTGGGATGGAAATTCCAAGTCATTCAGTTATACAGATGTACATGTTTGTTACAGGTTTGTCGTCATGGCAAAGCAATGAGATCCTAAACAGAATTTCAGGTTTCTCAAATACCTGTGTTTGAGACATTGTGACTGGATGACAAACAAGTGTTATTATTTCATTCCTACATCTAGGGAGCTGAAAGTCACACTGGAAACATGTAGAACTTGAATGTTGGCAGCACCTTTCAGGTTGCATGCATCGATTATGAATCATACTGGTCTAGATGACTACCAGGACTTAATACTTTGGTAAACTAAAGATGTGAACTGAAATGTTTTCAGCTGGTACAAATTGAGGGGTAAAAATAATACTAAATACATTTAAAAATTAAAGTGATCAAGTAAGATACCTGAGTTTGCCATAAAAGCTGCTATGTAGGGATTCTGGTCTTTTTTGAGACCTCTGGAGGTTTAAGATCATCATTTTGAGTATGATAAATAAAGTCTGAATCATAGTTTGTATTCAGTAGTGAAATTACTAGAACTTTACTTTATCCTTATGTTTCTATAATAAATTTTTGTGTTCTTAAATTTTGGTTCTTTTTTGTATGATATTGAAGATGACATATTTGTATCATGTTGAAGTGTCAGTAAATGAGATTTAGTCTAGTTTCTGCAAAGGGAAGGTGTATTTAAAGTGGCTACCCAGTATTCAAGGGAATGAGGGTTAATAATTTGAGCTTTTCTTTAATAAAACCAGTGCTGTCTCTTGACTGAGCTGATGGTCTTTGACAGTGTAAGTTTGGACAACCAGAAAGGGACAGAACCAAAACCTGCCCTTTACTTGAGTTTTTGGTTAAAAATTGTAAATTAATTGCTATCATACTTTTAATTTTTTAGGAAGGAGAGGGCAAAATGGATATAAAGAATTTACAAGACAAGAAGAGACCACTTGTGAAAAAAGTGAACCACTTACTGCTGAAGATGAAGAAGCTTTAAAACAGGAACAACAAAAGAAAGAGAAGGAACTGTTAGAAAAGATTCAGAATGCAACAGCCTGCACAAATATCACCCCGTTGGGTCGTGACCGTCTGTACCGCCGCTACTGGATTTTCCCTTCTGTTCCTGGATTGTTCGTAGAGGAGGACTATTCAGGTCTCACTGAAGACATGTTGTTGCCTCGAACCTCTTCCTTTCAGAATAGTGGACAGTCGTGCACAAATGAACCTCAGGTATTCAGTAAAACTGGAGAGTCTTTGAAATCCTCTGAATCTACCTCCAATGTTGACCAAGATTCACACACCAGTGTTGTTGTAGAGGTGCCAAGGCCAGTATACAAACCAAACCGTTGGTGCTTTTACAGTTCTCGGGAACAACTGGACCAACTCCTAGAGGCTCTCAATTCCCGAGGACATAGGGAGAGTGCCTTAAAAGAAACTCTTTTACAAGAGAAAAGTAGAATATATGAACAATTAAGCAGTTTTCCTGTGGAGAAATTCCATATTCCAGGTAAATGAAGGGTTCTTGGTCTTAATTTGCTTCTACTGATAAAACTTCTATACAATATTATAGAAACCTCAATTCTAATTTAACTGTAATTTCTAAGCTTTTAACTTAAACTTTTTTTTAACTGTAATATTCTTAAGCTTTTGTTCACTTGATGGAAAACATATTTGGTTTTTTTCCTGCCTTTTTTTCTTTTTTCTTCCTGCTTGACAGACCTTTCTGGTATTTTCTGGTGTTTCATGCTAAAAAAAAGTGGTAATTTTTCTGTGATCTTACTGCTTAGTAAACTGGGGTCGGCTTTTAAACAGACAACTTTAGGAAGTAATTTCAGCTTTGGAAAAAGATTAACAGGGGAATAAAAGATACTACGTGCTAAAAAGCTACATAGCTGTGTTGGATGTTACATGGATTAACATCAGTGCAGTGGCATTTTGTGATATTGCTCTTTTCTGGGGTTTTTTCCTTTTTCTTCCTTTGGCAGACACTCAGTACAGAAGGAAACAGCAGGATAGCAGATGTTTTTATGGATTTTTAAACATAGGAGTGCATTGAAAACAATCCTAGATCTAGGATTTAGGAGTTTTTCCTTTTTCTCCTAGCCAAGTATTTTGCCATTTATTGGCTCCAATCACTGATAAAATTCTGCACATACAGGCTTACAGCTGGCTTGCTTATGGCGTGTTGGTGGGCAGACAGTGTTAGCAAAGTGAGACTCCCTAGGGTCATGTTTAAGAAATTGCATTTTGCTTTTAGTTATGACAAGTTACCTTGAGGATCTGGGATTATCTGTTCTGGGGCAAGGGAGAATTCTTCACAGCAGACACAAATTCTGTTTTCCTGGAATATGTATGCTAGGATATGTTGTGAGCATATCAGATATTTAAATTTATAACTAATCTACCATTTGTTTTGGTGGAAACTAGCACAGGACAGAGTTTCTGCATAGCAATTAAGCTTTATTTTGAGGCCTTTTTTCTATATTGGGGTTTTGGTTTTTTGGTAAGAAAATCTCCATCTTCTGATATGTTTGAGTTTGTACATATGGTTCCTTATTAATCGCACCACCTTTATCTGTATTTTGTGTGTTGCTTTCTGCTCTGAAGAAACTTGATGTCCAGTCACAGATTTTTCTTCTCTTTCAGTGTTAGAACTGTAGAATAACATTGATTTTTCATTAAAAATAAGGGGCAGCTTTGAAGTGCACTCTAATAGAGATCAAGAAAATTCAAATGCAGTGGTCGAATACCAATGGTGCCACACCACTGTGTGACAAGGAGGGATAAATAGCTACGTGTAGCTGCACTTGGTTGGGAGCTTTTCTGCTGTGGACTCCAGATGCTGCCTTATTGCCTTCACTCAAATGACTTGCAGGACGAGAGGGATTCTCCTGCACTGTAGACTGTGCTTCTGCCTTTTCCAGTTCCTGCTCAAAAGAGCATGGAAATAAAGTTGATATGTGCTATTACTTGATTGTATTCCAGTATCCACTAACTTTTCCTTGTCAATTATTTGAAAAGCAGCTGTTGCTTTTCTAGTTCCGCTCAAGAAAAAATACTGCATTTCTTCTTTGCTTTTAAATCAAAGAGGATATTTCCCACATCTAGGCATCACAGTTGCTAATCTGCATTTTGAGAGTATTTGCATGATTACTTTCAGTTACAGGGAAATGTTTCAGCAATTGAGAGCACCTTAGAAATTCATCCTGTGCTTTCTTAGCAACAGCTTTATTTATTGTATTTATTAAATACCTCTTAAATTGTTGTATGTACCTTCTTATCATTGCACTCAAAGGTTTTAAGGTAAATCCTGTGAACAAAAATGCTCACCACCTATGCAGACTTGCAAGCACTAATTTAGGATTTGGGCAGACTTCCAGCTCTTTACTGTGGCTTTTGAGTTTTTGCATGAACTTCGAGTTCTCTTGGGAGTAGATTTTTACTTGACAGCCCATCATCATCAGCTCTCACCTTGTTTTCATAAATTATCATGTTGTCTTGCTCCTTTTTTCCCCTGCCTTTAATTAGAGGACACAGTCAGTCTTGTTTGTGCCTGTATCATCTTATCTTTTTGTTTTGTTTTAAGGTTAGGTTTTTAAAATAGATTTTATCTTGCCTTGTTCTGTTAGGTTTTATGATTTTCAGTTGCACATGCTTATTTTAAGCGTTTCTATGATAGATACGTGCAGGAAAGACAGTTGAAGAGTTCTCTTGTAAAGTAAGAGCAATCAAATAATAGAAATGTGACTTCATTTTCTCTTTTTTTCTCCTTGCACTTAGAGGAAGGTTGGTGTTACTTATCTACTACTTTCAAAAGAATTTCAAGATAAAAAAAATTACTTTTAAGTTAGCAAGGATTTCTCTCATGTGTTGTTATGAGTGGATGCCAATCATCTATTGGCCATCATTACCCTGCTTGGTTGAATCAGATACCTTAGTTGGCACAGGTATTGGTGTTGGCACCTAGCTACAAGAAGGGAATTTTGAATCCACGTATTCAGCTTGTTCTGTGTTGTACTATCGTTCTCTCTGCCAACAGCTGCTTTAAAGGAAGAAGATCTGCTAACACCAAATTACTTGCTGTTCTTACAGAAAAACCTCAAAGTGATGTCAGACCTCCTATAGGACGGGGAAGGATCCAGAATATCCACGATGGATCTCACCTATCTGCAGAGAAGCAGCTTGAATTGAGACTTAGGGACTTTCTTTTGGACATTGAAGACAGGATCTACCAAGGAACATTGGGGGCTATTAAGGTATTTGTAAATGGTAGAATGTAGGAACATAGTGGTGCCATCAAGTCTGTAACTTAAATGAGAACTCTTGCATGCAATAGTTTTACTAAAAGCATAATTAAATTAAATGTAGACAGTAATGAGTACTAAAAGTTTGTGTCCTTTGATTCTTTAGAAACCTCAAATTTGTATGTTTGCTTCAGGTTACAGACAGACAGGCTTGGAGAGCAGCCTTAGAACATGGGCGATATGAGTTTCTGAATGATGAAAACAAAGAAAATGGTATTATTAAAACTGTGAATGAAGAATCTGAAGAAATGGAAACTGATGATCAGGATAAGTTTATTGTGAAAGACAGGTAAGAGCTGTAGTTTAAATAATGGTTCTCTCTGAGTTGTATAGCAGTGCTCTGGTTTTGTTTGGCTGTGGGCTTCTTGACCTTCAAATTGTTTTTACTCTCAAATTCTTCCACATGTGATTTTTAAGACTGTAAATCTTAAGGTGCAATATTTTACTTTGGTTTGTAGTCTCTAACTGATGGTGTTCTAATACCGTGTAAGACTAAGGCACCAATTTTTACCTTTTTCAATATTAAGATATTACACTGCTCAAAGTAAACATTAATTATCAAAAAATGAACACGTGGATTCATTTTGAACTAATTTTAAATGTGGGGAAAAATTAAACTGGTAATTGATGTCTTGTTTTCTAGAAGAACTCCCCCCCAAAAATCCCCCCAACCAAAAAGCCTCGCACAAACCAAAAAATCCCTCCCAACAAGACACAAAACCAAAAACCACCAAACAAAAAACCAAAACCAATTCACTTCAAAAACCCTTCAATTTCTGAAAAGAGTAAGAGTGTTAAAAAGTAAAAGTGTTAATAGTAACAAATCTCTGGTTGAACTGGCCAGTGTACCTCGTGAGTCACAGTAAGAACAACCAGGGCAACAGGCCATGCTCTGGATTAACTTCAAGCATAGAAGCAAAATGGAAATGTGATCTTACAGAAGAATCATTCCTAAAGTTGTGGCGCAAGCTGCAAAATTTCAGTAAAAGGAAGGAAACCTCAAATTCTACTGTATTGTAGCTGTAAAGTGTTTTGTCGTGTTTTGTTTGGTTTTTAAACATTTGAGACAGATGTGGTTCTCTGATAGCAGTTCTTGGTGTAAATCAAATTTCAGAAGTCACAGAAATGGTGAAGATTACCAAATTCTTAATTCTCAGAAGTTGCATACTTCTCAGAAGTAAAGGTCTACCTTAATATAGTTAATGAATATAAAATTGTATGTCTTGATAGGGTGTGAATGTTGAAATACTTGAGAAAGAAAGATTCATTCAAGACAATCATCGTACTAACATACTGTTTACCTGACATATTTTGTGATGCTTTCTGCTGTTAGACTTCTGTAAAAGCTGTATTTCTGAGTGGACTAATGAATCTTGTGTTGGATGTTAGGAATTTAAAGTTCTTCAAGTTTTTTTCGCATTTTATTTCAGTTCTCATTCATCACTGTGAATTAGAATTTTCCTATACGACTATCCTTTGAATCAGAGTTCTCTAGTTGCAAAATGGATGGGATTATTCCTTATATTAATCACACAATTTACAGACATTTGGTTCTTGAAAACCACAATATAGAAGTATTCCTCTGTTTTAACCAAGAAGCTGAAAGTTATCTGTTTCCACTTAACTTTGGGTACTTGTTCTGTTGCCAACTCTCAATTCAACTGCAGAACTTTGTAGCTTAATTTTTTTCCATTCGGTACTGACTGCATCAGAGTTTCTGAATAAAGTCTCCTCTAATAAAGTCTTGCATATTAAATTAGACTATGGGATTCTGAAATCATGTGACAGATTGCTTTTGATGTGGGGCGTTTTATCCACCTCAGAGCAAGTGACATCTCATTAAGACCTTGGAGTTTGACTAGTGAAATGTAAATAACTCTGCAGCTTTCTTTCTGTTTGCTTTCAGGCTCTCAAAATGTGTGTGACTGCAAAACATAATGAACAGCTTTTAAGTGTGAAAAAAGAACAGGGACAACCAAAAGCATTTTTTATTCACGAGAATAAAGCAGAAACCAGACAGTCTTAATTAGTTAATTTTTTATAAACCCTAAGGAGAAGTGTTTTTTCTACTAATCCAGTAGTGTGAACTGCTCTCCTACACATTTACTTAATGTTCGTGGTTCAGAAAGATTAACTACATTTTGAAGTGATTACTTAGTCTTTTGGTCCTGTTTTATTGGAAAACTATCTCTTTGGTGGTTTGTTTATGGGATTTGTTTGGTTGGTTTCAGGGGTTTTAAGGAAGATTTATATTGTTTGGGAGGTTTTTTAACCACCCTTACATAAAAAATTAGTATTTTATAAAGATCCTCCAAGGATGAGAACGTACAAGTTAACAATTCTTGATTTATATGTAAAAATTACTTTGGTTTTGTTTTTTTATTTTCTTTTCAAAAATCTTTTGAGTTGTAAGGATCTGTGTAGTTGAACTTCTGCAGGTTGACATGGTCTAAAAGGCTACACTTCACCACTGGAAGTGTTTTCACTGAAGAATTATTGGGACTATATTCTTCACAGAAATCTGTCATAAACTAGCTAATGGATGTCACATCACATTTTCTGGAAATCTGAATTGTTCTGAAATTTGTCATCCACATTTCTTTCAGTTTTTATAACTGTGACCTAAAGATGATTTACCTAGATTAACTAGGCTAGCTGAGCAAACCATAAGAGCTAGGATAGCTACTCACACCTGTGTAGTATCCATTCATGTCCATAATCCATGCATGTACATGAAGTTAAAATAAGAAGGTTCTGTAGATACGGACATTTGCAAGTATCTCTGGTGTTAAGTTCAGACACTTCAAAGATAGTTTAATACATTTCTCTTCTAGACTCATTGGGTTAAAAACCGAAGCTCCAAGTGCTGCATCAACAAGCACAAGTACTCCTCAGCCTGTCAGTAATGTGGTCCACTGCTTGGCGTCTGCACTGCTTCAGATAGAACAGGGAATTGAGCGCAGGTTTCTCAAAGCACCTCTTGGTAAGTCTCAGAATTAAAACTCTGGTCTTGTGTAAGATTTAATAACTAACAAATCAAACGCATTCACCCCAACACTGCAGTAAGACCCCGACCCCAAACCCACTTGCTTGTTTTGTAAGACTGGGTGCTTTAGATTAGCACACCCATATATATATATATATATATATATATAAAATGTATTAATTAACAAGCAAATTTTACTCTTAACTACATATTTATTTAACATAGATTATTTCACTGACCTTGTTTATGTGGTGCTACCGATATAATGATGCATTTGGAGACAAATTGTACCCTTAGGCAGAAAAGATCAAGCCTTTTGGGGAATACTGTAATTCAGAATTACTGTTGAGGCCAGTATATCATGCAGTTCTAGGCTGTAAAAATGTTTGCTTCTTCTTATACTGTTTCCATGAAAGCAATATAGGCCTAGTTTACCTGGATCACCTTATTCAGTAAAGTATAGGCAAGATTTACATTGCAAACATTAAGATTCTCAGGTTTTTGCATTTGTGCTGTAGAACTTGGAAATAAAAGGTTGTAAGAGAAATTTAAACCAAAGCAGGATTATAGCTTTACTTTGATACATATTCCTTATTTGGTTTCCTCTGATGAGACTCCAGAGGTGAGAGAGAGAGGATCCGAAGTGCATGTAGTCAGTTTGTTTTCCAGTGATCCCTCAGCTCTGGATTCCTTAGGATCATTTTGCAATTCAGAAGCAGACTTTTATCTTAAAGAAATGTGTAAACATGGTTCTTCCTTGCCAGGGTGGCTGTCTTGTTCAGGCTTCCTGTCTGGATGGCACCCCAGGGATGAGCTGTGCTCTGTACTTGCTGGGCTGCTTTACGTCTCACCTCTGGTTTGCCAGCGCAGTGCATTCCAGGGTCCTCCAGGGCAGCAGCTGCTACACACCCTGCTAGACTGATACTCTCCTCTGATAATGACTATGTATAAAATCATTCTGCTTTGGCAGACTCTGCTGTAGTAGTTGAAGATGAAATTGCAAGTTTTGGTGTCTTTACACAAGATGTTTATGCCCTGTGGTGCAGTTGACCTGAAGTTGTTTCTGCATCTTGGCTGCTCCTGCATGGAGCCTCCTGTCTGGGTATCAGTTGCCACTGAAGATGAGTTTGAGCTAGATTTGTGCCAGAGACTGACACGTGGGTATGGGTTCCCTTCCACAAGCTTTTGATATCAGTGTGATGACCTCTAGAAGAGGGAAGTGCCACAAATGATTGAGATGAAATGGGAGAGCACAGGAATAGTTGAAACCTCAGCTGTTTAAAAGCTTTACTTGGCTGAGTGTTTGGTCAACTCAAATATGTCTGCACCTTCCAAGCCAGGCATGATACAGCTTATTTCCTGCTATATGACTAGATTGCAACCTGTGCAACAGTTAATTGACAGTACCTCTAGCATTTGTCCTACTTTTCGTACACAGGCTGTAAATACTTGGTGCATTATATGCCTCCATTTCCATACGTGGTCTGAAAGTACTTTGCTGACTTACTTTGTCAGCCCCTTGCTGACAGTTGTATGTTTACTAAATCCCCTACGGGGAAAAACATGGTTATTAGCAGGCTATGGCCATTGATTGTGCATCCTGAGTTAGAGGAAAAAGACTAAAAGAAGAAAAATGTCCCAGAAGTAATGGAGATAAAGTTTTTTTAGCAGTCCTCTGTCTTCTTTTTGGTGGTTTCAACTCTGCCATAATCTTATGTTAGTTCATGTTTTTGCCTTACCTTTGGAATAATGGTGGGCTGGGTTTTTTTTGATTTGGAAATCCTGCTCTCTTAGGTGTTTTGTACTGAATGACAAAGGGAGTATATAAGGAAAGCAAATTGTAGGTGTTCTGCGTGTCTTAAATCTCTGATGTTTGTTTACTGTAATGTGCCCGTGCATCTCTTCTGCTGTGAAAAATGCTACTGCTCTAAGATTACAGTAATGTATAGAATAACCTACATCGCTGAGGAGCAGGAAGGATTCCAGGTGTCCTCTGCTCTGGCTTACTGCCCTAGCCATTAAACGACAGTGTCAGGTTCCCTCTTGCTTTTTCGTGCCAAATGTCTCATGTTTTCAGTTGCGTAATGGGCCACTTTTAGCAGAAGGTGAATCTGAATGAAGGCAGTATTGCATATGTATAACAGACGTAGAAAAGTTCTCTACTTACCTTGACAAGGAGATGTTTGTAGTGCTACTAAACCTTTTCATGAAAAGCGGACACTTGTTTTTCAGGACTGCCCTGTGCTCAAAGCTGTGATGCATTTATTTTCCCTGACCCGGCTAGAGTGTGACAAACAGTATTCTGATGATGGAATTAGCTCTAAGTTTGTAACCACTAGGGTATAGTCTGCAGCATTTCTTGTTTTGTTTGACTGTTCTTATATAGATTACTGTGTCTCTGCACTCATTCTTTTTTTTCTGACAGAAGGGGTGGTTTTTTAAGTTGTTCCAGTTATGCAAAGGAACCTCCCCCTAGACAAAATGCCTTGCATATCTATTTCTTATGTTAAATCTGATAATCCCAACTTTTTTGGCTGATTGAGTTACCATTGAAGTAAAAATATTGGAAGTCAAGCAAGTGCTAGGAGTTCTGTTTTGGTCGCAGTACAGGGGAACACGTACAGTAAAAGGAGTGCCCCTGCATTTCTGCTTTAAATCACACTGAAAATGCTCTGTCTTTGTCATTATTTCAGTTCTCGCTTTTGCTGAAAGTTTCTTTGCCCTCTCTATCCCACCCTTTGCTCTGCTCTGTTCCTTTTAGGGAAGGGAGCCATACCTAACAATTTTTAGTTTTCATTTGCAACTGCTAGTCCTAAAGCCATCAGGCTGAAATTGCCTGCAGTCACTGGCAGGTTTGTGCTGGTGGCCTCCAGGGTGCAGAGCAGACAAAGGGACCCAGCACAGCAGTAAAAGGACCAGCTGCTCCTCTCGGCTCCGTTTTTGTTTGAGGCTCTATCAGGCTGCCAAGAGCCTTGCTGGTGATTCTGATAGGTTTAGAGTTGAAGTTCATACCAAATGTTCAAGTGGAAGAGCAAGAAAAGACTGACAGAGAAGATAGTGATGTGAAAGGAGATCTGGAAACCCCAGAAATGGCCCCTTCAGCCTCACAGAGCTGCTAGATGCCCACTAATCTTCTGTTGTCTGGTGATTAAATGTAGCATGATTTTAATTGTATGCATTTCTTAATTATGAACTGTCTTTTTGAAATCCTTTCATTAAATATTACTATGAAAATTTGGATTTTCTTCCTTCTGTTGCAGCCCAAGGTAATGTTACAGGAGACCCGTGGAAAGGAGGGGGTGCAGTTGCAGTACATTGTTTTCCTGCAAAAATTTCAGAGTTAAAATGTAAAAAGCCTTTTTCTTTTACAAATAGTTGTTTGAAGGAAACTCTGAAGTGCTGCTTCTCAGAAAAAATTTGTTTGAGAAGGGAGAAATACAAGCAGTTTTTGTTACGAATTTTACTTCTTTTTTTTATATAAATTCACTTTTCTTTACATTTCAAAATACTTTGCAGTGCAGTAATAGGTCTCATCATTCCTTTTACAGAGATGTGAAAGTTGAGGTATAAAATGATGAAGTGATTTGGTTGCCCTGGCGTTCAGTGAGGCATCCACAAAAAAAGTCTGCCTTCTGCACTAGTTCAGGACTTCAGTCATTTAAGCATCCTTCAGATTTCCATGCAAAAGGTTGGATTCTAATTCATGGGAGCACCTTTGAGACTGATGGAGGGAACCATTTGCCTACTTTTTAACTTGTGCCATGCACTTCTTGCACAACAAAAAAAAAAACCCAAACCAACTTTTTTTGCTCCTTTTTGCTTGTTTTTATTCCATTCCTTTCTTTTTAGATTTTATCTTTGTTTCCTGTACTCCCAAAACTGTTTCCTTTCCTATTTATAATTGTCCTCATAATAACATCACACATCTTCTAGAAGTATCCTGGGATATGATCAGTATATACACATGCTTTGTTCTTATGCTTTCATTACTTTCCTGCAGAGTTTCATGAGCAGAGGCAGCAAAGGTGGAAATGGGCTTTTTTATAATAAAGAATTTTTGTTTGCTCTTCAGAGAAGACAGTCAAAGAAGGTGCCTTGTAATCGGAGCAGATGAGGTTGACCATGAATCTTCCTTCCTGGGAGGTTAATTTTAATAGTCGAGAACACTCCTGCACAAAAATATCCAAAATTCGTTGTTTCAGGTGGACAGATGAATAATTCTCTTGGTCCTTGAGAGCTGTGCCCATAACCTGGCTACATTCTTTGAGCTGTAAGGAGGTTTGTGGTAGCACAGACCAGACAAATTTTTTGCTGAGAGAGAAACCTGTGGTTAGCATCTGCTCTGTGGCCATTTGCACCAGAGATGGACAGAAAGGTAAGGCAGGGTAGGATTCAGAGGTTTTAGTTCAAGCATTCTGTCTGTAGTGGGAGTCAAAGTAAACACTGGGATGTGCAATTCCACCATGCACAGAGCTCCCTTACCCTTCACTGTCTACCTTCACTGTTCAAGTCACGTTTTAAGACTATGCGAGTATGGAATATAAAAATCAATTAAAAAATAATCTGCCATGCTTCAAAAAGGTATTTGAAATAACTGTATGAATTTAATGTTAGGTAATGCAGAAGATGATGAAAGGCACCACTGGGGGTATAAAAGGAGGAGGAAGAGAGTGAAAGACAAGACTAGTCAGAGAGATGGTAAATTTTAAATGTTACTTGTATTGCTAAGAATTAGAAAGCATTGAATATTTTATCAGGGTTTTTTTTTTGTTTTTTACTTAATTAATTTTGTAGCCAGTTCCTTACTTTGAAGGTATTGAAGCCAAAGATTTAAACATTAAACAAATACAGCTCAAATATTTAAAACTAAGAAAAAGATTTCTGCAACCAGAAATAAAGAACTGTACTTTTTTTATCACATAGGGACCAAAATCTGCCTGTTCATATAATCCGGGGGGGCTTTCCCACTTTCTTTTAATGTCCCCATTTTTTCTGAAACTTTAGAGCATTGTACAACTGCATATCCTTTCTAGAAACACTAAAATGGAAAACCCTTCCCTGAACTCAATTAGCTATTGATAGATGAGTGCATAGATGTGTCAAATGACTTCATTTGCATTGTAGGAAGGCTTGGAGCACTTAGCTGACAGAAGGGTATCCCACTGTGCAGTGTAGAGCTGCTCAGACACAAAGGAAGAGGCCATTTCTCCCTCCCAGTTAACAAAATGAGAAAGATGATAGATGGAAGAAAAAAGTGTTATTCTTATTTTACAAATTGGGATCTAAACCAGTGGGTGTTGTTTGGCTTGTTTGTTTAGCAGCAGGATATGCTGAAGCAGGTTGTGGTCAGTAATTTTCATCTCTACTTGCTCTGCAAATTCGCAGTTGCAATATATTTGTCATGTTCTGTGGTAAACTATATTGGTGAGCCAATCCAGGCTGAAAATAACCTCCAAATAAAAGTAATAATGCTCAAGCTGTCATCATTAGCCAAAGAAACGTTTGCCAGACTATATATATAAGATAATGTGTCTTTAAGAGTAAGAATTACAGTACAAATCTGATCTAAGTGATTTTAATTTTCTTACTGAATTTAAAAAAAATACATGGAGATATACTGCAGTGTTGTGAAAAGGACCTTGTCCTCGTCTTCAGAAGACTGAACTTAACACAGGAAGCCTAAGGACTAAGTCACAGGAAATGTTAGGAAATACAGGTTTGCAGTTTAAGAGTGGCTGTATTTTATTTATGAAGCTGTGTTGCCTGTTTGTCCTCTGCCTTCTCCCATCCCTTCTCATGTGCTGCTTGCTGCTAATGCAAATGTATGCAAGATTAGACAAATCCTGGCAGCCAGTTGATGAGAAGGCAGAAGGGCCTTGCCAGGAGAGCAATTAGTCTCATTTTTGTTCTTTCATTTTATTTGTAATTAGATATTTTCTCTTCCTATTCCTGAGAATAAATCATTTGGCAGACAGGTGCATCACAGGCCATTCGTGTGCCCACTGTCAGCAGTGCAGCAGGCAGGGTGGCATTATATACTGGAGTGCATCATTAATCAACTGAGATCACACAGTCGTAGCTGGACTGTCACTTTTAGAAGGGAAGTCGTCAGACATTTCCATAATCAAAAGCACTGTTGTATTGTCTCTTCCTGTCCTCAAACCCTCTTACTTTAAAATGCAAGAAATAACTTTCGGCTTCAACAAAGCAATCTGCTTTCTTCTCAGCAGAAGCAGTGCAGGGTGCCATTTATACCTTTTATTTTCTCTCAGGTTCTCAAACAGCCTCTTTGCTTCTCTAGTTCCCAGCTGCCTATTCCCATTCAGTACTGTCCCCCTTGCTATTCAGTGTGTGTGTTTATGGGGCTGCTTCCATGGCCTAGATTGCAAACCAAAACTATTTGAAAATACCATCTAATTTGGCAGCCCTGTCCCCTCCCTCATTTATTTTTAACTTACTTAGGAACTCGGGTGTTACTTGGTTTGACACTTGATGTAGACCACAGGTCCACCTGTGTGCTACATGGCTTAAAAGGTATTAAGGAAACAGGTATATTTCTTTCAGGTCAGCCTGGTCAGTCACACAGATAGTTGTGAAGGCAGAGTGCAGGGCAGGAGTGAAGGCAGTGAGGCATGGGCAGAGGGCTGAAAGGCTCTTTGGTAGACTGTACTGGAGCAAATGTGGGTGAAAAGTGCTCTTGAAGCTCTTCTTTGCCAGTGAAGTTTCAGGTACTCTCTTTAAACATTTTAGGATTTCCAAATATAAATACAAAGGAAGGTGAATTGGTCATGTGATCATTTTTTCATAATCTTAATTAATGTTTTATATTCTATAAATTGAATTAAATTAGGTTTTCAGGTTGATATCTGAGTTTACTGTCTTATTAATGATCTCTGTGTGTGCAAGTTCTAAGTTGAATAGGTATTGAAGAATAAAATCTTAAAGCCTCCAATATCTTGGAAACTATGGAGAAAATATTCCAGTATTGAAGAGATAAGACAAAGGTTGAATTATTATCCCAGTTTGCTCCTTGCTGTCTGTTTGACAGTCAGAGTATTACCTCATGTTCTTGAATAACCTGCATCTTTGAAAAAGAAGTTTGATAATTCTGTGGAGGTTGGTCATTTTTCTTATTTTTTTAAATCCCCTTCTTCAATGGAAGATGCCAGTGATGGTGGACGGTCCTATAAAACAGTTCTGGATCGCTGGAGAGAGTCACTTCTTTCTTCTACCAGCTTGTCCCAAGTCTTCCTCCATCTGTCTACACTGGATCGAAGTGTCATCTGGTCCAAGTCCATCCTCAACGCTCGCTGCAAAGTGTGTCGGAAGAAAGGTGATGCAGAAAGCATGGTGCTGTGTGATGGCTGCGACCGAGGGTATCATACTTACTGCATCAGGCCCAAGCTGAAGGTATCTCAGGAGAAAGAAGTGCTTCCTTTTCACACACAGCTTGAATAGCTCTTATAACGTAATTGCACATTGCTAATGCTTCTTCTCTTTGTTTCCCCTTCTGTTTCTAGGTCATTCCTGAAGGAGATTGGTTTTGCCCAGAGTGCCGACCAAAACAGCGCTCTAGACGCCTCTCCTCCAGACAGAGACCTTCTGTGGAAAGTGATGAAGAGACTGCTGAGCAGCTCGAAGGGGAAGAAGAGGCAAACTATGATGAGATGGGACAAAGTGAGGAGGAGCATTATGAAGAAGAGCAAGATGAGGAGGATGAGTCTCAAGAGGAGGAAGAGATAAGGTAAAGAGACTTGTTCAAGTATCACCTTGATCATTATGTGGAGTAATTGTTCACATAAGCATGTATCTTGAAACTCTAGTTTGAAAAATACATTTATTTTTAGAAAAATGGCAACTTGTTACAAATTTGGCTCTTACTAAAAGAATTAATACTGACAAAAGCTAGGGCTGCTGGAGTGGAGCTCACTTTTCAAGGTGAAAATTCTAGCTTTGGATGTAGGGGTGAGAGAAGGCCACTAGAGCTGCAGCTTCTGTTTGAATGTAAAGTGGAGAGAATTTCAAACAGTAAAGGTTTTCTGGAGAAAACCTGGAGTTACTTTTTTCCAGTTTTGAATTTTGGAGGACTAGATACATATATCTAGAAGTGTTAGAACATTAGGGAAAACAATCTGTCAGAGGCCCGTGACATTGGGAAAGCTTGAGGACTAATGCAGTAGCTGTTTAAAAAAGGCCAACAAACAAACCAAACCACCCTTATCCCCTGAAAAGACTCTCCCAAAACCCTAATAACACCAAAACAAAACCCAAACAAACAACCCAAGAAAACCTCTTTGAAAAACAACCAACCAAAAAATGCTACACAGTCAACTAAATAATACAAAGTGATAACTTCAGTAAAAAATTGATTTGATACACATGCCAGCAATATAAAAATTGAAGGAAACTTTCCTGATATCTCAGTATTTTTCTTCTCTTTTTGGAATACAGTCTTTTGAATTGACTAAACCAAGGTTATTTGCAGCTCTGACAGTTGAGATTCAATAGTTTGAGAGAATGTGCATGTCCTTGGGAAATAAATTTATCTCTGGGATCATGTCTCTCCCTTGTAAAGGAAGGGGAGTCTTGAGTATTCTAAACCCTGACCAGACCATAATTCTTAAATGTAGCATTTTACAACTGCGTTTTATTTATGTGGCTGATACTAATGTTCAGAAATCCTGGTAGTTAACACTTGCTGTGAGAAATAAGTGATTTAAAGAAATTGATAGCTGGTGCTCCAGTTGATATATTCCTATTGCATAAGGTGCAAAGGTGATCAGAATTCTGAGCATGTCTTTAAGGTATGTACTCCCCATAATATTTACTGAAGAGACCCCTCAGCAGTATTTGAGACAGTAATTATGGGTGGCTGACTGCATCAGGTTGCAAGCCAGCTGCTTTACTAGTTCAGCCTTCAATGCCTGGGTTTTTTAAATGCTGAATTAGAAAACTGAGGGAAAAGAGGCAAATGGAATTTTGGAATAAATAAATGTAACTGTTCACTTTGTAGCCCGTCAAAGCATGGAAGATCTCAGGTCAAGTTTCCATTAAAAATGAGAGCAGCCAAACTCAACAATCCATTCTCAAGTCAGAACAGCCAGCGTCAGGCAAGATACGCTTCTCGGAGCCAGCAAATTGAATCTTCATCAAAAATTACCAGAAGGGGTTTAAGAAACATTAAATCAGCCTCTTCAGCAGTGACAAAGCCTACCTTAAGACTTAATAGCCGGACCACTCGTCAGAGCCAAAGTTCATTACAGGCAGATGTTTTTGTGGAGTTACTGGGTCCTCGAAGAAGACGAAGAGGAAGAAAGAGCGCTGATAACACCCTGGAAAACAGCCCTTCCAACTCTCCAGGATTTAGAATTGTTGATACCACAGACCCCAGTGAACGGCTTAGGAAATTTCCAGTTTCTGCTTCAAAGCTTTCTCTTCCTGTTGCTGAACCCAAGAGAAGAGGCAGAAAACGACAATCTGCAGGTTAGAGAAATGTGTTGATCACAGCAAGATCCACTTTCTGTTCCTTGCTGAAATATTTGTGTGGTAGAGCATGGAGACTAGAAGTAGTGGTTGAAGGCAGTTTTGCCACTTCCAATGAGACAGCTTCTTTCTTTTGCAGTGACAGAAGTGAACCTTAAAATTTTCAGCCATCTGAGATTTATTGTATCTATATTTGAAATTTCATATTTGCACATAATATGCTCTGTAATAAGTGGAGAGAAAATTTGAAAGTTGAAAATTTGCCTTAACTCACGCAAATGCAAATGTTTACTTGCAGCTTTTATGATTTTATTTTATTAAAGAATTAAACAGTGAAGAACACAGAGGCAAGGTAATGAAATTGGGAATATACACACGCAAAAAAGAAATTGCTACCAGAAGAAAAATGTTGTCTGTCTGGTATAGGGCTAACAGTGTCCTTGCTTGTTACGGTAGTACTTCGATGGTAAGGAAATACTTGGAAAGATACAATAACCTTTTAAAAACAAAAAGGACCCTATGTGAGACAGAAGGGTGTAAGAGCTTGCACTCCAGTGTGGCAGCCTTGTATTCTGCACCGTTTCTGTCTGCTGCTATTCAAAATTTCTGAGCTTTTTCTTTAACCACCCTGCTGCCTACTCTTGAAAGCAGATAAAACCACTCTGAATAGAGGTTTTGTGAAAGTAAAAGTTAGGAGCGGGCAGCTTATTCTGTTTTTTTTCTCTAACAGGGCTTTTCTTCAGGTGTATAACAAATAGTTTTAAGATTGAAATCAATGAAAAAAAATCATGTCTAAAATTAATGCAGTAGAGGAGGCAAACAGCTAAGTCCTGGGTCCTTAGCATTTTGTATAACAAGAGAGACATCTTAGTTGTAAATTACAAGACTGGAGTATAGTTAATGTTTCAGGCCAAACTACATGCCTTGTGCTTTTCAACAACAGTTTTAGTACCCCAAAATAATGGTGTTTCAACTTCCTTTATGATTATTTTTTTAATTTTACTTGTCAGGCTTTTAAGTTTTATCTGATGGGGTATTGGGTTGGTTTTTTTTTTCCAGAATCATCTCCTCCAGTACTGAACAGGAGAAGTTCAGGACGCCAAGGCGGAGTCCATGAACTCTCAGCTTTTGAACAGCTCATAGTGGAACTGGTGCGACATGATGACAGCTGGCCTTTCATGAAACTGGTTTCCAAAATCCAGGTACCTGAAAGAACTGTAGAGGGAACAGTAATGGCTGAGAGTCCTGCTTGCTATTGGTAAACCTTGGGAATTTACAGCATGGCCCAAATGGGGATAGAGCCAAACAGTGGGATTCAGGAAAACTCTTGCATTTCAGCTCAGATATTTGGTGCCAGAAATAACTTCTACAATTGATGTAGTATTGGCAGAATTTTAAATATGCTTTTTTCATTGGGCATCTTAAAATGTGAAATGCTTTGGTTTGAAAGAACCCAACCAAGTAAGTAGAGCACAGGACTGCTAAAGGTAAGCTACCCAAAGTAAGTACTGCTGCAGATGTTTTTACTACAATAAAACTTCCCAAAGCTGCTTGCTGCAGGCTGCACTGGCATGTCCATTGTAAGGCAGTGCTGGAACTATCTGATCCTGCCAAAGTGCCTGTCCTTTCTAAGCCTTCTGGGGCAGCTCTGTACAGACATTCTTGGGGATCTAGAGTTTGGTGTTTAAGATCTCTGATAAAATTAGCTGTTTAATGAAGACCTGAAAATCTGAATTCAGAGTCACAAATAGTTGGAAGGATTAAGCTATCTGGACAAAGAGAATGATGTACAAACGTGAATGAAGAAAGTAAGTGCAGAGGAGCAGGAGAGGAATTTTGAATGAAATGGAGATTAGTGACTGCCAACTAAAGTATTGGAATTATGTTGGGGAGGGCAGTAATCTGGTAAAAGCAAGGAAATAAGGAGAATTCAACTTAATTTTGATGCTGAAATTAAGGTGCTAGAATTCAATGCATTCTGGTTTGCCTGAATCAATCACTAAGGGATATCTATCTAAATCTATACCTGACCCAAATTTTCTTCATCATGATGTTTTGGTTTAAACTTTTAAGTTTTAAACTTTTAAGATAATGTAAAGAATACATCAATGCACAGCAAGCCAGAAAGAGAAAATTACTTTTTTTTTGTAATTACATAAACAGCACTCCTAAAGGGAAAGGAATGAAAAATAGGTTGATTTTATTCTATTTCTCTACTAATTCTTCCTGTTTGCAGGTTGCCCTTGATCTAGAGTGAAATTACAGGCCATAACAAAAAACTTTTGTTTTAAAACATACACATGGTGCACGTGGATATTTTTCCTGGGGGTGGGGGTAAAGTCATGTTTGGATATGATACTTTTCTTCTTTCACTTCCCCCACATCACTTTGTGAGACAGTCACCCTAGACTTGGTGCTTATTGGAATTCAAAATTGGATCCAAATGATCAGTACACTTAAAGGTTAGGCAGGCCTTTTCCTTCCCTGACTCTTTGATCCCATAGATGTTGTTCTGGAGAAGTGGTTTCTCTCTGGTACGTGTGTGCAGTCTCCTGCTTGCTGCTCTTCAACACAAGTAAATGGAATCTCAAAATTCTGAATGAACAGTGGTGGAGTCAAAATGGTTATTACTCACGATTAAAGAGCTTTTAACATTGCAATATATCACAGGAAAAATTAAAAATCTAAAATATTGGAAATAATTTTTTTACTTGACAGATGGGAATAGCTGGATTGGCATAATGCTTATCTGCTCAAATTTTCTTAGAGTTGTTCACAGGGCATTTAGGAGTAGATTTATTCATTAAATTGCTGGTTAATGTTTGTCGTAATCTGCTGCTTCAATGATACAAAAAAAAATAAAAGCAGTGCCTGAAAACTGGTATTCAGTTCAGGGAATGAAGGTAGTTGTGTAGGACTCCTCTGTTTATTTAAAAGCAAAACATCAATGCTTTTTGCTGATACATTATTTGCTTTAATGTTTTACGTAGGCAGAATTTAAGCTTCCATTTGTTTGTCCGTGAATCTTTTTGTTTGGATTTCTTTTTTTTTTTAGGTACCAGACTACTATGATATCATCAAAAAACCTATTGCCTTAAATATTATCCGTGAAAAAGTGAATAAATGTGAATATAAGTTAGCGTGTAAGTATTATTTATTGAAAAGGGGTATATTGTACCATGTTCTCTCAGTTTAAATACTTGTCCTAAAATAGAACTGTGTCAGTTGATTTGAAAGCTGAAATTGTGTTTGCTTTGGGGTTTGTTGGTGTGTTTTGGGTTTTTTAAAAGAGCAGTTACTAATATTTTTTTAAATAAAATCTGTTGAACGTAGTTCCTTTACAACTAACATATATGATGGATAAATAAAAAATGGGCAGCTATGAAATTTCTGGTAATTTCTCAAGCCTTTAATATCAATGAGTGACACTGATGGAATAATTAGAAAGGGTACTGTTGTTCCTGTCTGATTTGTATTTCCTGTGTTGATAATCACAGAAACTTAAGAATATTTACATAGAACGGCACCAATACAATGATAGAAACTTGATACTCATAAAGACATTTTTGTGTTGCAACTCTGTGTAGGATCACTGTACTAATTTATTGATGTCATACTGGTTTATAAGACTGCTGTCTGATGATGTGAAACATGCTAAATTTATTTATTTTATTCACCAGCTGAATTCATTGAAGATATTGAGTTGATGTTTTCAAACTGCTTTGAATACAACCCTCGTAACACAAGTGAAGCAAAAGCTGGAACTAGACTTCAAGCTTTCTTCCACATTCAGGCTCAAAAGCTTGGACTTCCGATCACATCCGGTAACGTGGACCACACCGCTCCCGCGGCGAAGAAGTCCCGAATCTAACCTCTGCCTTCCAAAGGATTTTTTGAGGGAATTTATTACATTCATTAAAATGGATTGCTAAATTACGCAGTCGTCATGTCTGTTTAAAGCAATAACAACTGTTTAACCACCTTGAAGTGTGGCCTGCACTATATTCTCAATATAATATTAAGCACTCAGGAGAATGTAGGAAAGATTACCTTTGCTACAGTTTTATTCAGTGTCTGATAATTTTGATAGATGTACTGGATACAGTACTGGTTTACAGAGGTTTTGTACATTTTTAATACATTCATGTGTCCAGATATCTTCCAGAAGTACTTTGTTTTTTCCTGCACAAAATAACCTTGTTTCATTCTCTAGATTTTGTAGGAGCTGTGGTATTGAGGGCTTTATCAACTCAGAGAAAATCTTCTGCTGTAGCACAGTTGAAGAAACTGTGTGTGTTGTTAAAACTTGTTTGAGCATATCTTCTCAACACTAATGAGTACAACTGCATATCTTTTCAAGTACTGTACCAGTGCTGGCTGGAGGTATTCGGTCTGAGTTTATTAAGTAGATATTTATTTAGCATTCAAAGTAATTTGTGAATTTGTTTTGTATTTATAAAATTTGTACTTGGGGCAGAAAGAAAGTCCCATAACTTTTTAAATTTTGGGGCATGGGGGTTTGTTTGTTTGTTTATTCCCCTCTGACTTGATGATCAATCAATAAATACCTTCTCGTGTCCCTGGCAGTTCTTCTAGCAATGAGTAAATTTGCAGGACTGTACTCTTAAATTTCTACATTCAACTTTGGAAGTGTACAAATAAAATGACACATTTTTTCAAAGTATGTTGAGCTTGGACTTCCTCTTGAGTTGCACTGCTACACCACCTTCCCATTAACTAATTTAACAGTTTGCTGGAGGCAACAGAGCAGAATCTGGCTCCAATATGAGTAATCCAGCCACCACTCTGGGCAGCTGCAGCCACTGTGATACCTGGTCTCTGAGGGATTGCAAGTGTCCATCAGCATGTGTGGAGTAATGTAAGTAGTGTAAGTTGTATGGATCTTTAATTTGTATGTCTAACAGCGTAAAACCTCACAGATTTGTTCAGTTGACCAGCAGCTTTTTTAAACTGTCCTTACTATGCTTGATGGCTTTACTTTCAATATTTATTAATTTAAATTTATTAAGTGCAATTTGAGTTAATAGGTTTAAATCAGTCCTGCCCTCTTGGAGATATACCACACTCTGAGAAAAATGTATGGAGCAGAAGTTTGGGGATAGCAGAGAGCAGCAGGAAAAACTGAAACATGAGGCTTGCTGCTGCAGCATCTTTACACCTGTGTTTATGCAGCTTGTATTAAAGGGTTAAACTGCTCCTAACAGTTACTTGCTATGTAGTTGTGGGCTTTCTTTGGCCGCTGTAGTGCTTACTTGCCTTAGAGGTGGTGAGAGTGGGCATTCCCTTGAGCTTAGGGAATGGATGGCAGCGGATAGGAGATTGATCAGTTCAAAGTGTTGCAGTTGTGGGTTGGGGGTTTTTTAATATAATTTTTTAAAATTACAAGAATGGGAAGGGTGAGGGATGTTGTTTAGAAGTCTGCTGAAACTTCCAAGTTTCTGTGGAAGCTTTCCTATTCAGAGCGGACATCTCTGTCCAGATTAAAGAGACATTTTTTGTTCCCACAAAAGAAATGCTCCCAGTAAAGAATACTAAATTCTGCAAGGAATATGAGCAGCAGAAGACTTGGTTGCAGGGTATAAGTTGTACTTGATACCCCTGCATCTGTCCAGTCCCAAGAGGCTGTGAAAGTCCTGACTGGTAGGTTGCACAAGCAGTTGTGCTCGTTCTTGCTGACACGAATAATCCTCATTGACTTGAATGTGAACACATTTTAAAGAGGGGCACAGGGAGCTGAATAAGTCTGTCTGTGGCAGATGCAGTTTAAATAATTTCTGTCCCAAACCTACTCCCAGCTGTTCATTCCTATCACTCTTTTTCCAAGGTTATTTCCTTCAATAGCATCCCCTCAACAATGCAGCAAGTTTGGATAGAGCAAGTGGGAACAGTCCAACCCAAATCTCTGCTTATGACAATGGTGCTTATATATGCTCGTGCTGAGTGAAGTTACAAATTTGTCTTTTAAGTTTGCAAGCCTGAGGCCTCACTTACATACACTGAAGGTGAAATACAGGAAGTAGTATTCTGCTTTGAACATCTGTGCTTAAAATACTCCTGTCTGCTGTATGTGCAGTTCAGATCTGACTGTCCTTGGCTTCAGTGGTGCTTGTGGGGCATGAACCAAGTTCCATAGAGCAGACTGTCTGATCTGGTACTTTCTTTGAAGCTTTTTCAAACTCCAGTGGTGCTTTTTCTGAACTCTCTATCAGGATATCTTTTTTATGGTCTTTGGAAAAAGGGGAGTTACTTCCATTTCCCTCCTTGTCTTAGAGGCTGAAATATTCATGTTCCTTATCCATCTTTCCCCTCTAACAAATATGTGTGTTACTATGATCAGCCATCCCACCTGATCAGGGTAAGGTCTAGATGGTATCTGTCAGGGGCTCCAAACAAAAGTTTATCACAAAGGTGTCAAAATGGATAGGGTGAACTGCTTTGTCTTGGATTCAAACTAATGAGGCTATAACAGACTCTTAGGGAAAACAGGCAGTAGGTTTCCTTGAGCTTCAAGTGTAGCATCTGTCCTCTAAGCATTTTAACAAGATGCAGCAGTGAAAGTCTTGCCTTTCTTGGTAACTCCCATAGATCTTAGCCCTGGCATGTGTCCAGATACTGCAATACCAGCTGGTTTTCCTGCTGTGCAAATTCTGCCCCTTTCATTCATGTCAGAGCTGAGTAACTACCCTAGGCAATTTCTTCTGATGTTTTGGGTTTTTTTTTACATAACTCTTTGGGACCAGTCTCTTTGCGTTCCCAACCCAAAGGATTTCCTTGTCCAGGAAACACCAGCATTTCCTCAAAGACAGCTTGTTAACCTCCTGGCCACCACAGGCTACCAAAGATGCAGAAGACCAATCCTACAGTGACTGCTGGTACTAGAAGCAGCCCTCCTACCTAAGCAGATGAGGTCACAAGGAGAAAGCCACTTCAAATGGTGGCTGTAGCCTTCTGTAGTGGTTGCAGTCAGGCTGATACTGGCTGTTCATGTTTAGGTGTCAACAGCAGCCGCAGCTAGGACTTGCTGCATCAAGTCACTTCACCTGTATTAGGAGGCAGGTGATCACCTTAACTGGCATATCTAGTGTCAGATTCACCTGCTGGAAGTCTGATTTCTGGAAGCCTGTAACAATGTTGGAAAGCTGATGTTGCTTTGGTATGACAGCCCACATGACAGATGTGAGCTAGCGCTCTTCTTTGTGAGGGTTTGAGCTGGGATCAGTGCCCCAGCACCCACTGCTGCATGGCTTTTTTGTGGAGGGGTGAGGTTTTAAGCACTTAGGAGAGAGGACTTAAATGTTAGTATTAACAATAAAGAAAGATGATCTTAGCATAATCTTAAAATATGGATGTTAGAAACCGGTATGTAGCAGCTAAAACCAGCCTGGATGTACATATATAGTTGTAGGGAGGCAGACCCTGAACAGCCCCACTGCAGTCACCAGCTGCCCCACAACCAGCTGTCCCTGCATCTGTCACAGTCCAGAAATGAAGAGCCTTCCATGGACATGTGCAGAAAGCAGGTCTCTGGGGGCAGCAATACCATGTTTCTGCTGCACTGATAATCTAGTACTTTAGGATTTAGGAGATTACACTTGTGGTTTATGAATCATTGATGTAACCACTGAATTAACCCTTACTCTGGAGCGGTCTTGTCTCTTCCAAGTTTTATCCGTTTGTATTCAATAAATAATATCTAACACTGGTCACGTTACCTATTGCTGATCACTGTTGTGACTGTTCACAGCAATTCTAGATGACACTTGTTGAGGCTAGCAAGGACTATTTCTACCCTGCAAGAGCCTTCTTACTGTAAAGAAATTGCCAGGTGATTGCAGGAAGTTTTTTGTACAGCGTTTGGCTGTAACTCCGAGAGATCTTTCCCTTGCACTGCTAACCTGCCTTAATATTCACAATAGTGACATAGTCTAGTTCTGCAGAGGTGCTCCTGATGCTTTACCCATCTTGCTGCAAGGGGATATTCTGAGATTTCTCAGCCTGCTACCAAATGATGTATTCTTCCTCCTGCCCTTCATCAACTACCCACTTCCCTTAATCTGATGCTTCCTTAGACACTGCTATTAAAACCTTGCCTTTGAAGTGCTCAGTTGTATATATGTCTAGTATCAGGCCTGTGTAAAAAACTCCTCAGAGAATCTCCAATTACCAGCAATAAAAAAGCTTCCATTTCAGGCCACTCAGGTTTGAAGATGTTATCTGGATTAAGACTGATGCAAAAGGTAAAATGGCTCGTGCTGCAAATCAGAATAATTATAAAGGCAGGTAAGTAAACTGATTTCCTTGTTTCCCAATAGGGATGCTGACATAGCACCATCCCTAAAATATGTTTGTATATTTGTGGATGTATGTGTATGTACTTGGGCAAAGTTTGGGATTTTTAACTGCTCTAAGTCACTCACTATTAAAACAATTGTTACCATTCATGAATCATAGAACTTAGAGAATGGTTTGGGTTGGAAGGGACCTCAAAAAATCATCTTGTTCCAACCTGGCTGCTATGGGCAGGGACCAGGATGCTCAGAGACACTCATCCAACCTGGCCTTTAATACTGCCAGGAAACACTGCCACAACTTTTCTGGACAACCTGTTCCACTGCCTCACCAACCTCACAGTGAAGAATTTCTTCCTCTTATGTAATCTAAGTTCTCTCTAATGAGAAGCCATTCTCCCTTGCCCTGTCACTCCATGCCCTTGTAAAAAGGCCCTCTCCAGCTTTCTTGTAGGCTCCCTTCAGGTAATGGAAGGCATTTTGAAGTGTATTAAAATGCACATCAATACAAGCTACACCTGAAACGTTCTTGGGGCAGAAAGCCACAAACTGCATGTGTTTTCCAAGAAGTGCACTGAGACAAACTTCAGGTTTGTTTCTTTACTGTAATATATCAGTTTCCTGGGATTGTAGTGCTTCTTTCCTGGGAAACTGCTGAAATTAATTTTACGTATATTTTTTTAGGTGCAACTCAGTTTTTTTTAGGGATGAAAGAAGGAAAAAAAAGTAGTTTCCTAGGTCTCCAAAGCCAGGGCTGTATCAGCTGCTGCCAGCGAGTGGCTCTGGGTGTGCAGCAGCAGCCAGCCAGGCTGGAGGTGCTCAGCCCACACGATGTCCCGCAGCCTTTGCCAGAGGGGGGAGAAGGCAGCAAGCTCCAGCATTCCGCCTGCACCTCCCTGCTTGCTCACAACGTTTATCCAGCTGTTCAGGTCACTCGCTTTTGATGAGAGAAATGTTTGATTGGGCCAAGTTTCCTACGAGGATGTTACATGACAGCATACTCTCCAAAATGCTGGCCAATGGCCATGGAAGATCAGCTTTCACTTGTGTCTTCTCTGCTGTTGTTCATCTTTTTCCGTAGATTGATTTCAAAGAACCACAAAAGAAAGGGTCTTTATTTGACTAACATAGAGCTGCTGTACCAGCACTGTGTCACAGCATTGTGGTCTAGAGTTATTCTGGTGCTTGTGCTGCCCGGTTTAACCATGCCACGTGGAGAGACTGAAAATGGCATGCTTGTTCCATAATTTCCCTGTAACAAGGTTAGAAGGAATCCTCTACAAGGATTACCTTGCTCTGCTAGGATAACACACAGTCCAGCTTCAGCTTTGTCAATTTGCTAGTCTTGTCTTACCTTTATACTGATAGTTCCTAGGTTAATAGTCCTATAAGAACGTGTATTATAATCAACGTGCTTTCCAATTTTTCTCCTTCAAGCACCCTACAGATGAAATTAGTTTGGAGGGGAAAGGACTTTGAAGAGACAGGCAGTGCTGTGGCTCAGCTGCTGTGAATTCTGTGTTCAAAATGGCAGAAATGGAAGCCAGGATGCTAAAATGTTTGGGGTTTGGATGGCAGTTCTGCATTTGACTCTGGGCAGAGTGGGGCTTCATAGTTGCTTTTCATGAGCATTCCTGTGCAGATCCCACCATCAGTCACATGCTGGGCTCTGCAGTCCTGGCACAGCTCGTGAGTGCTGCTGTCACCAGAGGACACTTCTGCACTGACCGACAGGCCCCACGATCCAGCAATGGTTATAAATATTCCTGGGCCTCAGTCATCCTAAAGCCCATCCTCAACCACCAGAAAGTGATCTCAACTCATGTATTTAGCATGTTAGGCTTAGCTAATGTTTTATTTTTAGATTGCTGTCTGAAAAATAAAAACTTAGTGGTTTTAAAAGGCACTATCAACTTTTTAAGCACCTTATCTTGCAAGGGGGTTTTGAAATGCTTGAATGGATTTAGACTGTGCATCTTTTGTTTCCATAGCTGTTGCTTTTAAGAGGTTTCTTAGAACCAACCCTTGAGTTCAACCTTCTTCAAAGAGAATTTCCTTTCATTCAGATGCAATGCTGCAAACAGTCTGAGATCTGTCTGGAGCAATTTTAAGAGCATTAAACCTCCAGAACCAAAAGTGACTGTCCTCCTTTTTGTATGACCTTTACAACTTCCAATCTAAACAGGCCATATGAATTAAGCTCTGCCATCTTGGCACTTTTGTCATGGCTTCCTCTATCTTCGGGAGAGTATTTGATCCTTTACCAGTGCTTCTTTTTTGTATTTAAAAGATGTCTCCTTAAATTAGACCTGCAATGTCAGGGAAGTGCTGATCATGATTAGAAACAGTCCATTTTCCAAGGACCCTATTCCAACGTGATGACATAACCCCAGCAGGAAAAGCAGCACAGAGCAATGAAGGTTAGTAGCTGAATCAGGCCAAGCCTGGAAGACTTGGTATTAATGCCTGAAATCTCTGTACAGTCTGTGTATAGTGCTGCTTTGCACTTGCTGCTGTGCACTTGTCCAGGCACAGAAAAACAAGGATTCCTTGTCCCACCAGGAACCCTGGCTGTCTCAGGGGGGGCTTTTCTGTAAAAAAGAACAAAGTTGAATCATTATATACATTACGTGTCAGCCAGCCCCAGCAACTGTAAGGTCTGCAAGCACCTCTCCTAAGGGAAAAGAGCTTTTGGAAACCACTGCCACCTTTTCCTGGAGGTACACCAGTTTAAACTGTGCCATCTGCTGAGATGGCTGGCTGTATCATAACTTTTGGCAGTTGTTCTGCAAACCAGGCTGAGGCTGTTGAAGAAATGACCCTTTCCAGCTGTCATGCTTGTCTGCTGAGAGGAGTCACTGCTCTGTGGATCAACAAGTTTTCAGAAACATAAACAAGATGAACTCACTGCTAAGAGAATTGTTGATGTGCACTTCAGTAACACTACCGTTGTCCTTACTCTTTCTTTGTGTAAGATCTATTATAATATATAAATCTAGATATTTAGATACTAAATATAATTATTATTCTGATAGATATTTAGATACTACATATAATTAATTTAATATTGTGAGCAAAGAACCACTGTTGTCTCACAACACAGAGTAAGAAAAGAAACCACACTTTTCTGTTCTGATTTTAAAACGAAACAAAATCTTCTGCTTCTGTGCTGTGGTAAGTGTACTAAAATCCTAGCATAAGAGGCAGCAGAATTTGACTTTCTAAGCTTGAGGAGAGAAACTTGGAGACTCCCAGCATATGGACTATCACTCATTTTGTAAGACATAGAGAAAGTGTAAAAATTGCTGAGTGCTGTTGATGCATGTTCACAGCAAAAGGACACTGCAGCAGTTAGAGACACATTTTGTAGGGCATATATGAATTACAAAGGCTAACAAGACAAACAGCAGTTGTTTCTTCTAGTGCTACAAATGTGTAAATCTTTGTAAAAGTTAAAAATGTGCTAATTATGTAAAGACAATTTTTATCTTCTGTTTTTATTAAGCCTGAGCGAGGTTTCCCTGTATTTTAGACTCTAGGTGAATTTTTTGTTCTGTTCGCCATTATTTTTCATGTTTCTCTCACAGGAAGAATTTTTATTTCCTTTTTTTGCTGTGTTTAAATACCATCCCTAACACTCTGCCATTACAAGACATAACATTTTAATTAAATCTCTCTTTCGCTGTCCATTGACAGGCCCGTGGCTGCCCGGCGTTGTGATTCAGTGACACGTGTGAATTACCAGCACGGCGGGAGAGGGGGAATTCCACCCTGCCCCGAAAAACATGTGGCTGTTGCTCCTCGAGCTTCCGTGCTGGGCTAATGGTGCTGCCGCTTCCTGCTGCCTCCTTCTGCCTGCTCTTCTGGCTTACGGCCATCAGGTCAACTCGTCCAGGGAACGCCGATGGTTGGTGAGGGTGGAAAAAAAAAATAGGAGCTTTTCCTCAGCCGCATCCCTGCACGGGCTGAAAAGGGCCGTCCCCACTTGGCAGGGGAAAAGGCTGCCCGACCCAAGTGAAGCATCACAGCACTGAGGCGGCATCGCCGCCCGGGCACCGCGCACGCCGCCTCTCCCAGCGCATCCCCCGCTGCAGCCGGAGGGGCGGAGGGGCAGGAAGGCTCCCGGAGCCCGGCTGCTGGCCGGGCAAGGCGGCGGCAAAGGCAGGCAGCGCTCCCAGCCCTGGGGCAGCAGCTGGCAGCCGGGAGCAGCCGGGCCGTGACTCACCCGAGGAATGTCCTGGCACGGGCGGCCGCGGCTCCCGGTGAAGGTGACGCAACGGGCTCGGCTCGCCCGTCCCCGCCGCGGGCAGAGCCCACCGGGCGGGACCGGCTCCGCGGGACCCGCAGCCCTGCCCAAGCACCGCCACAGGCAACGAGAGCTCGAAGCCCCAGAGGGGTTTGGGGACCGCACCGCTGGAAGAGGCTGCTTAAGCCAGCAGGAGAGAGAAAAGGGATAGTTGAGTCTGAAGCTTCCCTTATGGGGCTCGCTGGGGATCCGTGCCTCACACCAGCATACGCTTCAGGCTCCTGGAATTAACTCACAGGGAGGCTTTGCAAATCTCCCTAACTTGCAGCAAAATCGTGCCAGAACCACAACTTAAGAGTCAAATATATATTTACTGTAATTTTTTTGGTTTTTGTGAATAATGTATCTGCACTATAAGGAGAGAGAAAAACTCAGTGTTAGCATTTCACAGGTTTTCTCTAATATTCTCCTACATTACCAGAAGCTAGACTTTTTCTGGCATTCTTTGCACTCCCACTAAAAATATAGAATTGTTAGAGGGAAACCTGATATTTTGCAGGGGAAAAAGAAGTGCCCTGAGCAACAGATCTCATCAAATGCAGTTTTCTATGGATTTCTCTCCCTCATCAGGTTGATTTTTTGAACTGAATGGTATTAAGACTCTCTGTTATTTCAGTATGCATCTATGCAAGTTTCTCTGCTTTTCCTTTCTCTCTGCTTAGTCCTCTTGAAGGTAATCTGGCTATACCACAAGAGCTCCGATGTCTCCTAGCAGAAAGCAACAGGTTCCTGAATTTGACTGGTAGACACATAGCCCCACTTTCTTCTATCTCAAATGAACTGTTTGATAAAATTTAATTACTTAATTAAGGATCTTAATTACTTTTGTGACCTCTATTCTTCTGTCAGATTTAATTCAAACAAGCTTGTAAGTTAAAAAGTCACTGAGACAAGGACTAGCCCAAGTGAGAGAGGAGATGCCTGAGGAGGCCAAGCAGAGACCTTGCTTCCATGGGAAATGAATTGGTAACACTGAGCTCAGCGAGGATGGCAGAGAAGCAAATAGGCTGCACAGTGTACTAAAGGAAAGGACTATGATACCGAAGAGCTTCAGTGCATAAGGCAGCTGAGTCCATTATAATTATTTCTCACTAATGAGCATCCAGGAATTGAATCCAAACAAAGAGTGCCTCCTGCTCCACGGTGAGTCATTGTTTCCATCTACAGAGGGTGAAGGGAGGCTTGGAGGGCTTCCTCAGAGGCATGCGCTCCACAGAGGGTATAATTCACAAAGCTTGTAGTGCTGCTGCTGCTGGGCTCTCTGAATCATTGGGCTATTTCGGTGGCGCCTGGTGGGATGCAGGTCTTGTGGCATAGGGGTAGTGAAACTCGATGCTTCCTGAGTGCAGTGAGATGCCGAAGTGAGGAACCAGCTTTGTCTGAGTGTGCTCCAGCAATCAGATTTGCTTGGTCATTACTGCTTTTGGCTGGACACTGGCCATTTCTGCGGCCTCCAAAGTTCACCACTGGGCTCTATCACAAGTTCCTTCTCTGATCACTGCAGTCACCAGGAGTTCAAAATTCATTTCCTTGAAAATTCCCTTTCTGTTTACATGTGACCTGTTTTTCACCTCTAAGAAATGCTCTCAAATTCTGGTAAACTCATTTCTCTCTGAGAGATTTCTGTAAAGTCAGAAGATACTCCTCCTTCAGCCTGTGCTGCTTCTGTAGTCTGATGACTGCCAAATACCAGTCAGTGATGTGCAGCAGCAGCAGCCCTTAGTGCCTGGGTACCTCAAGTATGCACCTTGTGAGATTAAGAGAGTAGCAAGTACTTCTGATTCATTATTCAGTTTCCATGGTGTTAAAAACAAGGGGTGAGTCATGCCTAGTTTTGCAGTTGTCATCCTTGGAGCACCTATCCAGCCACTCAACTCTGGAGCTGGTAACTCTCCACCTTTCATTTTAGGAGTCTGGGATATGCAGTGCAGAGGCCCCGTGTGGGTGGCTGAGGGTGCTCTGCAAGGGCATGAGATTAGGGCACACCCACACAGCAGATTCATGGTCTCATGCACATGTCAGAAGAAGTTTGCTGAGCCCATGGCAGTGACTGTGGTCAGTGGCACCAGAGGATGTACTGCACATGGGTACAGCTACACGTGCTTGCCAAATAAAGGTAGTCCTTCCTGAGTCCCACATTGCTGGCCCTTGAACAGGTGGTAAAAGTAACCGAGTGGCCATCACCTGGAAAAAAGATTACTTGAGTTGAACAGAGCTCAGCAGCAGCAGGAAGTCCTGAATGTGTGGCTGTAAGGAGCTGAGGGGTAAATATAGCTCTGGATTAGTGATTTCAAGGCTGATGGATCAAATTTTGAATACTGATGATGCAAGTCAGTCTTGAATTCTGCATCCAGAGGGCAGGACATAGCCAGAGGGCAAGATATAACTCAAAAAAGATATTGGAAACATAGTGTCTCAGTTGATCAACATGGTAGTGTATAGTAATGGAAAACGGGGAGAAATGTCAACACATCCCTCACACAATACGTACATATATGTATCAAAAACACATAGAGAAATCTAACACACATACAGGCATGCTAACAAACACAGGCTTGCTGGCTTCCACCACCATACTGTAGCAGTTAAAGTATTTTAGGGAGACAGAGCTGGCTGGTCACAACTCAGGCTGGAGACTCACAGGTACAGCTCCTTGAGGTCTTTAATGGTTAGGATTTCTTGGTTTTCAGACACACCAGTGCAAGGTGCAGAGTCGCATAGGACTGAGAATCCTCTTGTCCACTTGGATGGGCTAAAGATAAAATGCCCTGTGATTGTTTTCCTGTGCCTGAAACGCTATCCAGCTCAGTATGGAACAGTAGCACACTGCCGGGAGAATTGTCCTTCCTTGGTTTTTTTTTAAGTCATGTTCCCACCTTTTAATGCACCTTCTGCCCTACGTGCTCTGTCCCGCCCCACTGACCGCAGCAAGATCAGTCTTTATGCCAGGCCCCTTTGTGCCCGCACAGCCCGGGGCAGCAGCACAGATCCTCTTCGGGCGGGGACAAGGCGGCGTGGCGCACGGCAGCGACACAATGCCGCCTGTGCCGGCTCGTGGGGCGTGAGCCGCAGCCTGGCAGCGCCCGGCCACGAACCGTGAACAGGGGGCAAACCGTTTAGAGCAGCAGCGAGCACCGGGGCCGGGGAGCAGCGCCGGGCGGGCGGTGCGAGGCAGGGCAGGGAGCGGGGCCTCCCTCACAGCAGCCGCGCTGCCATCGTGCCCGGCCTGACGCTCGTGCTCCGAGCCCAGCGGAGGGGCCGCATCGCCCCCTCAGCAGCCAGCCAGCCACCGCCGGCCCGGCTGAGGAGGCCGCCCGGGGCTGCGGGGCCCAGTCCAGGCACCCGCAGACCGGCGCTGACGCTGCCTCCGCCGGGCGGGCGACCGGGCCCCTCCGCTTGCGGGCCCTACCCCGCGGGGGCCGGCCCAGCGCGGCCCGGCGGCGGCACGTGGTGGCGGCACGGCCCATGTGACCGGCCCTCCCCGGCCGCTGCGGCTCATCCCCCGCCCGGCCGAGTCCCCGCCCGCCTCGCCCCCAGCGCAGCGCAGCGCTCTCTGCGTGCAGCAGCCCCGCACCGCAGGCAGCCGCCGCCGCCCCGGGACCCGGCGCCATGGTAAGGGCGGCGCGGCGGGGACGGGCGGGGAGGGCGGTGCGGCCGGCGCGGGCGGCCAGCGGGGCCCGGCCGAGCCGAGCGGGGCTGAGCAGAGCAGGCCGGGCCCGGCGCGGCCTCGCGGCCTCCGGCCGCCATTTTAGTCTAATTTTAGCCGGGTGCGGGGGGAAGGGGCCGCGGGAGCGGCCGGGGGGCAGCTGCGGGCGGCGGGGCCGGGGCCGGGGCCGGGGTCTGGGTCTGGGCCGGGCTGGCGGGCGGCGCAGCGCTCCCTGCGGCACCGCCCGGGCGTGCGAGTACCCGGCGGTGCGGGGAGGGGCGGTGGGCACGGGGAGAGGGGTCCCGCACTCCTCCCGAGGAGCCGCCGTCGCGGCCGCCCGGTGCCCAGGCCCGAGGGGCGGCCGGGAGCGGTCGTGTGGGAGGGCCGGGGCCGGGGCGAAGGTGCCGGAGCGCAGGGCCGGAGGGCGCGGGGCTGCGGGATTCCCTCTGTGCCCGCGAACAAAGCGGGGAGAGGGGCCGGCGGCGCCCCCGGGGACAAAGCCGGCGGCTCCCTGCGAGCTGCGCACCTGCCTTCTCTTCCCGGGCAGCCTGCGCTGGCAGCGCCTGCCTCGGCAGATGTAATTGCTGGACCGAGAGCAAGGGCGCTGCAGATGGGCTGAGCTCGCTTGCTCACTCGCAGCGGGGTTTGCTAAATTATTTTCATTTTGCGTTGAGCTCCCCGTTTACCCTACCGGTGTTTTGTTTCCTTGCTGGTTTAGGCTCTTGTTTTGAACGGCTTACGAACCTTATGGGGAGCTCTGCAGTTGTAATTGGTATTTTTATATGAACGAATACAATACTCCCGCAGCAGTGTGAAGTAAAATTCGGGAGTTCTTAAGGCGCCGTGTTGAAGCTGACACAATGCAGAAAACATTTCTGCTGCTTGTAGAGCCTTACCTCACCCAACAAAATGAGAGTCATGACAGTGCTGGATGTGAGCTGCTGCTGTAGTGTTTGCTCTACTTAAAAAAAAAAAAAAAAAAAAACCAACAAAAATCAACCCACCAAAAGCCCATCCCCTCCTATCCCAACCGAAAATTAGAAACTCCTCTCCTATGTTCAGTTCGTACCCCCTCATCACTCCCTCTTCCCCTCCCCCCAAATAAGCCAAATGCTTGATAAGGTAAAGGAAAACTGTTTGAGTAGTACAGTTGTGTGACTAGTTGTATGAAACTGCTATCCAGAATTGCAGCTGAAAATGCTGAGATCTACAACAAGGAACTGCTGAATTCATGCCTCATTTGTATCCTCTGCTCCAGTCCTACTAATATTACTATATTCATAGTGTTCAGGTTGAGTATAGTATTTTTATTCTTATGGGGGCAGGCAGACTTCTTCATCTAGAACTGTGGGCTATCATCTCTTTCTAGTGAGTGTTAATTTTTGCTATTTATTCCTTTGATCTCATTTAACAGGCTTCTGGAGTAACAGTGAATGATGAAGTCATAAAGGTTTTTAATGACATGAAAGTAAGGAAGTCTTCAACCCCAGAAGAGATTAAAAAAAGAAAGAAAGCTGTTCTCTTCTGCTTAAGTGATGACAAAAAACAAATAATTGTAGAGGAGTCAAAGCAGATATTGGTTGGTGACATTGGTGATACTGTGGAGGACCCCTATACAGCCTTTGTGAAGTTGCTACCTTTGAATGATTGCCGATACGCTTTGTATGATGCCACATACGAGACAAAGGAATCTAAGAAAGAAGACCTGGTATTTATATTCTGGTGTGTGAAAGCAAAGCTTGCTGTTAAAATTGAATACTCTGGAGCTACCACTGGATGACTTAATAACTGTTTTCTTGTTGGCTTTTTTCTTTAAAGGGCTCCTGAAAGTGCACCTTTAAAAAGCAAGATGATCTACGCAAGCTCTAAAGATGCCATTAAAAAGAAATTTACAGGTACGGACCTGACAATGTTTTTCTTGTTACCTACAGTGCCATTTAGATGTTGAGGTTCTCACAAGTACGTTGTTGTCCATCTGTCTTTCAGGTATTAAACATGAGTGGCAAGTAAATGGTTTGGATGATATTAAGGACCGTTCAACACTTGGAGAGAAATTGGGAGGCAACGTGGTAGTTTCACTTGAAGGAAAACCCTTATAAAAAGACAGACAAGTGCCATCTGGATCTAAGGAGCTTCCATTTCTGCAGCTCGTTCAATTGGAATAGCATTAGTCTCCCCATCCCCTCCCCTCCTCAAAAAATAAGTTCCTTCCCCACTGCCCTGAAGGAGATGTCATTGTTAAGCAGTCTACCAGTGATTGCCATTAGACTGTTTAATCCTGGTAGTTTTATGTAGGATTCAAGGAATGCTTTCACGTCATACTCTTGGCCAAAACTGACGTTGCAGGCATTCCTTGCAACATGTTCAATGAATGTGATAGTTAATGTAAATAGTCTAGCAGACAGCAAAGGGTAAGCTAATTGAATGCCTTGAAAGTATTGTCCACTGGTCGGATGGTAGACTCTCTACAGTATTACTTACAGTTGCACTTGATTGCAGTTCCATGAGGCTCTTGTGCATTCATACACCTCACCTGCCTTGACAAGCCTATTTTTGTGACATGGCAGCACACAACACTATGCATTTAAAGCACTTTTTTGTAATATGTTTGACCTGCCCCCCCCGAGGAATGCCAATTAAGTTGCTGTAACTGTGTCATCAAATTATTGTAGTACCTCAGTTTCATTCCTGTTACATGCATATCTTTATAAATGAAGTAGCTGTTACGATGCCTTTCGTTTTCCATTGAATGTACACTACTGAACAGGAGTAGAAGTTATCTGTTTACCATATGAGTCTTGAAAACACTAAAGTTTTGTAAAACATCAGTCATGGTGGCAATTTCTGTATTAAAAAGAGCCTTAAATGGAACATTGTTTTTTGAGATCAAAACCTGGCCACGTTGCAATAAAACTTGTGGCTTATTACAGAACGTTGCCTTGTTTTCATTGGAAAATATAGTTTTTAAGTGTTTAAGCATATTTCACATAACTTCTGTGGAAAGTATTGTAAAGGTAAACAATCATTAATCTCATCTTGAATAATGCAAGTTTTTAATACTGATTGAGGCACTGCTTTACGATACTTTGTGGCTCTGTTCTGGCCGTTCAATAAAGGACCTGCTCCTAGTTTACTGCAAAGTAAAGAAGCTACCACTACTGGAGACCATTAGTTCCATGAAACACTTGTGTCAGAAACTTAAAAATACGAAGTAATTAACCATGCAGTGTGTTTTGTACCTGAATGTTCTTAAAGTTCTACATGCCAGAGTAAAACCTTGCACGAGTTTTTACAGCCAGCCTTCTTTCTCAGTAAGATGATGTGTTATGACAGTTACATGCAGAATATGAAGCAGGGAAATAATTTTTGTTTCTTGAGTGTTGCAGTTAGAGCAACTCAGTACAAGAATTAGCCTAAATGAACTGTTCTGCTTGTTAGCTTCTATGTAAATAGAACTGGAAAGTGTTTGCCACTACTGAGGCTTGCATAGGGGAGGTGTTTTGGCTGGGAGCCAAATAATGCTCTCCTTATAGAGAATTTGATCTGCTCTGTGTGAGCAATCCTCCGTTAGCCAGAGCTATTTATGGCAAACACATGCTTTTGTATCTTGTCATCGTTATCCACAAATGGCAAAACTGGACATGATTCTCCTGGTATGCATAAAGGAGGGCTGTTAGGCAGCCACTGGCAGCTGAACTGTACATGCTGCTAGAAGGAATGCTCTTTTATCATTACCTTATTTTAAAAAGTTGGTGGAGTAGAACTGTGGAGCTTTTAAATGTGGGCTCTCTATGTTCAGTCCATAGCTCTTTTTTCAACAAGGAAGCAGATAATTAAATACTTTCTCTTCCCCTCCCCTCCTGTCCCACAGTTTAAGTAACCTAGTGGTACTGTGTTTAGGCTCTCTTGTCCTGTAGAACTTTAAGATTTTATTTCAGGCTTCTGGCTATCCCTATGACTTGCACACCTCATTGTGTTAGCTGTTCTATGTAGACTAAACTTTACTAGAATTTAAGTAAAAAGGCATGATGACCACTGACTTACTAAGTGTATTGATGAGTCTTGGTTTTGTTCTACAAAACTCTCCTTTCAGGTTCCTTTTAAGATTGTGAAGTAACTGATGGTATGCATGTCATCTAGATGAAAAAAAAAACCCCACAACTTTTTATTCCTCAAAATAGTCTATTTCTGATGGTTCTTGTTGTATGCAAAGCCCAGTTCAATGTAAAGATCTTTGCGCTTTATGTTTGAATTCAGTACAGTAAAATGAAATTACCTTTTAACTGATTTTTCACAAGGAATAAATTGTTTCTTTAGAAAAAGACAAAATGGAAAATGTTAAATTTTAATAAACCATTTGAATTTTCATTTTAGACAGTAAACTTTTTTTAAGGAGTACTGTGTTTAAATTTATTGTTTGTCTTTGCTGCAGTGCGGAAAAATATCTGTGGCTTCTTAGTTGAATATTACAGGTTCCTTTTTTTTTTTAAACTAGCTTAGGTGTATATTCACTCAGTCCAACTAGCTATGAAATTGAAGCACAAACCGTCTTTATGTAAGATTCCTACCAAATTACAGTTTTGGATCCAAAAGGATCGGCCTGCCTTCAGTTTGTCCTTGAAATGAATGACTGACTGATTGATGTGAGGTCCAATTCAGATGGCTTGCTTTTACAAAAAAAACAAAAACAAAAAAATAAAAAAAACCCAAAACCAAACAAAAAAAAACCCAATAAAGTGCTACAGAACTGTTACTGTTTGAATTATAAAACAAATGAAAGACAGCTGGCATCTGTTCCAAAATGGTTTGTCAGCTGTTGTTTTCTGTCATTATGCAAAATGGTGAGGGCCTCATTGTGATCAAGAAGTGGAGGAAAATCCTCTCAAGTTGAGTATCTTCTCTGTATCTGTGTAGATGTGACTTTTGGATATCTTGGCTTCAGTTATTTTATTGATAAAGAGATGTTAAATAAATTTTTCATGAGAGTAGCTTGTGCAGAAATGGCATTTTTCTTTTGAAAAAATATTTCAAAGCCAGCAGTTTTGTTTGATTTGGTAAATCCTGGAAGAGGTATAGATAGATGGGTTTGATTTCTCTGAAAAGGGAAATCAATCCAAGACTAGAATGTGTAAGCGAGGTTTATGCTTGTGGCGATTTTAGAAGTGCAAAGCCTAAATTTATATGGACTTGAGTGTAAAAATCACTCCTAGTCAGATCATGAAGTGGAGTTTGAGTATGCTCAGTTAAAACCCAAAGAGTTTTGCTAAGTGGAGGAGTTTTCCTGCTCTACCATTCCCTCAGAGCAAGTGATGGAATACAGCAATTGCCACAATTTGATAATAAGCTTTACTCTCTTATGCCAATTCCAGCATGAACCAAATTTTCATGTCTGCCTATTTTTTATAAACTTCTGTAAGTCCCCTTTAGTTTGTGGTGGTGAGTTAATGATTGTAGAGTGGAAACACGGCACTAATGGTGGATCAAAGATCATCAATGTAGCACCTGTCTGAGTATTGAGTTTCTTTGAAATATTTCAATTTTGAAAACCTGATATAAATAAAATTAATTTAAATGTCTTCAGTTGTTGAGTTTGCTTGTGCACTAGACAGCACCTACACTAAGCACTTTGTTGTTGTCTTTGGACTGGAAGCAGCCCAGATGCTGTGAAAGGAGAAATTGTGGAATACCTGGATTTTTGTAACAGGTTTCATCTGCTGCCCATTCAGTTCAATGTCCCAACTGTAGCAACAGCCAGCACTGGTGGCTCTGGAGAAGGATATAAAGGAATTTTTGTGGGTTGGTTCTAGATAACCTTTTTCTTTTTTTGGATCACATCTCATGTGTTCAGAAAATTAGATGGCTTTTATATAGCGAATATAAAAAATGTATGTTTACACTGGCGAGTCATTTCTAATACAGGGAAGGAAGTGAACTGATATAGTATGAAAAAATTGATTCCATGAAGAATGATCAAAATACCATCGTTTTGGTATCAGTGGCATGTCTTGTTAATAAAAGATTTCTTGGATCTAGGAATATGCTATCTGGAATAGTTAATTTTGTAAACAAAGCTGTCAAAAAACAGCTTCATTGGATTCTCTGGAGAAGGCAGACTTCTACAATGTACATTAAAAACCCCTTCACTGTTTACTTAACATAAGCCTTCTTATGGCTGTGGGGAACATACATAAGAATATGCAATAAAAAAGAAGGAAAGGTTTCATTCTGAAGTTTTTAAATAAAAATTACTGCTTAGTTTAAAAATGTTCTTTTTTTACTAAATTCATATCCTGTGCTTGACCCTATTGAATTTGAACATTTCTCTGCCTCACCTTCCATGCTGTTAAATCTACAATAATCCCCATGCATCTTACTCTTCCTTGCATTACTTATCTATGCATTCTACTAGTAACCTCTGAAAAATAAATACAACAGTAAAAATTAAATACTTTCATATAGTTACTTAGAAAACTAATGACTGGAAAAGAAACTTGAAGGTGCTGCTGTTTATTTTTAGAAGTTTCTAAATGTCAATTTGGATTATAAAATAATACACAAACTTCAATTTCCCACTGCTAGCCTAATTTGTTGTGTGTACAGGCTTAGAAATGTATATGTAATCGTGCCTCTCCTCTGCCACCTCTTTATTTTTAAAAACAGCTGTGTCACTGTAAATCCCTACCATCTGCCCAACATCTTCTGTAAAGGTTTACAGACAATCTCCACTTGTACCTTTTAGTATCTATTTTCCCCCTCTCTTGTTTGTGATTGTAGGAGTTTGATTTAGAAAAACTAACCGCTGGGATATTGTTTTCCTCGAAACTTTTTCTAATATGCAGAAAATTAAAAGCATCAGTTAATCTCTGGTGAGCACAGCTGCAGGGTGTACATTGGCTTGAAAAAAGAGATGTGTTTTTGAGAATCAGTTTAGAGAGCCTTATTTTGTGTCTGCTTCCTCTTAGTGGCAGCACTGCTTTCATCTGTGACCTTCTATTAAAGCTGATGTGAGAGCTAAGCTTTTCTTCCATTTTGGCTGTTTCAACAGAAAATGGAATGTGCTTGTAGCAAACAAGGTGCAGAGAAGCAGAGAAGGTTTAGAAACAGCAGCTTTTCATAGAGACCTGTACATCTGGTGGGGGGGAAAGGGTTACAGCAAAGTATCTGTTTCCCTTTAATTTCAGTAGGAGCTTGCAGCTGTAATGACTGGGCTTATGTTATCTTTTGCTCTGCCTGAACATACTGATTCCACAGTCTCAACTGTCTCAATGCTTTCATGCAATGAAAAGTGAACACATAGCTCTTTATCAGTGAAATGTGGTTTACTTCTACTTGGTAGAAGTGCTCTTGGTTAGCCATGTCATATGGAGAGATGCACCTAAGATGCATTTGAATAATTCTTATAAAATGTGTGGGTTTTGATTACACCAAATACAATAATTAAGCTATTACACAGAGACTGAGGATGAACGGGTGACTTATTAATTAGGTGACAGCAAGTGACAAATATAATTCATGGTCATATTTTTGAATCTTAGCCCTGTTATTTAAGCATGACTTAAAGATGAAACACTTCCCAGTCCACAGAATTAATTTCCTGCATAAATTCTTTTAAGCAGCAGTAGCATAATTTTAGCTCGTCACTGAATATCCTGATGCAGAATCTGTCACCTGAGGGTTTTTAGTTGTCTGCTTGACAAATTCCTTTCGTAGTGCTGCATTATTTCTCTGCATCCACACTTCAAATTCAGTTCCCAGAACTCTCCTTCCAAGTAACCAGAATTCCTAAACAATATTTATTCTGTGTGACTAAAGTAGAAAGGCATCTTGTAGAACACCCATAGGAAACAAATGCATGGTATTAGCCTGCGTGGCCACTGAACATGTTAGGCCCTGCATGCCATCTCTGACTGTTGGGTTATTCTGATGAAAGGTCAGCTCATTCACGTTTGTGTGGAATAACCCAACACAGAAAATTCGTGGAAACGGGAAAGAATGTTTTAATTTTGCTCAGATAAAGACTTTACAAGCTGGGTGTGATAGCAACTTTTAAATTTTTTTCTTTTTACCTGTCCTGACAAAAACACCTGGCTTTGGTTCTAGCCAGTTTTATCGATTTCGTTCGACAGGTGCAATGGTTGAGTATCTTCAGGACAAGCTATATTTAGAAATATAACCTTTTGATAATTCTGGCAGTTGCTTTGATCTCATTATTTTAATTCAACTCCATTACAATTTTAACTGCCTAGTGTTCAGCATTGCCAATGTAATCTCACAATACTTGAGGGTTTAATAGTAGTCATCATCAAAATTAGTAATACAATAAATCAATTTTATTTATTTATTTTATAGTCTCAGTTTTGCAAGGACGATGACAACTCCCATAAAGTTAGGTGGTTTTCAAGGGAGGTCCTGACTGAACACCTGCCACAGATCTTTGGATAAGATGGAAGAAGTGTTGGAGCATTCATATCAGAGCAGTTTGCTTTGCTTTCTTGCATAGCTGGATGAATTTCCTCTCCTAGAAGATGCTGAGGACACTGTGGTATCAATATTTAAAGTATTTTACCCTCTATTTCTGAATAGAATGAACAGACTGCAATTACAACTTTTTCTTAGGGTAATACAGTCAAGGATGTCGGCTATGAATTTCTTTTTTTCCTGATTTCCAGGAGATACTTGCAGTTTTTACTTTGTGCACACCAGATTCAAGAAGCATGTGGCTGGTTCTGTGTTTATCTGCAGTTATTTTGTGCACAAAGTAATAATGACACATAAATATATATTTAATACAAATAGTAGATCAGAATCTTATTTAATTTAACAGCTGTCTTCTGTGGAAGATAGTGATGGTAAGATTTTACCTTGTTTTTTATTTTTTTTAGCAATGGTGTTTATAAACAGTTTTTCTGCTGTAATAGCAAACTGGAAATGTGAGAAGAACTATTTCTCTTCGCATCAGCATCTTGCATTGTGTGCAAATACAGATTCTCTGTTTCTTAATAGAGTGTTGGATCACATTCAGTGGTTAACAGAAAAGAATATAGGATTTTTCTAAGTCACATTTTACAGTATTAATGTGAACATGCACATGTTTTATGAGCTGTGAGATAAAAACCTTTAATTACAAAAGGGCATATTTTGGGAGAAAAAATTAATAACTTTTTAAAGGCTATATTTTCCTCTGCTAGCACTTTACTTTTTATTCCTGAAGTTAATGAAGACCCATTAGGATCTGTTTTTTCCTTTTTGTTAGTTTTTTGGTTTTGGTGTTCCCACTTTCCCCACACTGCTTCAGTGTTTCAGGAAGTTTCAGCCTAATACGGACTAGATTAAATTGTTATCAAAGGAAGAAGGTGTTATGTATACAACACATACAGTTTCTGTAGGAAAGAGTAAACTGTTTGCTTGACCCAGTTTCATGGAGCTATTTCTTTCTACAGAGATGGCATCACAGTCAAGGAAGAGGAAAAATGGGTTTGCTGAGAGTATTTAGGAGCACTCAGTGGGAATGAGATTATTATTGCAGTGCTTAATCCTGAAATAATCATACGCCATTTCATCAACATTGCATCAGCATGTGAGAGACATAAATATTCCAGCTACTTTGTGATATTAGTCCGAGATAATTTTCTATTATTATAGACTTGGCGCTCTCCAGATGAATATAGAATATTTCTACCTGTGATCAATGTTTTGATGTTTGCACAAAGATCTGTTGTGTCTTTTAAAAGGTGATTTCCAACTACATGTGGAAATATATTTCTGAGGAAATACATCCTTTAAGGGTCTGAAAATTAAAGTGAAGGTTATAGAAGCAACCACTTCCCTTAATCTTTTGGGGAGAATTCCTGTAATGTTATCAGGCTTGCTTTTCCATCTGTTGGGCACAGCATGAAAGAATGCACAGAAAGGCTGATATGGTAACATAGTATCTGTTATCACCGACATTAAATTAATTTAATGTTAGTGAAGTTACAAGTCATGCTGTATGCAAAAGGAATAAAAATATTTCTCAGATTTGATTCTGTCATTTTCATAGACAGAAACATTTAGTTCCCTTTCAACAAGTGTGTCAGGCTGTGTCTTTGTTTCCCTGAAGAGGAAAATTACAAACTTAAGCCTTTTCCCTGCCTTTTATTTGCTCTGTCCTATCTCCTCCAAAGATTTTCCCCTTCCTCCAAAGCATTGTCCCTGAGATACTGATCATCTGCTTCCTCTAATCCTCTTATTTACCTCACTTACCTCAGTTTCACTTCCTGTCATCACTTTTTTGCTCCCTGCTAGTTCTGATTTTCCTTGGGTCCTGTTTCTTCATATTAGAAGTGTCCTTTAGTCTTCATCATAAACAGAGAGCAAAAAAGAAAAAAACCCCACAAACCAAACCACTTTTGTTCTATTTACTTTTTCTTTTATTAAAAATATGAATCCTTAAGAAGAAATTATTCAAAGACTAAGCCTGACTGCTATGCTCTGATCAGTGCCAGAAGCATGAACTCACCTTTTTTTTTTGCAATCATTAAAGCATCTGATTTCAGCTGTTAACTTCCATGAAAGTGGTTAAGTACTTACAGTGTGAGGAAATGCTATGGATGCATGAATTTATGATATATTGAAAACTGAAACTGTAGAAATAGTGTGAAATAAACTGTGTATCAACACAGAAGCTCGAAGTTAATTGCATGGCTCACTGGTTCATTGCCAAATGCACTGGTTCCTAGTAAAATCAACAAAATCTCAGTATTATTAAAAAAAACAACCCTGTAGCAGAAAACTGGTACAAGAATTAGAGACCATATTATGGTATTACATGTTTAAAAAGTTAGATTCAGTAAATCTTGAAGTAACCTTTGTGTATTCAGAGATTATATTAATACAATACCTTTTAAGAGTTTTCATCTGCTTCCTTTTTTGGAACCTTGTATTAGGCTTATTCATCTCCTTGGGCTTTTCTCTGCAGTCAGAAGCACTAGAAATTAACAGCATTGCAGTAAGTATTTATTTCCTTTTCCTGACCTTAAAAAGAAAAGAAAAAAAAATCTGATGAAGACATATATGAAGCAGAGCCATCTGAGGGTGCTATTTGACAACCTAATGAAGGCACTCTAATGACATGAGTGGGATAAGAGGGGGGTTCCTGCAGATGCTGGGCTGAATGCCCCTTCTCATTTCTGGTGCTTAAATCTGCCTGATCAGGCAGAGAATTTGTGAATCTACACGTCTCACTTGCTTTGGAAAAGTTTTGGGTTTTTTGCTTGTTTAGGGAGGCACGATGCCTGAAATGTTTCAGATGTTTCTGGGAATTGCTTTGGTCAGCATCTGGTATGCAGGGTGTCCATGGAGGAGCTAAACTTAGTGTTCAGTGCGGGGCTGGAGCGTGTCCAGAGAAGGGCAAGGAGCTGGGGAAGGGTCTGGACCACAAGTCTGGCAAGGAGCAGCTGAGGGAGCTGGGGGTGTTCAGCCTGGAGAAAAGGAGGCTCAGAGGGGACCTTATTGCTCTCTACAACTGCCTGAAGGAGGAGGTTGTAGCATTGTAGCATACTTGGCATTGCTGGGTTAATGGCTGGAATCAATGATTTTAATCCCTTCCAACTCAGCATGTTCTATAATTCTGTGATTTTATAAATTATTTTATGATTCCTGACAGCCACCGTGCAGGAGCACATGTTTACAATAAATCCAGCACTTCCAGGAAGAATTGGACATTCTCTGTCCATGTGTTACACAGCTAGCTGATATGTATACTCACCATGTATTTAACAAATATCAGAACCATCAGATGTTTGGGTCTCTGGTAGGTAATGAATGATTCTGACACCAGCATGTTGTGTCTTAGCTGGAAACCTAGGGCAAAAATCTAGGAAGTCAAATGATCATTGTCATCTCAGCTTCTTCTTATGCACATACTTTAAACTGTCTGTTCTTCATCACTCTGATTCCTGTAGAGCAGTGGTGAAACTCAGTCCATCAACTCTCAGCTGCTCATCATGCAGCACAAGACATGTAAAATCATTCTGGTGTTTAATTTAAGGTGAAATTCAGAGTTACCCTACATCAGACGTGCCTGCCTGACTCCAGCTCTTGCTTCCTCCCTTCACTCCTTTAACAGTGTTCCCACCACCCTTCCCCCATGAAGATCCGTGATATGAATTAACTGAATTCCTCAGATTCTGAAGTTCTGACTACAAGCTTTCAGAGACTGGGAATCTTGCCATGCCATAGTATTCTGAAGGGTGTAGGCAAGCATGCTGCCTGTACAGCACAGTCACTGAACTTTGAATATCCAAGGGCCAGCACTTCTAGAGAGTTTGGGTTTTGCTTTGTTCATTTGATTAGTGAGAAAAACTTTGTTATTTCGACTTCATTTTCCTGTTAGCATTCCAGGTGAATTGTATCTAGTGGTGTTTTAAGTGGGAAAGTAAATTGGGAATTTAGTTAGAAAACAAAAATAATAGGCAAAATAGCTCACCTGATGTGTATTTGGAATTCAACCAGTGCATGTATATAATAAAAATAAATGAAGTTAGAAGGAGGCATTCATAAATTCTGTAAACATCATATAGCCAAATTTCAATTAAGGACCATGCTGTTATCTCACTATGGAGCCTACATGTCTGCCTTGTCACCCAGTATGAATCAATCAGACTCAGCTGTGACATTGTACATCCTTAAAATAAATTTCAGCATTTATGTGTTTTAGATTCAGAACCAGATGCAAACAGCAGGTGACCCAAAGAGGAGGGGGTTAGAAGAATTGGTAGAACATTAGGATGGGACTTAAGCTGAAAATGTGTAGATTTAACAAAGAGCCTTACTGAATTGGATTGAACCTTACTTGCTCTTCTAATTTGATTTAGTTCATCACAAAGTTTACAGGTCACACACAATCATATCTCAAAAGCAGTCAAACCATTTTATGTGGAAATCAGAGAGCTGTGTGCCTTAGGGCATTGGTTCAGAGGCATTGCAGAGGGAAGTGTCACCTCATGAATCACCAGTGTGGCACATTTTAGTGTTCTTTCCCATAAGCTTATCCCACAGGTACTGACTTGCTGTAACTCAGTTTTGGTTTGTCTGCAGGATTCGATACAATCTTGTACCAGTACAGAACACTGGTGTGTTTTATGGATCAGAAATTAATGTACACACTGAGGTAAAGTAATCAAGATTAAGTAAAATTCTAAGCTGTTGGTGGCTCAGAGCTGATTTTGTGACTATATGCCTCAGACACAGGATTACATGAAGTCCAGAGCTAAGAAAAATCAGCCCAGACTGGAGGGGGAATCCATTGCCAGGACATATTACTGTAACTCCTCAGTCTTCAGCGCTACAGCTGGGTGATTATTTGAGATGTAAAATAAGAAATACAGCAAATAAAATGTTTTTGTGAGAAGTGAAAGGCAAAAATTAACAAAGACCTTTATTAGGTGCATTTGCAATTGAAGTTTACACTGTTTTGTAAAGGCCTACCTTTGTCCTAAGCACTAATTCTCTGAGTGGGGAGATTTCAAAGTTTGAGTTCCAAAAATAGCATTGCCTTAAATGCTGGAAAATAAGCTGCATTGCAGGTTTGGTAAATCTGAAGGTTTTGTTCAGCCACTTAGTCATAGCTGCCCCCTCAAGCAAGAGATAACAAAAGGATATTTTTTTGAGAAGGTGGGACTAGAACAAATATAATGACCTGAAACTGCATGAGTCCTTTGTATTTTATAAAAGAAGTAGAGGTAAAAGATTTCCTGTTGTAGAGTATTATAAAATGACTAGAGCCAATAAACTGTACATTATGATTTTGACTTCATGTAACAGCAAAGCTCCATTGACTTTAATGGAAAAACATTGATTTGCACTAGCAGAAGAGCAGAGTGAAGGAGGTGCATTACTGGTTGTCTTGTTAATGTGGGTAATATTTCTGAAATAATTCTCAAGAATAGAGATTATTAAGGTTTTGTGTTTCTTTTGTAGCTCCATTCTGCAGGTCCTAATACTATCAGTGCCAAAGCTGTAACAGTAGTACTGCACAAAGTGCAAGGAACACATTCCAGAGGAGAGCCTGAATTTATTGTCTTTTTTTCCCCTGATCTGGATGGGGATCCCTCTCCAGTCCTGAGGCACAGCTCCCCTCTCCAGCTGCTGGTATGTATTGCTTTGTGCACTTGTACAGTGTCTACCACTGTGGTGGAGGGGGGTACCTGAGAATTCAGCAGCCATGAACAGGACACTCAACTCCCTGCCTTTTGCATGGAGCTGCATGGTTGCCCTGACTGAAGATTTTTTTTATTTTAGTCCATGTTATTCCATGTATCAGCAGGATTTGGCCCTACATATCACTGGTACCGTGATAATTGTGGGCAGATCTGGACATGGCAGTTAGGGTAACACAGCTGAGATTCCCAAACCCAAACTAATGTTCTGGATTTGGTTTTGTAGCTTGAGAATTGGGAAAACTTTCATCCCAGTGGGAGGACTGGCAACATTTCCTAGGCTGGTTCAGTTTCTGTTTGCAGAGTTACCCATGTGGCTTTGGCCAAATGTAAAATTCTTAGTTAGGCTGGTTCACCTGTTCACCACCAAATCCACCCACTCAGATGCAAAAACCCATAAGCCAAAAGGCATTAATGTGGAAAAAGAACAAAAGAAATTCAAACCACCAGTGGTTTCCTTCCTTCCCTCCAATATACAGCTGGGACAAAAAGCATCTGTAAAGCTCGGTTCTTCACTGAAGAGCTGATCCTGGACCTGCTCATGAACATTATGAGTCTCTCTCTTTCTGACCACATGCAGTACAGGTCATTTAAATACCAATCATTTCAGTACCCCACATTGCAACACAAGGCTTGTTTGTGCTCAAATACACAATTACAGTTTTGATTTCTACAGACAAATATATAACCTCTCATAGTATCATGTTATCATTGCCTTGACCACAGGACTATTGCAACTCAATAAAGTGCTAATGGAAACCCAAATGTTATTTCATTAACTTTCATTCCAGATTATAGCCTGGCCTGGACAACATCATAAAGTTCTGTTGGCTAGAGGCTGATGCTTTTGTTATCTTTAGCCATGCATGCTTTATGCAGACCTCCCTTGTCATACAAGCTATCCCAGCTGAATTTGTGCTTAGATGGGCTCAGTGTGTGTGCCCGCTGGCATGTGCTGTCTATCAGTGAAAACCACTGCACTACTCTAAAACACCACAGCAGAAGCCATGCAAATTTTTCCTGGTGTGCTTACTGGATTTTCACAGTAGGGTGCTTTCCTGTAACACACCTGAAATGCAGGATGGATGAAGTAATGTATTAACAATGCCACAAGAGGTTTCCTGATTGGTTTGAGCCAACCTAAAACTGCACTGCTGCTAAAAAGGATTGTGCTACCCTTAATACTCTCCCCATGTTCTTATTATGCTGGCCTAAGTGAAACTGATCCTGCAAGAAAAACAGGTAAATTGGATCAGCTCCCTCATCTCTCTGCCCCTGGGGCTGCACTGAGGGAGCACTGGGACAGCAGAGAGAGTAGGGGCATGACATGGAGAGACATGACTTCCCCTTTAGCAGCAGCATGGCCCTTGATGTGTGTCCTGGTTTCAGCTGAGATAGGGTAAATTTTCCCTAGTATCTGGTACAATGCTGTATTTCAGATTTGGTATGAGAATAATGTTGATTATGCACTGATATTTTAGATGTTGCTAAGTGATGCTTGCCCCAAATCAAGGACTTTTTACTGTTTCATGCTCTGCCAGTGAAGAGGTACACAAAAAGCTGGGAGGGAGCATGGTCAGGATCACTGACCAAACTGACCAAAGAGATGTTCCATGCCACAGAAGGCCCAGTATATAAAGTCGAGGAGTTATTTGGAAGGACACCGAGTGCTGCTTGGTGATGGGTTGGGCATCGCCAGCGGGTAGTGAGAGATTATATTCTGCATCACTGTTTTTTTTAAAAAATTTGAGTTCTATTTATCTCTCTCTTTTTGTTATCTACCTTTTCATTGCAATTATTATTATTACATTTTACTTTATTTCAAGTATTAAAGTGCTCTTATCTCAACCCTGTGGTTTTACCTTTTTCTGATTCTCCTCCTGATCCCACTGGGATGGGGAGTGGGGAGTGAGTGAGCAGCTGTGAGGTACTTAGTTGCCAGCTGGAGTTCAGTGATGACAATGAGCTTAATCCAAACTGCACCCTTGGCTGTTTAACATTCAGCATCTCCAGACTGAGAGAACTGGCCTGTCATGAAGCATGGGCTGCAGCTCAGGTGCTGGTGGTCACACTGTGGGAATCAGTTACTCACTGCAGCTATTATGATTGACCTGCACATCCTGGCTGCTTGCAGTGGGCACCATCAGTGAAGTCAAGTTGTCTCAGGAGATGTTAACTCAAAAGCAGACAGCTGGAAGTAGACTGCACTGAAGCTAAACAGTGAGTGCTTTCTGTGGCTGCACTTTGACCCATGCCTCTTACTGCAACTGGCTGTCCAACACAATTTAAAATTAGCAAGCATCTGCATCTCCATAGCTATTAAGTCAGAAAAAGAGAACCAAGAAGGTGATTGGTTGGCCCACCAATGTCTATGTGGCCTGATTTTTTTCTCTTCTGACTACCACTCAAGTCCTAATGCCTCTGGCTCTGCAGATACTACTTAGAAAGGAACACAGTTGGATGCAGTGTAGAATTCTTTTTTTTTACTGGACCTGTGAGCAAGCAGGAGTTTGAGACCATAAATGAAAGACAGGATGTGTCTTAGGGTGGGTACTCCCATGCAGCTGTGCTGTAATCTAAATGTCACAACAGATTTACCTGGGGATGGAAGCAGCTTTGCTTTTGAATCAGATATTGTCACATTTGAAGAGCTGTTCCTGGCCATTAAATAATGCCTCATATGATTGTTGGTTTAATGCTTCTTGATGGCATCATTCAAACTAATTTTTGTCTGGTAAACATGTCGGAAGTAACATGTTTGTTTTGTTTTTCTCAATTTATCTTTGATCATTTTGAATGAGACCACTTTGGTCAGAAAATCTTTAAAATGCAGGTCAGATAAGGCTCACCTATATGTGCAGAAGACAAAGAACACACAGTTAGTGTTTGGCTGGCTTGTTGAATGTTGCCTCAAGCAGACCATGTTAGTAGTCATCACATCCTCTCACACTGCAAGTGACACCTTACTCCTACTGGCATTCAGAGGAAGCATCTAAAGTTTTCAGAGGAGAACTCAGAAGAGTGTCTCTTTCAGGAGTGCAACAGCAAAAACAGTGACCGGGAAGCCAGGGAGGAGCAGAACAGGAGAACAGAAGACTGAATCTAAGATTGAAATTAAGATACAGAAATGGAATGAGCTGGTTACACAGAGGATCTAAAAGTTTGGGAGTGAGGGGAAAGCAGTAATTTTGCAACAAGCTGGAGAGAACAGACAGCTGCCCTCGGTCAAGACCAAAGGAAATTGGGGTATGGAATGGGGTGGTCCAACAAAGAGAAAGGAAGAGACAGCATGTACAATATTATAGAGAAGAAAGAGAAACATAGCTTAGTACCACTCAGTAATTTCTAGACACTCTGAGGAACAGTCATTTCCATAAGAAAAGAAAAAAATATCTGTTTCTCAGTATGGAATACTCTTCTGTGAATTCCAAAGCTTTCTAAGATATTAGATAAAACTTTCTAAGATATAAGAAAGGAAAAATGCTAAATATTAAAAAAGAGGGGAAAATAATAAAAAATAAAACCAAAAAGTATTAGGATAAAAGGAAATAAGATAACAGGGAGCAAAAGACTAGTAGTCCCCAACAATACTGATATATGCTGAATTAGGCAGAAAGTGTCATTCAGTCTGTTCTGACAAAATAAGCAGCACTGTGCAGTCCTTCCTGATACCCGTTATTGTACCAGTGACAAGACATGACAAGAGCTGCTTTGTCTTCCCTGCCTGGTGCTGCCCTGCTGGGCCAGAGCTGGCCTTTGAGGAATGACGTGTATGAGGTCAGTCTTAGCAAATCTGCTTTTTTTCCTTCTTGGTCACACTTTCATCAACAAGGCCTTATTTATACTGAGGGTTTTTTTCTATTTTACTATTCCCTAGTTGTGACAAGCACTACTGTAAATGGCCTTCTGGTATTTTTACCTCTGACTCATCTCAAAATCTGACACAAAAAGAGTAATAACATTGCTTTGGAGAAGTCTTCCATAATGTTCTTACCATTGCAGTTACTGACTGAGTTAAGACTGCTGTGAGGCTGATATCCCAAAGCATTCTTATTGCCCTCCACAGTGCATGGATTAAACCAGGCAGCTCTAAAATTAAAAACCTGATAACCAACATGAGAAAATAATCTCTCTGTTTTCAGCTGTCATGTCACCAAAAAAAGATTTTTCTTTTTCTGTTATAATAATAAATTTTGTTACAATAAAGAGCTACGAATTTTGAGCTGTACTTGGTACAGTAAAACAGTCTGGATCAAAGGTGAGGTGGGAAATTTTGTCTTTCTCTTAAAAAAAAAGACATTTCAGAATATTCTCTAAAGTACTCCATGTTTCAACTGGTTTATTAAAAAGGGACTGGAGTTTAGGAAAAGAGACGAGTTCAACTGCTTTAAATCCAGAGTAGGCATCTGATGCTGATCAGTCTGTGACTTGTTTATAAACATTTCTACCCATCCCCGTGAACCAGGGAGGAGAGAACTTCTTTATAGGCTCCTTCCTAGACAATCCTATGGGATTGTCTCCTATGGGGGATGCAGTCTCCTTTTGCATCCATTTGTAAGGAAGAACTTGTGCAGATCAGTGACTGCCTACAATCTGTTATAGAAATATGATGATTATATTAATAACAACATGCAATCCAAAGAAGAAAAAAATCTGTCAACATATTCAAAGCTCAGAATAAGTGAATTTTACCTGTGTGTACTGCATAATATATTCTTCCCCTTACAGCTTCTTGATGTTAGTTCATGGCACTGTGAAAAATGAGGCTTTAGATAGTTCAACTTTCTACATCAGTGTAGCTGTATATGGACATTAAGTCATTCACGGCAGACAAAGACAGTGTCTGTAATGCCATGTAAATGAATTTTGAAAAGAAATAATTTGATTCTTTCCTAGAAGAAGTGTGAGGAATTGCATTACAATATACCTGCATACAAGTCAGCATCTTGCACAGGGAGGCCAGGATTTTTAAAACTGCAGAGCGAGCCTTTTCTGGGTCCCTGCAGTCTGAATAGAAACCCACACATCCTTATTATTTGCATATGTCCCCATTATGCTTTGGAATTCACAGAAGAGTATTCCATACTGAGAAACAGATATTTTTTTCTTTTCTTATGGAAATGACTGTTCCTCAGAGTGTCTAGAAATTACTGAGTGGTACTAAGCTATGTTTCTCTTTCTTCTCTATAATATTGTACAGTTTTCCTTGTCTGTTCTTTTAATCTTGCATATCACATCCTCTTTGTGTTTCTAAGGAAATATGATCAGTTTGATGGTAATTTTTGTGGTAAAGTGATCTATCTCCATAACAGGTAAAAAGCTTCTATTGCTAACGGAGCTTTTTAGACAGGTTTTATAATAAGGTTTTGAAGCCTTTGTCTCATTCAGCTTTAAACTTCTGAGAGCATTACACTTAAAACCCTAGTTTTCCACAGAAATAAAAGGTAAATGTCGATTAATCTTGTCACAAAAAAGAAAACAAGTACCACCATAAAGCTTTAATGATACGGTTCCTTCATACAGTTTCAGTTAGCATCAGCACAGAAAATTTAAATGATGTAAGGGGAAACAATATTTTCATCTCAAAGACAAAACAAAAGGAGGAATCAATCTGTTACTGAGATACAAGAAAGCTGGTCCTTACAACCACAGTTTGACTGCAAGATGCTGTATCTGAGCTTCACATGAACGGTAGTACATGAGGTAGTTTGAAGGAAACTTTGAGTAAGTAGGTTTAGAGAGGGAAGTCGAGAAACTTCTCGAAAAAAGTGCATGAAGAATAGTTCCTCACACTTAAAAAAAATTATATATCAGCTAATGAAATACCAGAACTACAGTTCCTGCCTATACCAAACGCTTGCATCCATTGATTAAGTCCATGGTGAATCATCAGGTGCAGATAATACTATATGACATGATGTCATGGAGTGGGAAGACTTAAGATCTCCCCAGGGATTCTCTGATAAAAGCCAAATATTTCTTAAATTGTATGGATTCTAATTTTCCAGGGATAACACGTTCAAACACAAAAGAAATGCTACTGATTGGGTAAACCTCGGCCGAAAAGAATTCCGAAAAATATGGATATAGCACCATCTACTGACATTATGGGTCTTTGCAGGTGGATGTTTTTAAAAATAGGGAGACCTACGGGTCGATTCCTCTTTGCATTTATAACTCTGTAAACTCCCGATAATGCCGATCCTTGCCTCAAGGGTTTAGCAGCTGAAAATGAGACTAAGAAAACATGGTATCTGAATAGAAAAAGTGAGGGGAAAAGGGAGGAAAAATGAGACCCAAAAATAAGTAGCTGAGTGTCCTGGAGGTAAAGGAGGATGTTGCTAGTAAAGGGAATAAGTTCTCAATATGTTATGTCACTTGAAAGCCCCAAGACTTTCCTTTCTTTTGGTTTTGAACTACATTCTCCTTTGGGCCATCTGTACAATTTATCACAGTCAGTGGAACTCACTGTTAAAAAAGTTTCCCTTCCTTTATCCCATGTAATTTTCCTGCTGGTGAGATAGGTTGACAGAAGCAAGGGCCTGCTTGAAGAACAGTGCTGGTGTAGACAGCCAGGTGTGTGGAGGAGGGTAGGAATGCAGTCATACCAAAGGACTGTCAGATTGTCTCAGTTGCAACTTGTAATTTCATTCTTCCTGGGTTATATTTAGTTCTTTGACTTATTATTGTTATGTAGGCATAGGAAAGAGTGTAGAAACAGCCAAGATGGAAACTCCTTAGGTAGGGTGAGCTGCGCTGTCAAAGGAAACTGCTCCTGGAGTTGCAGAGCAGGTTTATTAATTTGAGTCTTGACAGAAGAGCAGTGAGAAGAGGCAATGCTCTTCTCCCACCTCCTAGTCAGGATGTCCCCATGGCATATACGATCTGTCTTGGCTGCTGAAGCAGGAACAGCAGGCAGCATGCATTGCTCTGCCAGTGGGGAGGAGCATGGGCAGAAAAGTAGGGCAAGACATGGACCTGGGATAAGCTGATCAGGGCAGGATGAAAGATTAATACTTTTGGTATCAACTTTTGATATCAACTTTTAAAGCCATAGCACTGCTGCTGTTTTGGAATACCATAGAATCACAGAATCATGGAATGGGCTGGGTTGGAAGGGACCCTAGAGATCACCTAGTTTGAATGCCTCTGCTGTGGAAAGGGACTCTTTTCACTAGATCAGGTTGCTTATGAGCCTCTGTGCCATCTAAGACATGACCAGATTGCTCCCAGAGCCACGCTGGAAAGCTGTATAACCTTATTTTTTTGTAGATGCAACTACTAAAGAGATGAGATGTAGAGATGGTCATCCTGCTAGATTCGTACTAGTCATCTAATCTACTTAGCTCTCCCCGGTAAGAAAAAATCGTGTCATTATTCCTTGTGAAGCATTTCCTCAACCTTCGACCTGGATTCTTTGGTTCTAATAAAATGTATCAGCAGTAAATAATAAATATTAAAAAAGCAAACTCAATCTGTCACCAAATTAATTTTTTTTCCATAAAAATGGATGTTTGCTGAGTGGAATGGTATATGATACTGAACCTAGATTGTGCACAGAACAGGATACTAATACAGGTGAAACCCAGGAATCAGTTTCCTGTGTGACTTTACCCCTTCAGAATTACAAAGTTGGTGTTTAACCAGAGGTCACATACTCTTTCTCTGTACTTCATAAAATACTTTTATTTCTCTTGACCTCATTAGTAAGTCAGTATTTTGGATGATGTTGCACATGTCTCTATCAAGACAGAAACTGGCTGCATAGTTGAAAATTGTTTACAGCTTTTAAAATTACATACAAAATGCATACTCAAATGCCCTTCTCCACAGAATTTTCAAGAAACTATTTCCTTTTCTGAGTCCTAAAGAACCCTTCTAAACAGTGCAGAGTTCAGAAAGCATTATCGCCACTTATCTTGAGGCTATGCAAACACCATTTCTCAAGGTGCAGTTTCCTGGTGGGCTTAATTCCACCTAAATACATGGTGCTGCTGTGGCAAGTGGTGCTCCTGTCCCACTAATGCTTGTAACTAACAACGATGGAGTCGGCTAGGGAGCCAGCTAGGATAGAAACTGCGAAATTTGTGGCAGTCTTAATTTGCAGGTGGGCGAGTGGCCTCGTCTGTGTGATTGCAGGCCCACGGGAGTGCTGATGTGCACACCTGCCCGCATCCTTCGGCAACACCGAGATCGGAGCATGCTGAACATGAATCCCCACCCCGAGGCTGTTTCTTGGCCGTTCTAGGTCTGATTGACACTAAAATGCAGTCTCAGGCATAGACTCCCGCCACGCTTACACCCGCGGCAGTGTGCGGATGCCGACCTTTTCCACTGCTATTAGGCAAAGGCATCAAAGGCTCCATTTCTTAGTGTGAAATAGGCAGTTGTCAATCTTAAAAGCACGTAACTGCCCAAAAATCAGAGCTGTATTTTAAGCCTGTTAATTTCTCGCACTGTCACTGCACAGTTTCACGCCCAGGCTTGTACAAGCGTGCTAAGCCCAGCTCCCGCACGGCCGCGGCGGAGCAGCGCAGGGCCCTGTCCTTAGGCCAGAGCGGCGGGGCTCGGAGCTGCGGGGCTGGGCGCTGCCCGCTGCCCACACCTCCGGAGGCCGGGCGCACTGCTCTCGTCTCGTTCCACCGAACAAAGCCGCTCCCAGCGTACGGGGCACACCCAGCGCCCTCACCGCCCGCGTCCCGGTGTCCGCCAGCGGCAGCAGCGCACGGCACCGCCGTACTGCTGCGACACAACCAACCACCGCCCTGCCAGGGGCCAGCCCCGCTCCCCTCCCTCGCCCGCAGCCGCCGCCGAAGCGCCGCCCGGTGCCCGCCCTCCTTCCTCGTGTCTTCCCCGCCCTCCCCTCAGCGGCCGCTCCCTCGCGAGAGGCGCCGCCGCCGCCGCCCCGCCCCGCCCCGCCCCGCGCGCCGCAGCCCCGCCCGGCCGCGGCTCCGGCGGGCGCAGAGCGCCGCGAGCAGCCATGATGGTGGGTCCGGGGCGGCCGCGGCGCCGGGCCGGGGCGGGGCAGGGCGGGCGGCGCGGCCGGGCACTCGCTAACCTGTGCGCTTTGTCTCCCCTCACCTTCCCTGCCGCCGGCCGTGCCCCTCCGTGCCCCCTGCCCGCGCCGCCGCCTCGCCCCGAAGCAGGAAGGCTCGGACGACGGCCCAGATTTCCTCTCGGAGGAGGACCGAGGTGTAAGTGCCGCGGGGAGGCGTCGGGACCCCGGCGTCTGGAGCTGGGCGTGGGGAGAACGGAGTCGGGCCCTCTTCGGGGGCCTCCGGGCGCTGCTGGCCCGAGCCCGCCGTGTGGGTGTCGGAGGGAGGCGGGATGCTGGGCGGCGAGCGTCCAGGCTGGCTGGCTAAGTGGCTGTCCGTCCGCCCGTCCGTCCGCCGGGATCTGCTCCTGGCACAGCCTCCCGCTGATACCGGGGTCTGTGTGCGTGTGCTCTTCGTTGTTCTGTCTCCCAAGTTTTGGAAGGACAGTTCTTTCATGCTGTCGTTGGCATATCTCTGGAGGGGGGTTGTGGCCGGAGATGGATGTTCGCTCCCTGCGGCCCCCTCCCGCTGCACACGCCCGGCGGGGCCGGTCCTGCCCTGGCTGACCAGCCCTGGGGAGCGCCGGCTTCCATCGCGATCCTCGACCTGGGTGATGCAGTCCTGCCCTGCCTTCTCCCTTCAGGCCCAGGGGGCTCTCCCATTGATAACAATGGGACATTTACATTGCAGACACATGCTGCATAATAAAGTCTTTATTGAAAAGAAGTTCTCTTGTTGGGACAGGGTGCCGCAATTGCGTTTCTTACTGAGAAAACCTTTTTCTCTGCCTTCCTCTTTCTGGCCTTAATTTCTTTTCTGACCACTGTATCCATCTTTCTTTAACTTGCCTGCCTCACTTAAGCAACAAATCAACTAACCTAGTATAATTTAGTTGGACTGATTACCCCTGTCACTTAGTATCTTGAGAAATAGCAACTATGAGCAGGGTAGGAAAGCAGCTTCAGGGTCGCTTAGGTGTTGGTTGTTGAAGTGACTGTATCCAGTGTATTACTAAAAATACAAAAATATGAGAAACATTGTGTTGGTATAATGTTTTATCATGCACTCCGTAGTCAGATGTTAAATACAGTGCATTTTATGTTCCAGTTGATGGCCAGAAATTAAAAAAGACATTTTGATATTCTATCAGGCCAATTCTGACTACCGTAAAGCTTTTGTCATTAGGTATACAGCTACTTTACTAAGAATATCGGATGAAAGAGGGAGGAGGTTGTTGTCCTTTGAGTATCTTCAAAACAAGTACTGAAGAGCTTACTAACTGTGGAATCGTTTTTACATGGGTATTTTACATAGGTTGTCCCTGGTACTTAGGAAGTGTCTTTGATGCACACAGTTAAGTTGCCTTTATCTGAAGGTGCAGGTAGAACATAGCACTGCGGATCTGACCTCCTGTGAAACTTGTTTGTTTGGCTGGTTATTAGTTTTCCCTCTAAGGCTACAGTTCGCTAAGAGTTCACAAGGTAATTTGAAAACCTTAAGAAATCTTTTAGCAGTCTTGTTTGTACGTTTGTGCTGTTGTAGACTTACAATCTCAGTTGGCCAAATGCAGGTTTGTTTTTTTTTCTCTCTCCCACATCTTCATCCAGTACTGGGGAATTAAACTAGAACGGTGGCCTTCTCATTTCCCTAAATTTTTAGCATTTCTTATTTTCAGTCACTGATTGCTGTGGAGGTTTAATTTTTTCTCATCTGTATAAATTTTTTCTCTTCTGTGCCTGGGGTTAAAACTCAGGTTGTTAAGTGCTTCATTTTGTTTGTGATACAGGAAATTAATCAAAAGCAATATGGCAGTCTGTTCATGAATGGATTGAAAACTGTAATGCTTTTTTTTCTAAGTAGAAGTAGTAAACATCTTTTCATAAAGTGATTCCCTAGTTCTGATTTGTTGTCTTTCTCCGCAATTAAATAGCGAGTATGTCAGGCATTTATTTGAAAGCATGGATGGCAACTTCTGGTTGGAGTAATTGAGCTTTTAGTTTTGAAAATCAATACTCTTACCTCTGTTGAATTCAGATATTGCTGTGACAACTGCGCTTCTAATGCTGCAGGAACATGTTTGTTGGCTACAGTTGTGTTAACTTTAACCTTGGCGTTGTGGGATGAAAGAAGGCTGGAATTTGTGCTGATGCCACACAGAAGAGTAATTCTCAAACAATGGTGTTACACCATATGGAGCCTTTTCTGGAGAACTGTAAAACAGAGCACTGAGAATCATCTTTGAGGAAGTAGCAGTGGGTGGTCTATAGAAAGAACTTATTGTAAATGGTCTGCATAAAATGAACTTGTGGGAATTGCTTTTCTGAATTTCACTTAGGAAATAGGATATAATTGAGTTTTCTTGGTGTAACTTGGGTGCAGTTGGGATTTTTGTGTTCTAACATAAACAATACGTGCTTTGAAAAGTGGTGTTGCTCCATTAGTACTGCCTTGTGTATTTTATATCTGTATAATCTTTAGCTGACTGGGCTAACATTCAGTGGAAATTATCTATCCTTTAGAACAGGTCTGCTGGAAACTTAATGCTGTGAAAACACTTTGAAAGCTTTTGTTGTAAAGGTATTCTTTGTCCGCTTGCTCTGTGTATTTATTTATCTGCCTGTAAAGAACCAGCTGAAGAAAAGGGCCTTTTACTCTAACATTTTGAGAGAGCTTAGAGCAGGGAAGTTACTGTTAATAGATATTACCTAGGAATGTAACACTTGGTGGTTTCCCGTGTCTGTACCAGATTCCTTCCATTATCATTTAAAATATAATTGATCTAAACAAGAGCTTAGATGTTAAATCCTCTCCTTGCATTGTGTTCTCCTTTAGTACTGTAACATCTCTTGGCCTGGGTTTTGGTTTCTGGTGTTTTCTAGACCCTTTGAATAGAAAAGGGACTTTCTTGGTGTAGCATAGGAAACTGTAAAGTAATTGAATCAGGTTTTGTTTTGCAAGTTGTTCAGCATAGATGTAGATTACATATGTGAGTATAAAATTATTATGCGATGTTGTAAGCATTAGACTTGGAGGGAGGCAAGATAAAAAGGGACTATCCTATCTGGTTTTTCCACACTTTAAGATACTTTCATTTCAGTTTTCGTCTGTATCAGACTTCTTTTATTTTTTAATCTTCTACTTTCTTTATGACTGGAAAACCATCCATTGGTAGTGGTTTTATTTTGGAAGTAGTGATGCAGAGTTTGTTTAAGTTTGTGGTGTGATGATGATGTTTGTGAATTCAGTTTCCAGTAATGCAATGTGAATCGTTGTGTCACATGAATACATTTAAAGTCCTTCAACTTTCTGATTGTCTTTGACACCTTTCATAAATGCTTCATTACCATTGCAGATGAAAACATTCCCTGTTGGCAGTCAGGCTACATGGCATAATTTAACATGTGATTAAACTCTTCAAAACCGTTACAAATTTAACTCAGTATAAATCAAACAAATAGTCCTTTACAGTTGTATGCCATGGGTGAAGTTGTCATATTTAGTTCTTAATTTTCTCAGCACGGATAGGACTTTTGTATCAGAAGTTCTGAATAGTCCATATGATCAGGTTGCACTGCACTGCATATGCTCTAATGACAAACTTGATCAGCTGTTATACCGAATCCTAGAATTTTGTATTGTATCACTTTGAAAAAAAACCAAAAAGGAGGTGCAAAAGTATTTTGGCAGAAACACTTGTGACCTATGAAAGACTACAAAAATACCATTTAAATGATCCAGATTATTTGCTGAGATTACTCAGTCTGTATTCTGGGGGGACCAGAGAAAAACAAACAGTACCCCAGACAGTGTAACCACAAAAACCTTTTTACACGCTGAAAAATGCGGTGTCATGACATAAGGGAGACATTGGTATGTCATTATATTTTTCTTTCCTAAATTAGATGGTAAGCACATTGGAAACTCAGTAGGAGCTAGGAGATTCTGCCTCTGAGAAGTGATCTGCAAGGAACCGTTGCATGATAATACGCCTTTGTGTGAGGCAGTGACCCTCTAAATCTTGGGAAAACAAAACAAAAGGCAATGTCTGAATCACGTCTGTGAATATGTTACTGTGCAGTCATTTTAATGATTTCCAACTTCACTGTAAGGAAAAGCTATTACTCCTTGTGTAAGGGCTGTTGAACAGTTACATTTTGCTGGCCTTAGCAGAATATGCTAGACTGCATGATTCTGGTTTACTTTAATATGCTAATTCCAAGATAGATCCATGAGTCTGGTTGCTGCTACATAGGCAAGTGTTGTCTGTGCATCTAGTCTTGCACAGCAAGACTAGAGTGGGGTCTGACCACTCTGATTTAAGGTAAAGGTAAGTTATGGAAAACTCCCATCAACGAGGCAGCTGATGCTTCTTTCCTAGAGCTTTTCTAGTGCCACAGAGCATTACCTTCAAAATGTGCTCATGTGCAACCTCTGTACTATGTGCTGTGATACTTAAAGCGTTTTTGTACTTACGTGTTGACTTAAATATGCAATCCTGAAAAATATTTATGGAGAAAAAGTCCAAATCTCTTTATGGTAAAGTATTTTTTATACTGTAGAATGGGATATTTGTAGAAAAAACACAGCGTCAGAGAAAGCACCGTGTCTCAGTGAAAAGTATGCCTTGTGAGCATGATGTTGAAATATTTTTCGACAACATGATTGGAAAAGATTTCAGGGTTAGCATTAGTGTTTGTAAAAACATTCCAAATGTCTTTTGGTCATGATGATGAAATTGTCATGGGACAAATTCCTCTTGAACAACAAGGGTGCAAGGGTGAGGGGACTTGAAATTCCAGTTGGGCTCTAGATGAGGTTGCACCAAGTATTGAAGCCTTTGGTCCAGTTACTGCCAAATATTGTGGTGCTCAGATAATATTTCAGTTTTGCTATATTTGATCATTGTCTTTTTTTTCCAATGTGACTGGAATTATTTTGTGAAAGAGTTCAGGTTTCGTGTCTTGTAGAAAAAAGTATATGTATTCCTCGTACTTTTGCAATTACTCATGCTCATTTTTAAGACATCAAAAAATATTTCCAAGAAGACTTAGCTCTGTGAACTTCAGGATATTCTTTTTAAGCTTTTTCATTATAGGATGAGGCATGTTGAACAGAAGAATAGAGTAAGACAGTGTGAGTAAATCGGGTCATAGAACTGCTTTTCTCCTTAAAAGTACCTTTCTAACTGCTAATATCTTTATAATTACCTTTACAAGTATATTTACTTAGAACAGCTTGTCAGTTTAGAAGAATGGGGAAAATGAAGAGAAAAACCTACCAAACTTGTTGGGATCTGTAAATGTACTTTGTCTTGAGCATCTCAAATACTAGCAAATTAACAATCTACAGAAATGAAAATAGTGCACTAACACGGAGTACTGTAAAAGGAGATTATTATTTGTATGGTAGTTCGTAAGGAGTACTACTGGAATTTCTTTTTCTGCTGGAAATAATCTTTTAATGTTGGGGAGTTTTGTGATCTGTGTTCAGTATTGCAGGATCAGGATTCATTTCAAAGGAAGAATAATGGAAATATAGTTTACCTTTCTAAAAAAAATTTTAAGCTACATGTATTTTTCTTTCTTTAGCTTAGAGCAATAAATGTAGATCTCCAGACTGATGCTGCTCTGCAAGTGGATATCTCAGATGCACTCAGTGAGAGGGATAAAGTGAAATTCACAGTCCATACAAAGGTAAAAACCTGGGTTTATACAAGCAACAGTTCTTAATTATATACCAAAGAGAGTTTGCTTAAACTGTTTGTTGAAACAAACAGTGTAACACAATCCAGAGGAAATGTGAAAGTAGAACTCTCTCGTGTTTATGAGGCTGTATAGCTACAGTGCATAAGAAAAATGACTAAGAGTTAAAAAACTGTTTAGAAGAAAGTTATGTTCATTTTTTTGTATTGATGTATTGTCACGCCATTCCCATGCCTATTAATTAGCCTATTTGCAGGTAGAATCTGTAATATACAAGAATATACTTCAGTATAGTTTTTAAAATTCGATTTGATCTTATTATAGTTTCAGATTCTAAAAACATATTTTGTAATGGTATTACACTCAGGGATAATTTTAATTACTGTTGTTTATGGCTTTTTTTTAGATTTGAATGTTTATTGATTGCAGAGAGACAGAATAATTGAAGTTTAATAAAATATCTGAACATCATTAATCCTATCTCCTCCCTCATTCTCATTAAGTTAGAGTGCACGAGAACACATTGCTCAGGATTTGTCCATTTGTGTTTCGATTATAGAATCATAGAATCACTTAGGTTGGAAAAGATCTCTAAGATTGAGTCCAACCATTAATCCAGCACTGCTGAGTCCACCATTAAACATGTCCCTAAGTGCCACATCTGCGTGTGTTTTAAATACCTTCAGGGGCAGTTGCTCAACCATTTCTCTGGACAGCCCCTTTGAAAACTTGACTAGCCTTTTGGTGAAGAAATTTTTTAAATACCCAATCTAAACCTTCCCTGATGAAACTTGAGGCCATTTCCTCTTATTCTGTTACCTGTTACTTGAGAGAGGAGACCAACCCCCACCTGGCTATGGTCTCATATCAGATACTTGTAAGAGTGATAAGGTCAACCCCTGATTTTTCTTCAGACTAAACACCTCAGCTCCCTCAGCCACTCTTCATCAGATTTGTGCTCCAGAGCCATCACCAGTGCTGTTGCCCTTCTCTGGACAGGTTCCAGCACTTCAGTGTCTTTCCTGTCATGAGGGACCCAGAACTGGACACAGGACTTGAGGTGTGGCCCCACCAGTCCCCAGTGCAGAGGAATAGTTACTTCCTTGGTCCTGGTGGCCACATTATTTCTGATACAAGTCAGGATGCCGTTGGCCTCCTTGGCCACCTGGGCACACGCGGGATCATGTCCAGCTACTGTTGACCAGGTTCTTTTCCACTGGGAAGCTTTCCAGTTGCTCTGCCCCCAGCTGGTAGCACTGCCTGGGGTTGTGAGCCAAGTGCAGACCCAGCTCCTCACCTTGTTGAGCCTCCTACAATTGGCCTTAGCCCATGGATCCAGCTGGTCCAGATCCCTCTGCAGATCCTTCCTGCCCTTTGGCAGATCAACATCTCCACCCAGCTTGGTGTCATCTACAAACTGACTAAGGGGCACTTGGTCCCCTCATCCAGATCATCGATAAAGATACTAAACAGAACTCCAGGATTAAATTGTCTATGAGAGCAGACACTCCACAACCTCTTATGACAACCCATGTCAATTGATTGCTGCACTAATTAAGATGAGGGTAATCACTGTAGTATGAACTTCTGGGGACATTTTTGTTGTTCCCTCAAGGTTTTTTCTTATGTAGTAATGAAAAACCTTGTGGTCTTCTGTGCTTTTCTTCCTCCCTACCACCTTTCCCCCCATAATTCTACCTCCTTTTACCCTTCTAGAGTTCCTTACCAAATTTCAAACAAAACGAATTTTCTGTTGTCCGGCAACATGAAGAGTTTATTTGGCTTCATGATTCTTTTGTTGAGAATGAGGACTATGCTGGCTATATTGTAAGTACTGGTATTTTTTTGGTTTATATGTGTCATTTTCTGTGGGCTGGATCAAAAATGCTTGAGACTGCTTTTAAATGCAGTGGAAACAGCAGGTGTTCATTCCATATAAAATCAGATCAGCTTCTCTAATACTTAATTTTATGCAATTACACAAAATTAATGGTTGAAGCAAGCTTGGAAGAAAGCTACAGTAGCTGTCATACTTTCTTGCGCTTTACTCGTAAGAAATGAGTCGTTTAGTTTGTTTCCAAGTGTATTTTTATGCCACTGTGTTAAAATTGTGGGAGAGAGTTGAGCTGTTTAACTTGGTGGTATTGTTTCTGCAAGCTAATGTTTAACTTAGTTACAAGTTTGATGTTGCCTTTGTTTTAGCTGGAATGGCAGAGACTTTTTGAGTTCTCATTATAAAGATCAGAATCATCTTTCCATAAATAAGAGGAAGGAAAAAACAATTTAAATACCATGTAGAACTACAGGGAATCTCAATATATAATAACTTACAGTTTGAAGTTAATTTCAGGCCTTCTAGGAACAGAGGTCTCAAAACAGGCACTGTATGATACTGCATTTTAAAAATGGTGCTGCTTTTCATATGTTAATTGCAAACAGGAATATTTGTCATCTTGGTATGAAAGTTAGGTATTTGTTTTATGTTTGGGGGGTGTTTGCTGATTCAGAGGGTAAAGAGATATGTCTAATTGATTAGTGGGTACATTATAATGAGTATAATCTGTGATGGTCTTACCATTCTTGAGCTAGTCTTTTCTTAGTCAGAAAAGCTATTTGAAGTGACTAGACCTTCAGTATAGTAATAACTAGTTTCATATAGTTGACTGACAATGTACTGGATTTTTCTTTTTTTTGTAATGTGTTAATGAAATGGGCCAATATCAGTAAACTAAAATTTAAACATAGTTAGTTCTGTGTTCCTTTCCTGGCACCAATTCAGGTTTAGTTTAACTCTGGGGTTTTCTCTTTCGGTGTTAATATACTGTATTATAAAATTAACCTACAGCCTTGTTGACTGGGGGCTTTGTTATTTCAACACATATGTCTTTAATGTCAACAGTGCTGCAAGAAAGAGCTAGTGCCTGCAAACAATAGGGAATGCTTTTCTTTGTTTAAAGTTTTGGGGACTTAGAAATGGATGGTGTGAAAGCAATTGTGGAATTCTTTCTTTTTTCTTTAAACAAGAAATAGTCCTTACCAAATAAGCTAAACCAAAACTAATTGGAAAATAACTATTTCAAGTTTTAAGTCATTGTCATGGGAAATGAAGTATTATTTGGTTTCTGTTGTAATTAAACTGAAGCCATTAGTTAATACTCTAGTAATCTTCAAAGACACTTGACTGAAATTGGTATAGTAATGCAGCACATATAACTCATGAATGAGAGACTTTATCCAGAAATGCTGTAATGAATGATGAAAGAGAGAAACATGTATTAAAAAGCTGCAGGCAGTCTACATTTCCTGTACTGTGAATGGGTGTTGTTTTACTGAGAAAATGAGAACTTAAAAAAAAATTGGATTCAATTCCAGATTCCACCAGCACCACCCAGGCCTGACTTTGATGCCTCCAGGGAGAAACTGCAGAAACTTGGAGAAGGGGAAGGATCAATGACTAAAGAAGAATTCACCAAGATGAAACAAGAACTGGAAGCGTATGTAGACTTGATTACTACTTTATTATTAATTTATTTATTTTCCAAAACTTTTAATGCTGTTTCCTGTCCCCTGTTTCTGATTTCACTGTAATGGTTCTCTGTGAAACACAGACTTGAAAATCCAGTTGCTATATAACCAAGGTTAATCTTAGTGATCATGATCAGTGCCATTAGGAAACTTGTAGAAATAATTTCATGGAAAATCTTCTGAAACAGGAAATAAATCAGCTTGTTCTTGAGCATCCTTTTATAAGAAAGAAAAAAAGTACTTAGATCCTGTTTTTCACAGAATATCTGCAAAGGGAGGCGATAACCTCTATCTTTTTTAGTTCTGGTGTTCCACATTTTATAAGTATAATTAGACTAAGGTTATACACACAGTAGTTGGGAGTAGGGAGTTGTGCATATGGTTGGTACTGTACACGTAGATGCCAACCTTCTGTTTCCCAAGAAATACAAAGATTACTAGAAAATTCCTTTTTTGACACTTTTTTTAAAAATTTTTGTACAAGGAGAATATACTTCCTGAAAATACTATTTTCCCTTATTATGAATTGAATTTATATAGAAACAACTGCTCTGAAGCTTCTTGTTCCATATTGAGTTTACACAGTGAAGTTTCTCCTTGCTTCATCCATTTTCTTTATCATGCACTCACTTCTTTGATCTTTTTCCTGTCATTGGTTTCAGTTTTCAAGTGTATATTTACGCTGCTTCTAGACTGCTTCTATCAAGAGCTCTGAATTGGCAAGAAAAGTACATAGAACTCTTAGAACTGCTGCTTTCTCTCCGAACTTCAGCTGCTGTGAGCAAATGTCTTAAAAAGCTCTGTATTAGTGATATGTACAACCTAATTTATAGCAGAGTAGATATACACTTCATATGCAGAAAACTGGAAATTAGCAGAACACTATAGATTTTAAAGAATCTGGTTTTCCAGCGGCCCTGATCATGATTCTCTTGTGGTCTGGTTAGGGGTTGGATAACACAGAAAACTTTGGGTTTCTTCTACTGCCACCTCCATCCTCTGCATCCTCCTTTTTTGTCTTCACTGAATGACTACTACTCTCACTGAGATCAAACATCTCCCAACACTGGCCCTGCTGGTTTGCTGGTATGTAAATCTTAACCTCCTTGCACATAGTGGAAGGAAAAGCACTGATTATAATTTCACAGTTTGACCTCAGAATGGGAAAAAGAGCCCTTTCCTCATTTTTAGATGAATTGCATCTTACTCATTGAATTTGCAAAGCACAATGAATTCTAGCAAACTTGTATTGATAAGAGTGCCTTCCCTCTTAATTAAATTGCAAGTAATTGCTTTGAAGTTGAGCTGGCTGAACTGGGCAACTATGTGATTGTTATGGTTAAATGTGATATTTTGTTGTACCTACCAAATGCAGCTCTTAAATTCACTATTAGAACCACTATGAAGCAAGACATCAGTGTAAGCTTTGGCTAAAAAAGGCTAGATGCTTTAACATTAAATAAAAGACTGTCTAAGCAGCTAACAAAACTACATGAACATATAAATAAGTAAGGAGGGTGCAAATGGGCAAGGGGATGGAGATGGGGGGAAGGAATTTGCACATCCATACACAGTGCCAAGGGACTGTAGTCTGTACTTCAGTTTCTTGATTTTTGGGGTGCTGGGGAAAGGACAATGAAATGAGGTTACACTTTCAGCAAACCAGTGTGTGTTAGCTAACCATAAAAATTATTTATTTGTTGACTCTTCATTAAAAGTCTCTCTGTAATGTTTGGGCTTCAAATTTCTCCCTAGTATTAACATTGCACTATTTATTTATGTCTATATCAAACATTGGAGTGATAAACTCCATTATATCAGCTTGTAATTTTGTACCCTTACTGAGGATCTCTTAAAGCTGCTCACTAGGTTTATCTCAAACTTAATTGCTTCATATGAAATTCTTATGTCTGTCTTATTTCTTGTTTTTAGTGAATATTTGGCAATATTCAAGAAGACAGTTGCAATGCATGAAGTGTTTTTGTGTCGTGTGGCAGCACATCCTATTTTGAGAAAGGACTTAAATTTCCATGTATTCTTGGAATATAATCAGGATGTAAGTATTGAAAACTGGTGAGAGAAATCAAGATGTACTTTTATGCTAGGATGGAAAATTGATTAAGAGGGAATTACCTCCTGAAGCAAATTACATCAATTCCTTCATGCCAGACATATTTGTATTGTAAAAGTTAGAATTCATTTAGTCTTTAGTAGTTCATTTTCTGCCACCTGGGGAACCAAATGCACTCTGTGCTCTAACCTCAGAATCAAAAATATTGCTGGAATGCCAGTGTATTTTGGATTAAAAAGACAAGCTTTTGGTGGTGATTTCATTTCACTTGACAGTATACTTTTCCACTCTTTGAATTTTGTTTTTTTTTCTTGTAGGAAGAATGATGCAACAAAATGGAACACTAATTTTTAGGATTTGGAACTGTGATATAAATTCTGTTGCTAACAAAACTAGAGAGAATTTCTCATGACATGTTCTGATATGTAAAACCTTTCAGTTAATGATGAGTGAAAATATGGTTAATTTTTTATGAGTATTGGACTAGTGTGGCTATCCACATATAACATACTGAATTGAGATTATGGAGAGTACTTTTGGATTCCTAACTCTTTGGTGTTGGAGACAGTGATTGCTCCTATTCTGCAAACAGTTCCAGTTACTTTTTTAAATTGCTGGAATCAACATTGAGTGGAAGAAATTATTAAAAAGACTGGCTCAACTACATACATACTTAATTCAAAATATGTTACACTGGTTCCTCTGTTGCTTGATGTAGAAATGCTTACAGGTTCAGGCACTCAGTTTGCCTAAACTGAGTGAAGTTAGATAGACAGGAAGAGTGTGAGGAGGCTTAAACCAGCATTATCCTCTGGAAGTCAAAGATCTGCCATTCACCAGTGAAACATGGTTATATTAATTCAACTATTGTTACATCAGTTCAGCTATACTGTGCATGATAAATAAAGTGTTATTGATAACTGAGATGTACATTCTCTACATTTGGTACTATCTGCAGGTGCTAGAATGTTCTTTTTTTATTTATTTTTTTCTTTTCCCTAGAATGGTATTTTAGGTGATAAATGATCTAGTAAATGAGGTAGTCTTCATTCTGGATGCAAGGTGCCCTGTCCCCATTAGTGCAGAGTATAAGAATAAACAGAGAACAGGAAAACTGTTTTAGGTGTAGCAGCTAGGGGTATGTAGTTTTTTAAATTTTTTTTAAAGCTCGTGTTGCCTTCAGAAAATGAATTAACTTGATAAATTAATTTGTTTTTCAGTTGAGTGTTCGTGGGAAAAATAAGAAAGAGAAACTTGAAGACTTCTTCAAAAATATGGTTAAATCAGCAGATGGTGTCATTGTTTCAGGAGTAAAGGTGATTACTGCTTAACATAGCAAGATTTTTAATATGATTTTTCCCAGTAGATATAAGAATGTATTTGATAAAATAAAAGTAATGAAAATTCAATTTAATTTTTAATTTTTCAAAAGCTACAAGATTGCTTTTATAGCAAGCAGAAATTCTGTAGAGGATTATTTTTAATCTCTTTTCTTTCTAGTAGTCACCTTCCATTTGGTAGCAATTTTTACTAAAGTTTTTAGGTTTAAGTCTTGTTTTTTTAAACTGCTGGAAAGTGGATATAACCATGGATTAATTATGATTTACAGAATATAAAGTCCACATAACTACCTGTTTCATATGAACATTGTTCAAAGCCTATGTTGTAGGCTGTTCCATGGTGTTGAGCATCTGTGTTAATTTAGAGGGTTTTAAAAAATAAGTATAAACCAATTATCTCAAACTATAATACAGACAGTATTAACATTTACCCATGTTTACCACATTGAAAGAAGTCTGTCATTAAGATGAGTGTTCTGAGCTAGGAGTTCAAATCATTTTATCTGAGACCACAGCCTCTGTGCTACTGAGTGACTTTCATCCCTTCTCCCCTTTTTCTGTGTAGATTACATGTATTCTATTTTTCTGTCACCCTTGCTGACCCTTTGCTATTCCTTCATGTTTAGTTATATAGACTTTTAGGATGCTTGTTGCAAATTCTTAATTCTTACTAAATTCTTAATAAAACTTAAGATCAAGATATAAATGGAGAAGAAATCAGTTCATATAAATGATGTTTTAGACAATAAAAACAGATGCATTTCCTGTCACAGCAACAGTGAAATGTGCAAATTTGGTCTGCAATTGCTCTGTAGAGAGTCGGTGAAATCCAGTTTTTTAAAATTGTTCCCTTTTTTGTAGGATGTGGATGACTTCTTTGAACATGAGAGAACATTCCTTGTAGAATATCACAACCGAGTCAAAGATGCCTCTGCCAAATCTGATAAAATGACTAGATCACATAAAAGTGAGTTGTTTTTCCAGGATGAAAATAGTATACTGGTTAAAGTGTACAGAAGTTGTTAGTGAGAAGAAGTAATTTTTAGTTTTCTTTTTGCATGTGGAAAGTGAATTCATTTCTCCAAGTGTAGCATTCAGCGTCTGAAGAAGTTCAGTCTGACTGTGTAAGTTTGGGTTTTGCTGTAGTAGACTGGTGCAACACTGAGGATACATTGATTCATCATGCTGTCTGCTTGAAAAGAAATGCACTTCAAGTATTAATATTTTTTTTTGAAGTCTGACTTAGTAATTTAGGTGTAAAGGTGGGTAATATGGCAGTACATGTGATTTTACTCCTAGTACAGTTGTTCTTGACTGGATGTGGTTGATTCCACTGAGTGCAATCTCTTGGCAAACTGGGCATTGCATAACCTTGCTAAAAAGTTACCTTCTCTTGTAGCAAACTCCTGTTTGGGCCATTAGTTTTAGACTAAGTTTCCATTTTTAGCCATTTAGAGTGGAGACTGGAATGTGTACATTCAGTATTCTGGTTTGCAGGACCCCTTTTCTTACTGAAAAAAGATTTACAACTTGCCTATTGATAGGTCTTCGTAAGCTGAGTGCTAGCTAATGTGATTTCTGAAAGCTCTAGATGGTCTTCTCAAGTGCAGTTCATTTATTTGAAAAAAAGAAAAACCTTTGGGTTAGGACTATTGTGTTTGATTTAGGATTACTGTGTTTTGAGGAGCTCAGAAGAAATTGACCTGTGTTGTCCTTGATTATAAGTTTTTCTGCCTAGATAAATAAAAATTGATCTTCCAGATTCTGTCTACTTCTTTGAAGTTTGGGTCTAATTTACAGATACTTTCTTTGCTGTCTACAGTAATGTAGTTCATACAGAACCAGGTCACAAACCTGCTATGAATCTCCATTGATCAGAGCTCTAAAATGGGTATTGGATGAGATGTTAAACCAATAATTTTCTGAGTTCTTCAGATGCTTCTCTTGCTGTTGTATGAATGCTGAGTCTTTTGTAGTTTTATATATCTATGCTAGAAGATGGAAAGAGTCAGTTACTGCTCAGTGAGCTAAGGGACCCTGTGTCTGCATTCAGTTCCCACCTGAAGTGGTTTCAGGTGGTGTTGGTTGCTTTCTTAAAATGAGAACTGAACTTCATTCATGGTAATGAAGTGCCAAGATTTATTGACAGAGTGAGAAAGGCTTTTACATTGGTTGTAGAACCGGGAAAATCTTTTGAAATGTGGTTGTAGAGGATCTGATAGGAAAGGATTGATCAAACTCATGACAAAGCTTCATTGGTTTCCAGGCTCAAATCACAATGTTTATTGACAACTTCTGCCAAACTGTGAATTGGGACAAATGGCACCTTTTGAAATTCTGGCTAGAGGAGTAGAGCAGTGACTGGGGAAACCTGTTTTGGAAATGGGCAATCTGTAGTTTATGGATAACATGATCAACAGAGAGCTGCAGGGATTGCAAAGACACCAACTTGCTATTTCCAGCAGAAAATCCATTTTAATGTTTAAATGGGAGGAATAGAAGGGGAGATTAATTGCTTCATAATACCATTCGTCACTGTAACCAACAGCATTGATGATGTATGGAGTAATGAATTACATGGAAGTTAACCCACTCAATCTGTTAAGGTTGTGTTATTAAGAAAAATAATACTGCTTAAAGGCATGTAAGCTACAGAAATAAAAAACAAATGTATTTCCCTGTTTATTGTTTTCATCATCCATTGAGTTAATACTTAGAGCTTTTTGAAAAAGCTCTGTGTGCAAAGATGTATTTTTTATGTTGATTATATAGCAATATCTCGCTGGTCAAATTATGCAGCCTTCTCACAAATATTGCTTCTAATTTCATTGTTTAAAGTGACTTAACACTAATGCTACTTTAACCAGTGACTGCTTGTTGAAGAGGTAGAGTTTCCTAAAAATAGAGATGTGCTAGAAAATGTGTTGTATATATAGTGCTGTATTTTTGGTAGTTTGGGGTTTGTAGTCAATGAACTGTTCTCAAGCACAGACCTTTTGTTACTGTTAAACTCGGATTTTATTTTTTCCAAATAGTTTTAAAATAAATTTAAATACAGAGTTCAACCATTAAGTTTGTACATCTTCCACCAAAATAAAACCTAAAAAAAATTGCACAATAAATTCACCTAGCAGGTTCTAATTGCATAAAATACTCCTAATGACAGACTGTGTAGTTTGGTGAAAGCACTGTTTTTGTGTGAAGTTATCCTTCTTATTAAGTGATGTGATCACAATTTTATTTCTATTTTTGTGTTAAAGCATGTTCTTTTAGAAAAATACTATTTTTGAAGAAAGGAATTTCAAAATTTTCAGAAAGATGAGGAATGAGGTGGTAAAACAAGTGCTTGTTTGTTTTTCTAGATGTGGCGGATGACTACAATAGAATTGGTTCTTCATTATATGCATTAGGAACACAGGACTCCACAGATATCTGCAAGTAAGATATTGTTTATAACCTATGGGGTAATTTGCTGTGTAGCAGTTTTAATGGTGACCTGCTGAGATTGGTAGTTGTTGTTAGAAGAAAACCAGAATTTATTACAGCATTAAGAAATTTTCTTTTTTAGCATTTAATTTCCTTAGCAGGCTGCATTTAACACCTTTGTTTTAATAGTCGTCTAAAAAATACTAATATCTACAGTGTGTAGAAAATTGCACAGTTGAGATGGAAAAGTCCTTGTCAAATAAGGAAAAAACCATAATTCTTTCACCATTAAAAAAAAAAAAGTTACAAATATTTTGACATGTGCAGCAAGCACAAGTCTCAGTCTGAGTATATGGATTTTTATGAGTGTACCAACATCTTGAAAAATAGTTCTGCTGTTCTGGCAAGTTTACTGCCCTTAGGAAAACAAAGGAATCTACAAAGATCCCCAAAACTTAAGAAGAATGTCTCTATGTACAGGTGTTTGTCCTTTAATCTTTCAGTGATTTGCTTGAAGATGAAGTCTGGTGTATTGGAAAATAAAACTTAGTTAACTAGCTTAAAGGTGTCAGTACTTGTCAACATACACACACAGTTAGTGTGATATTGGTGTCAGTGTGATGACAGGTAGGACATGAATATGAAAGTTAACTTTTTAATTTACCTGAATTGCAATTATATACTTCCAAATGTGGTGATAAATTCTATACCAGATGCTTTGATGATAGTATTGATACTTGTTGTAGTCCGTTAGAGTATGTCAGAAATCATATCTGTCTTCTGTCAAAATAGTATAATTTGACTGTAATTCAGTCTGCTGTAAGACTGAAGCCTTGTATAGTCTCCTGCAGTGGAGATACTGCCACACTGTTGCTCAGCATCCCTGAATTCCAAGTAGGCCATACATTGTGTTTACTGTGTGAAGAAAAGTACATTCAAATTTGTGTAAAGGACACTTGATAATAGTGTAAGACCATTGACCAGGGTGCTGGTATGTGGGTTTTAATTCACAAAAGCATAAAGCATCCTTGAGGAGCTGAGCAATTATTGTTTACTTTAAAATATCCATCTGTTTGTCCTTTGCCTTTCTTATATTGCACATTTCCCACACGTTCAAAGTTTGAACCTAATAAGTTCTCTGAGTTTTGTGAATCACAATTGTAAGCAATGCCTTTGCAGTCTTTATTGCCAGACACAGGCTATAGTGTGAGTTCATTGTTTGAAACAATGTTGTAATATGAGCTGTTTCCTTTGCACAGGTTTTTTCTGAAGGTGTCAGAGTTATTTGACAAAACAAGGGTATGTACTGTGAAACGGACAACATGTGTCAACAAGGCATTAATACGTGGATTAATATGGGTGCTTCTAGATGGAGTGTTTAAGCAATGTGTAGTATGGAATGAGAAAGCATAAGATTTCAGTCATGTGTTTTGTAAAATGAACTTTCTAGGCAGTCTGCTGTAATATCCTTGTAAAGCTGCTGTTCCTCTCAAATGCATAGACATCTTCCACATGGAAGGAATCACAGAACGTTTTATGGATAAAAGAAATGAAGAAATTGAATACTTAATCCAAGAAAATGGTGGTCATGCTGCTTTTTTTCTGGAGCCAAGATCTGTTTCTGCAATTATGTGACTCAAAAATAATGTTGCTTATGCTTGTAACCAGTTTTTCAAATACCTTCTCTTTTGCCTTACTTGTTTGGTTTGGTAGAGAGAGGATGTATGCCACGTATCAGGAAAACTTCCAAAATAAAAATGTGTGCATTTCCTAATCTGTTAATTATATCTACATAAACATATACTTCAAAGATAATTAACAGAATTACTTGCTTTGACTCAAAATGTTGCATTTCAGAATTTTTTTTTTTTAATTAGAGTTTAAAAAATGCACTTTCAGACTCTATTTCTAATCTGTTTCAAATGCAAGCAAATTAGTTTATTGGTTTTTAGACCATTTAGCACATACAGTTACACAATTAGTCTGTAAAGCTGCCTTAAAATTTTGTTTTCCTTTGATTTCAACAACATAAAACTGTTTGTGCAACTCTTAATATAAATTTGTTTCTCTGGTTTTTTTCTAGCATATGATAAATATAATTGCTATTGGGAAAAAAGCAGTTTTTCATATAGAAAGCCAGTTGTCAATTACTGCTTGCAGAGTAGCTTATTCCTTGTATTTTAATACAAAATCCTAATACTGCTTCTCATTTTGCATCTTTAAATATTCTGTCATTAATGCCCGATCTTAGTTTTTGAAAAAGACCATCTGTTGTGTACTGTATATTTTACACTGAATTTGTATCATAAAAATGAATACCCAAAGTCTGGATATTTTTAAGTTGATCCTTTTGCTTACTGTTTTTTTGTTTGGTGGTGGTGTTTTGTTTTTCCAGAAAATAGAGGCTCGAGTATCTGCTGATGAAGATCTTAAACTTTCTGATCTTCTGAAATATTACCTTAGGGAATCTCAAGCTGCTAAGGTGAATTTATGGATTTTTGTTCAGTGAAGTTGTGGTTTTTTTTACATAAAAAAAAAAAAGAGAGAGAGTGATACGGGATCATCAGCTCACAGTATAGATAGATTAAAATGCTGCCACTTCTAGCCTGCAGTTTTTCCCTTAGCTGTAAAACCTGTTCCTGTTGAATATAAGGAGTAACAAGGCAGCTGCTGATGTGGGACTGACTGTGTGGAACTGAGTGAGCCACTTAACGAGAAACAGTGGAAGAAGTCGTTTGTGGAAATGGAAGAAACTGTGTTTGCAGTGTGTTTGTGCTTGTAATTGCAAGCAATTCTGCTTTTTTTAAGATATTAAAATAGGGTATTCCATATAATCTGCTAGTGCTGATACAAGAACACATGGACTAAATTTGATATTTTGTGCTTACAGAAAATTTCATTCTTACTGTTGTTTGGTATGAGATGATTAAATAACATCACAGAATGAGCAAGCATTTGACACAAAATGTCTGTAGTTAGAAGATCACAAACTGTTGCACAAAAAGTGTTACTATTTTTCTTGGGCTTTGTGTGTATTCAAATACATAATCTAAATGTAGTTTGTTTCTAATCTAAGAAGCTGTGAAATTTCCCATGGTTTGCCTTTTTGGAGTTTGATCTAAGCCATCTGTTGCTAGCCTCTGTCAGACAAGACGGAGACCAAACAATATTATATTGTGGATCTGATCTAGTATGGACATTCCTGTGACTTACAGGATGAAGTAAAATGAATGCAAATAATTTAGTAAGAACTGAAATACAGCAAGAAGGGCTAAAATTAATTTGATTTTTTTCAATTACTTGGAATACAATGAAATCTTTGGGTAAAGTCTTATAAACTCCATACAACCTTTGTTTTTTTAACAGGATCTCCTGTATAGAAGATCTAGGTCACTAGTGGATTATGAAAATGCTAATAAGGCATTGGATAAAGCAAGAGCAAAAAATAAAGATGTGCTCCAAGCTGAAACTACTCAGCAAATATGCTGCCAGAAATTTGAGAAAATTTCTGAATCAGCAAAACAAGGTATTTGGTTGGTCCTTGATCCTATGTTACTTCTTACTTGATCCTATGTTACTACGTATTTTAGTATGTTATTAATGAGAATTAATGTAATTAATGAGAATAGATTTTTGTACTGTTTCCTAAGCAGGAATATTATCTTTTAATTATTATTTATTTATTTTAGAAAGTTCAAATTTTTTTTCCTTCTCTTATCTCTGATAGGTAGAGCAAAGTCCAGGTGTACATTACTTGTTAGGCTTTTTTTTTTTTTTTCATATACATAAGCTAAGATACAAAATGATAACTGTTAGCAAACAAATATTTTAGTGTTGTTAAAATTCCCTTTTTGGTTTTATGCTTTCTTCTGTGAAGGCACCAGTCTGTCACAGTTAATATACTAGATAAGAGAAGGGAGAAATAATGAAATGAGATTTCAGGTTTACAGAGTTAATAGAGAAAAGGAACCTTATTTACATGCTACTTTTCTTCTGGAAACTTACTGTCCTTTTTAGGTTAATACTTCAGTGACTTAGTAGGTATCTGACTCATCATTTGTGGCAGAGCTGTTCAAGGTTTAAACAGTGTGCTCTCCTGTTTTTATCACTGAAGAGTTGTTTGAGCCTGTAAATCTGGTTAATGATTCCTATAAATGAGACAAGGGAGAAAGAGCGATCCTGTTAGCCACAAAAGTATATGCAGAAGGCATACTGTTGTTCATCCTAGTTTTAGCTTAGTATATTCCCTGAAGACTTTCAAGTATCAGCCTTGAAAGAACAGTGCAGGTGGAATGAGAGAAATAAATGTTAAAAGCATCCACTTGGCAGTCTTTTTTGAAAAGAGCTTTGTGTCCACAAAAGGTTACCTAGAGGTGAGGAACTGCAGTGATGGTTTGCTTTCTTCCAACTGAGTCGCAATATTTTTGAGCTCAGACTGTGCTAAGATTAAATGTGAGGTTTTTCTTTTTTCCTTCTCTCACCCTTTACCTCTTCCATCCTGAAGGAACGTCTGTTAATAGCTCAGGTCGCTAGCAGGAATACTGTTAACGAGTCCATTTTTGTTTTCTGTAGAACTGATAGACTTTAAGACAAGAAGAGTTGCAGCATTCAGAAAAAATCTGGTGGAACTAGCAGAACTGGAATTAAAGCACGCTAAGGTAACTGTGATCCTTTTTGGCCTCTATTTCAAGTGATTTTTGAATATTATATGCTTGATTAGCCAAAATGGCTACACTTGTTGTATGATACACACTTCACATTCAGGAAGGTGAATTTTAAATTAAGCATTGCCCAGAAACATGAACTTTCTTTATTAACAGACAAAATGAAGTATAGGTGAAGTGTCTCTTTGAGATTGCTTGAGATGCCTTTGGAAAACTCATATCCCAGAAGACAATTTTGCCTTCAGTTTTATGTTAAATTGGCTGTTTGATATTTACAGTTGCAGAATTGGAAAACTTACCTGTTTTTAAAACTTCCTCTCACATTTCACTATGAGATGGGAAGTGGTTTCTCCTGTTAGCCAGATTTTGGGACTTGATGTATAGGATATTAAGCATGAGATCACACTGGCCTGTCTGGTATGTTGAGTGTGCTTTTTGAACCTTTTTGCTTTTCAACTCTAAACCGTTAACAAAAGAGGCATGTTGCAGGTAGCCTTTTCAGGCAAATAAATTTTTGTTGGAAAAGAACTTTAAGATGCCTGTACTGCCCTTAAATTTCACAGTGTTTGATTTCATGGATGACTACAACAGTCTCTTATTTGAACAGTCTTATAGGTGCAGGCAGCTTTCTTTTAAAAATCAGTTCTTCAGCATTTCTCTTCAAATCTGAAACTGCATTGGTTAGGAAGCTGTGAATTAACTCAGAATATATCTGTTGAAAGGACTTGTTAAGAGGTGTATTGCTGCTTTACACTCTTTTCAGTTCTGTTGGTGACGTCATTCTTCATTTTGCTAAACCTATTGCTTGTAAAACTAATGCACTGTAAAAAAGGTTGTTTGGGAGACTTTTTAGAAAAGGTAGATATAAGTTCAGCTTAATGAGATATGTATTGCTGGTAAAGCAATCAGTAATGTGTGGAACACATGACTCCTTTTTCAGATGAAAGTATTTACTTTAAATAGTCCTGTCTTATTTGCAACAGTTTTTATTGATCTGCCATATTGTGCTTTAGTAAGGGAATGCTTCCATCCTGCTTCAGTCATTGACTCCTCATCATCTCTTGCCACTGACTCTTGCTCAAGTCTCCATATGCCTTGAAGTGGAATGCTTAGACAATGTCTCTGTCTTCTAAAGTATCCTTAAAGAATCACTTCTTTTAACTGTGGAAGTCACAATGTTGGAGTAATACTCTCTTGAATTTTGACAGCTAATAACTACAGAATGCAGGGGAAAGATGCTTAATTTCTATGACTTTCAACTTGATATGTGCTTCCTTGTGTCTTCAGTATACCTGGAAGTGCTTGAAGATTTTTAGCTTTAGTTCGTTGCCACAGTTTGTCTTTAACATGCATTTCTTTGAATAGTCTGTCTGTGACTTACCTTGTCTTTCTATGTTAGTTCAATAAAAGGAAGAAAGAAGCTATTAAAAGACTTGTTTCTTGTTTTTTAAAAAATTTATATATATTATATCAATATATTTATCTTTTTATATTATATAATTTATATTTATATTATTATTATTTATATATTATATTAATATAGTAATATATTTATATTATTATTTTTTATATATTATGTAATATTGTGCCCTGATGTGGGAAGAGCCCTGTTAGAGGAATATGACTGAAATGCAAATCATGAACAATGCTCCCATTTCAAGGACTAGGTAGCCCAGTTTTTGCCTAGGCTAAGCTGGGCTGTTTCTAGACATCTAATTCCTCTTGAAGTACAGCCAGAAGAGGACTAGTAGAAGCATAAAAGAAAGCTGTGTTTTTCAGGTAGGCAGTCAATTAATTAAGTCAGATTAAAAGCCCCTTGCTTCTAGGTTCTTGGCACTTTGCCTGATGCTGCCAGTCTCTGTCTTTGTGCTTTTGCACTTATTGAAGGCAGGCATGTGAAGTTTTAATAGCAACAAAGTGGCAATTACTTGGTCAATCCAGTGTGGAGCACAGTACTGACAAACTTAGCAACATGACCTGTTACCCAAGTCTAAGTGTTTGCTTCCAGCAAAAATGCGAAGTAGGGAGGAGGTCTCACTGCCGCAGCCTTTTGCTAGAAATCTTCTATTATGTGTTTTCTTTTTCAGTAGTGAGTGCCTCCAGACCAGATGCCATGCAGATGCATCTGTTTCTGAATCAGTCTAGCCATGTGTTTTCTGGACTTGGAGCTGCCTCGCACAAAAAACACGGAGGTGAAATATGATGTAGCTGTAGGTGCTAAACTCACCTGAGAGGCTCTTTTGGAGGAATTCAGACACAGTGAAGGCTGCTGCTTGACTTGCTGTTAGAGTTACTTGCTCTGTGTGGAATGAAAAACACAAATCCCAAAATACAGGGGCTGCTGCACAGAAGTCAGAGTGACCAAAGAATTGAGAGAAGGTTCTGAGGCACAGCTTGCATTTTGTGAGCTATACCTGCCTGTACCTCTAAAAGACTTGAGGGCCATAGGGAAATAAACTCAGCAAATCAGGGACACTGCATATACAAATTCTAAGTAAACCCTCTCTGCCCAGTTATGTTCACACTACTTCCCTGTAACATACTTCTTGGAAGTATTTTTAATATCCTTTATCCTTTTGAATTTCAACTCAAGACTTTTGAAAAAGCTAAAAATCAGACTGTGGGTTGAGTTTGCTTTAAGTTGATGAAAGGGCAGACTGCTGCCAGGAAGGATGATGAAGTATGACTCTTCCTGTCCCTTATGTTGGCACAATTATGTGTGCAGCTGCACAGTAAGAAGGCGCTGAAAGTTGCTCTGGGTTTTCCTAAGCTTTACTTTGTCTTGTTTTCACAACATCCCTTGTATCAAAACACACAGTTTTGGCTGGGAGGGTCTGGCAATAAAAGAGAGCTGCCTTCTTAGCAGCAGCATGTACCCTAGATTTATTTAGAATAGCTGCCAAACTGAAGCTTTAGATTATCATTGGTCAGTGACCTACTCTAAACATATTGATGTTTCTTTTTCTGTGGCCATTCTGTCTGATTATCCCCCTAGGTAGTGCTTAGCTTCTGTTTTGCTAGCTCTGTATTTCTTCATGACTTAATGCAGCTGTAGCTAATGTAAGATCTGAGTAAGTGTTTGGCCATTTTGATGCAAAAGCTGCACTTGGTGTACTGTTCAGTATTTTAAATGCTTCGATTTTGAGGTATTCCTGTTTTGGATTTCATGTTCAGGAAGGGAGGTTTGACAGCTGGTGAAACTGCTAAGGTTATAATCATATACTTAGTTACAATTCACATGTCAGAAGACTCTAAATGTACAGCCAAGGCTATGAATGCTCTAAGGCAGCCACTTCCTTCACGTAAATAAACAGAAACATGTATTTTCCACAAACATTAATATATACACTCCTGCCTCTCTGGGTTTTTTGGAAAAAGAATTTCTTGTGTTACTAGCAACAGATGTATGTTTGGAACTGACAGAAGAAGGAAGTAAGCAAAATGCAGTGCTAAGGGATTTGCTGAAATGTTTTGTCAGTAATTCTTTCTTTCCCGAAAAGGATGTTTCTGTCACTGTAGTTCTGCCAGTAATTTTAATATCTACAGCTTAGGAGTGTGAGCTGGCAAGAAACACTTTCTGAATCTGAATGCTTTCTCAAGCTCTGCTGATGCAAGTCAAGTATGTCAGATACTGCAGTCACAAGAAGTAATGGCTCACAGCTTCTATTGTCCTTGATTTACTATAATTTAAGTAAGGTGGTTGTTGTGAACTTTGTAAATTTGATCTAATGAAAATGAATTATGTGCTATTTGGAAAATTTTCGTAGACTGGCTGGCTTAATCTGGAAATGACTGAGGTGTAAAGGATGTTGTGATGGTTTATCCTCAGCTGGCAACTAAAACTCAAAAAAATGAGAAAACTTGTGGGTTGAGTAAAAAGACAGTTTAACAGGGAAAGCAAAAGCCGTGCACACAAGGAAAGCTAAACAAGGATTCTATTCAGTGCTTTCCATGGGCAGGCAGATGTTCAGCCATCTCCAGGAGAGCAGGGCCCCATTATGTGTGACAGTGACTTGAGAAGACAACAGTCTGAATGCCCCTCTCTTCCTTCTTATTTCCCCTACCTTATATCGTGAGCATGATGCCATATGGTCTGGAATATCCCTTTGGTCACTTGGGGTGAGCTGCCCTAGCTGTGTCCCCTCCTAACTCCCATGCACCCCCAGCCACTTTACCAGCATGTCAGTACAAGAAGCAGAAAAGGCAGTGTAAGAGCTGCTTTGCAATAATGATATCATCTCTATGTTATCATTACCATTTTCAGCACAAGTCCAAAACACACCCCCATATTATTATTATTATCATATTAGCCGCTGCCAAAACCAGCACAGATGTCTTGGTAACTTTTTTTTTTAAAGAGTGCTACGTGATGGTCTGTAAATTACAAATATACTTAATACTTCCGTAATAAGATGATCAAAAGATTATTGTCACACTATAGTTACAGGTAATGTGTGCAGTTCATAAGTGTACGTCAGATTGAATTCCATTTGAAGACTGAAGACTTCAGACTGAAGTATTCCTCTCAAATCATTAGTTCATTACAGTCAAAAATCAGCTTTTCAGTTACAGAGACCTTAAATTTATGAATCCTGTACCAAGATGGGCCACCAAGTCCCCATGTATCTTGCTTATATAGAACTTGTTCATGTCACTGAATTACAAGCCTTCTAAAAAATAGCTTGTGACTGTCCTCTGCCAGTGTAGACATAAAGAGACAAAAAAGCTGTTGAGGCTGTATCTGAAATTGCTGCCTTCTGGATAAGATTGAGGAGGATTTAGTAGACATATCTGGGAATCTGTTTTCAAGCCTTTAAATCAGTTAATTGTTTAATCTGGATTATAAGAACCTGAAGGGGCATAGAATTATGATTGACCTTCTGAGGCTGAAAGATGAACATCTTGCTTATCTATCACAAGTCACTTGGAGTGCTTTTAACTGAAAAAGTAATTATAAATTCTTAAGGACTTCTGTGGACTGTTTATGGAAAACATGCAAATCACAGATACTTACATGTTTTTATGTGTTTGAAGTTTTCTTTATAGGTCTCTTTTTTGATCCAAAAGTATTTTTAGAAGTCAGCAGTTTCTTCCATGTTCATAACTGGGCATTCAGACTGCTTTGTTCCTCCATTTTATCTGAACTTGATAGGAATTACTCTTAACACTGTCAACAGTCCAGTATTTTTTTCTTACATAGAGATTTCAGATTTGGGAACAAATGTAGTACAGGTATTTAATAGTGAATAGGTAGTAGTTTAAAGTGATATAAGCATAAATGAATGCACATATGAATACTGGGTTGTTTTGGTGTTTTTGTTTTTTTCCTGCAAAGTAAATTCTGGATTGTCAATCACATTTTCTTAATTCACGAGGGTATCAGTTCTTTATCTTTCATTCAGATACATGAAAATCAGCTTGTATATTTTTATGGAAGAGCCAGAACGCTTTAAATAAGATTAAAAACTGTCTTTGGAAAGAAGGCCAGAACTTGGCTTAGAGTTAAGATGAGTTAATGTTCTGATAATCACTTCTGTAGCTCCAGCTGTAATGGCTAATCTCAATTTGATGGCTAAATCACCTGGCTAAGCATGTAGATCAGTCTGCTGTCTTTCTACCAGGGTCTCCTCCTTGAACAAAGCTGTCAGCTCGAATGGCCGCTATAAACAAGGAGATCCCAAGTGCTATGAATTGTTTAATATTTGTTGATGAATACAGTATTCAGTGTGACACATGAAAATTTACACATTGAGAATTTCATTCTAGAGACTGCAATGGTCCTACAATATACAATATTTTAAACTTTGCAACTGTGAATTTCATTGCTGAGAGTGTTCTGCAATGAATAGTTTTTGTAGCCAGACTAGACCTCTAGGAAGAAACATGAAAGGGTATTAAGTGCTTGTTTTGGAATCTTAAGGTGGCTTTGTTTATTTCTATGATACTATATTCCTACATTCAAAAAAACTTTTAATACGAAAGTTACACATACTTTTCCATAAGTTTTAAAATCTGTCTATTCTTCTTTAGTGGTGTAATTACTATTTTAAAAACATTGTTCTGTCACAAGCTTAAAAGAAAGAAGACAAATGTGGTGATATTTTTCTTTATTTTTACAGGGTAACTTACAGCTTCTGCAGAGCTGCCTGGCAGTGTTAAATGGTGACACATAAGCTACGTTCCGTCCTCCCACTAACAAGGGCTGCCCTCCTCTGGATTTTGTTTTCATGACTTTAAATAGGCATTTACAGTTCCCTGGAGAAAACATTTGACAAAGTGCACATAAGCAAGCTTCTTCTTTCAAAAGAATTAAACACCTGAAAGTAGCTCCAGACTATATGAACAGCATACTTGTTACACATACATATTCATGTTTATTTAATCATTATATGCTTTCATTGTTCAGAAACCAAATGCTCGGGTTTTGTGAAAATAGCCAATATAATAATGTTCATGTTATGAATACTATGATACGGCTTCAATCTTATTTACCTTTGTAAGTAATTTCTGAAGATCACCATTTGAAACACAATGTTCAAATGGCCTAAATATTACCATTAGATATTTGAATATTGTTACTATAATGGCATTGTATACACTTAGGTTTTTTTCCATGTACTTATATCAAAAAACTTATCTTTTTTTCAATTGTGAACATTTCTTAGAAATTTTGGAGAACTTTGTGTAACCTTTATAACTATGATTTAAAAAGAAAAGCAGATGCATTAGTATGTTTGCCTTAACTTGTAGACTAATCCAATTATTGTAAAATAAACCATGAAATCAGTGATTTTTCTAAAATGATGCAGACACTGTATCATCTATAAGCTTAGTATTTTCTAGTAAATTAGATTAATTTGTTTTTTTTTTCTCTATTCATCGTGTAAAAACCATTGACTGAGTATTGGATTGGTCTGACGCTACTCGCCCAGTACTTTTTCACTTGCATTCTCAGGTTTTATCTGTTTGTCTGTGACTTTCCTATCCAGTGTACTTAAATTGTTTTGAGCTTGGTGGCTGACTCTGCAATTTCTTTGGCAGAAATAGGTTTGAGAGAACTTCCTGAGTTTCTTCTGAGAAAGGGGAAATAAAGTAGCAGAAGGGAGTTCAGAAGGTGCATAAAATATCAGTGAAAAGTAATACTGCCCCACTGTGATACAGATAAAATGTTTTGCTTCAGGAAAAAAGTGAAGGTATCCCCCATAAAGAAATGTGTGAAAATAATCTCATTCTGCTAACTGGAAATAAGACTTAGAGCTATGAATCCAATATTGTTAGTTGTATTGACTGGTCTCCCTTCCTTGAACTGTGACCCTTTTCCAAGAGGTGCTGCTATGTTGTGTAATTTCACTATGTCATAAAATTAGGCTTTACTTAATGAACTGCTCTTCACAGTGGGATTGCTGCTTTACAAGCAATATATGCTGTTTGTAGGCCTTCAGGGGAGCAGCGAAGTTTGGGTGAATGGTATGGCTGGAAATGCAGATCAGTATAAGTCAATGTCTGTGTGATTACACATGCCCTGTACTGCCGCACGGAGATGTGTGGTTTATTTTTCTCAGATGGGGGAATTGCACAGTGTAGTATACTTACCCTGCTGCCTTGCACATCAGAACATTGCAGAGGCAGAGAAGTTTGCATTGTGCTTTGATTCATGTACCAATCACCTCAGGCTTCGATGACCAGTGTCCAGTGGGTCTTGGCCATTTACATAGTACAGAGAGTATTCCCAGCAATGCCTACTACACTAATACTGTGCTGTTCATCTTCTAGATATAACAGGTATAATTCCTAAGGAACTCATCTATAAATAGGCTACAAGGGACAACGATGACAATGTATATATCGTTAACAATATTGTAAATATTTTAAGTAGGATGTGGGATCAGTTTTTAGATTAGTCCTCGCTGTTGAGTGTTACTAGCTTATTAAATTTTTTCCAAGCCTCTTGGTATTGGGTGTGTCTCTTAAAGCTCCAACTCTGGCTCGGTAACTCTGGAAAAAAGTGCTTGAAACGTGACCCGAGGACTTGTAACTCCAAGGAGAAAAGGGAAGCGGCCCGGGAGGCGGCCGTGGCGGCGGGGGCGCCTTTCCCCGGCGGGGCGGGGCCGGGAGGGGCGGGCCGGGCGGGGCTCGGCCGCCGGAAGCCGCCGGAAGCCGCCGCGGCGCCCGGAAGGGGCCGGGCCGGGCCGGGCCTGGCTGCGGGTGAACAGCGGTGCCGCCATGAGCTGCCTGCGGGAGGAGGACGATCCTTACGTGGTGGAGGAGCCCAGCGATGAGGAACGAGCGCTCAGCAGGTGCCTGGAGCTGCCGGCCGGGGGGTGGGCTCTGGCCGGCGGGCCCCGGTCCCCGCCTGCCCTGTGCTGCCCCGGCCGCGCAGTGACGCTGGGGGTGCCATGCCCCGAGCGCTGGGGCTCTCGCACGGCGCTGGGCTGCCCGCGGAGCGCAGGAAGATCGGGCTCACATCAGCCACGGCGATATCCTTGAAAGCGGTGTATTTATATTTCTGACCGCACAGCTCCCTGCGCGGAGCGAGAGCTGCAGGGGCATTGTGGCAGGCCGCACGCAGTCGGCTGAGGCTCCTTTGCCTCCTTTAATATCCCTAAACCAATAAAGTGTTTTAATATGTACATTGCCCGTAAACATAGGAGTAAGTGCTTTCCAGTGCGCCCACACAATTCAGATGTTCGTTCTCCAAGTGACTATGCCCACGTTTCAGCCTGTTTGTAATAATTAAGTGTGTACCACTTAAATGTTCGTAGCTCAGAGGATGAGGTGGATGTGCTCCTACATGGCACTCCTGACCAGAAGCGGAAGCTGATACGGGAGTGCCTGACTGGCGAGAGCGAGTCTTCCAGTGACGATGAATTCCAAAAGGAGATGGAAGCAGAACTGAACACCACCATGAAGACTATGGAAGGCACATGGAAATCACCCGAAATAGGTAAATCACACTTAACATCTGCTTGCATATGAAATAATGAATTATGTGTTAGTGGCCAAATCATCTTTAGGTTTTGGTTGTATAGTTAAGAATACTTGGCAATATTTACATCACCACATCCGTACAGCACAGAATAAGAATTTTGGTGCAGAGTGGCTGTGACTGCTTGTTCATCAAGTATTTTGAACTTCTGTGGCCCTGAAATTTTGGGGGGCTTCTTTTAGTGATTTTTATTGTAATCAAAGTTCGTGAAACCATGTGCCACACCTGTATTTCTTCCACATGACTAAAGATGTCTTATGAGTATTATGTAAGGCAGAGATAGGCATATTTGACATGGTGTCCTCTGTTTCTAAAGGGAGTGTTGAAACTTTCCTTCACATGGTACCTGAGGTTCATCTTTGAGGGAGAGGGAGCAGCTCTGCTCTGAGAATGCCTGTAAATGAAGTAACACAAGTGATGTGAATGATAAGGGTGTGGAATAAACTGGGAGAGCTGTTACTTAACACACCTGGGTAGAACAGAGCACTTTGGACAGAGTAACTTGAAAGTAAAGGTTTGTTCTGGGCTATGTACTCTGGGCTATATACACCTTTTAGTGGGATGTTCTTACCACTTCTAATTTCACCTGTAGGTACTTCCTCAAGTACTGGGCTGACTGGATCTGCTAGCACTTCAAAATACTATGATGACGTTTACTTTGATTCTGATTCAGAGGATGAAGATAAAATAGGTAAATGACAAAAGCAAGAGGAGGGCATCTTTATAGTACCACTCACTGTGTCAGATCCTGTAAAATCCTCTTGAGGGAGTCAAGAGGCTGTTTTTGAAGGTATCATTTTTGAGGGGAGTTACCAGCCTGTATCATCTCAGTGTAATTCCTGCAATTTTATGATGTATCCCAGTGTAATGCTTTGGGGCCATGCACTTGGAGGAGAGATGAGCCAGGCATTTGAGTTTCAGTTTAGATTTATAGCAAGGATGGAAAATGAAAAATTGTATATTTTGATAATTTGTGTCTGATGGATGTAACACATTCATGCACAAATTTTTCCAGATACACAGGATGTCCGGAAAAACAGAAAACATCAGCAACGTCGGATTCTCTCCAATGATGAGCTCCTGTATGACCCAGAAGAAGACAGTAGGGACCAAGAGTGGGTAGACTCACAGAGGAGAGGGTAAGCAACCATAAATACTTGAATTGTAAGATGCTTAACATCAACTGAAAGTTTTAAATGAAAATGGTAAATGTAGAGAAAAAGCTAATGCTGTCAAATTCATGCAATGAAACTATTTTTTATATATGAACTTAAAGCATAAGAAACTTAAAAGCCTGGAAAATATTTTAGGTGTATGTAATGGAAGTTGAGTCTTCAAAGCTACACAAAACTTTAATATTTTTAAAATCAAGATTTTCTAATTCTCTACACCAGTTTCGTCTGTAGATCTCATGTAAACAACCATGCTGTGAATTAAAACGTTGCAAGATTATTTGATTGCTGATTAATATTTGTTCCTGATAAATACTGTATTTCTGGTTTTGGAAAACTTTGAATTTGTCAAGCCACAAAAGGTTCAGAGAAAACAGGAATAATACAAAGCTACTTTAATGAGGATTTTTTAAAAGTTGAAATAGAGAAATTGTTGTTGAAGCAGAAGTAAAATTTTCCACTTAAATTTGTTGAATAAAATAATGAATGTCGCCTGCAGAGATTGCACTTGAGATACCTGCTTTGTCAGGAGAGGAGAGGATTAGGCACAAATTCTCATGTTAAATGCATTTGTCTCACCAAATGGAAATACTCTGTCGATCTAAAGATACTGTGTTTTCTCCTCACCTTCTCATTTATGTTCTTTGACTTAATGAAAATGGTGTCCAGAAGGAGCCAAGTATTAATGGGTGTATTTTAATGCAAAGAAAGGTTTGACATTGAATTAACATGACCAAGCATGTAATCACACTTTTTGTCTCTGCTTCCTCCTCTCTCAAATTGGTAGGTACCGTAACCAGAGAAGAGCACGACAGCAGCGTCAGGCAAAACCTGCAGCTGTTCCAAATAGTGACGCTGTTCTGAACTGCCCTGCTTGCATGACAACATTGTGCCTGGACTGCCAGAGGTAACAACAGTGAACAATAAGGGGTCTTTCTTACTTTGGTCAGTAGTATTGTTAGTATATTCAGTTTGATCTATGGATCTTTATCAACTCTGTCTTGCAAGGTAGCCCTAATAACAGAAGGCATGTAGATGTCAGATTTAGAGTTAGATGCTGGTTTGTAGGAATGATGATCAGTTTAACCTGCAGCGTGGAGATGTGGGAGAATAGGGCAAAATGTTAGCAGAGTGGAGAAGGTAAATTAAAAAAAAAAATCGCGGCGACTCAATAGGCATTTCAGGCATATTGGGGATTTCAGACATACCTATCTATATATATTTTGGTTTGATATTTAGAGGCATAAAACTATTCCAGGTTATTTTTGTCTAAAAATGCCTTGTTAAACGAGGATTAAGCAAAATAAAGATAGCTTAGTCTTACTTGGTTTGAGTCTTAGCAGTTACAGTTTTGGGTTATATTTAAAAGTGCCAGGAAGTATTCAGGTGAGAATCCAGTGTGTTTTGCCACTCTTCAGTATCTGAAGAGTGTATTGCAGCCCTAGTTAGTGCTGCTAACGCGTGGTAAGGAAAGGAAAATGTCTTTTAAAAACAACAGATGGCTGCAATTCTATGTTTTTATTATTTTTGTAGCTGTGACTTCTGTTTATAAAATTCCTATTTATTTGGCTTTCAGCCCTGTAGCATGTTACTTCCTATCTTTAATCCCACTTGCAGTGATGGTAACAGATTTCTTGGAAACAGAGTTGTATGAATGGTATGACTTGCATTTTCTCCCCTTCTCCGTAGACATGAATCTTACAAAACACAGTACAGAGCAATGTTTGTGATGAACTGTGTGGTTAACAAAGAGGAAATACTGAAATACAGAAAGAAGGTAAAGAGAAGAAGTAAGAAAATGAAGCACAGCAAAGAAATTGCCTCTATAAAATCAAATCAAGAAGAACAAGAAGAAGAAGAAATATACCATCCAGTGTTATGTACTGAGTGCTCAACTGAAGTAGCAGTAATGGATAAAGATGAAGTTTTTCACTTCTTCAATGTTCTGGCCAGCCACTCCTAATGTGCAAATGCAGGGGGAAAAAAAAATCCCGTGCTGTTTTTAAAAGTGTGGAAAGTGTTAGAAATGCAGGCACACTTGCCTTTTTTAAAATGTGGTCTTAGAAATGTACATTTTCATCTGAGAACTTTATAATGGTTGGACTTTTTGCAAAGTTTATAAAAGGCATACAGTTAACTGCGTGTATATGAGAGCAATATTCTTTCCCACCATCAGGCTGTTGTATTATTGGGGATTGAATATTTTGTAAATACTATGTAAGATCTGTATATTATGATCATTCCCTGTATATATACTATCCATTCATTTTCTCAGTGTGTATTAGAACAGCTTCTTGGAATAAATACTTTATAGTAACTGATTTTCCATAGCTGCACTGGTTATATTTATAGCAAGGGATAAAGAACATTCAGTCAGAATATATGATGTCATTAGGCTGTTGTTCTTGGTAGATTTGCACACGAGGTCTGTTAATGGTTTTACCCCAACTGGCAACTAGGCCACACAACTGCTTGCTCACTCTCCCCACCCCCTCCCCCAGTGGGGAGGAAAATTTGGACCTGCAAACCCATGGCAAATGAGCCCACACTGGAGCAGGTGTTTTGATGGAACTTGTGACTCCGTGGCAGGCCCATGTTGGAGCGGGCTGTGCCTGAAGGACTGCACTCTGGAAAAATGACCCACATAGGAACAGTGTGGGAAGAACTGTTGCCTGTGGGATGGACTCATGGTAGAAAAGTTAGTGGAGTTCTGTCTCCTGTGTGAGGTACCCCACACTGGAGCAGGGGAAGGACTTCTGGAGCAGTGGCAGGAACAGTGGGTGATGAACTGACCATAACCCCTATTCCCAGTCTCCCTGCACTTTGATGGGGAAGGAAGTAGAGCCCAAGAAGGAGGGAGAGTTAGGGGAAAGTGTTTTTAAGATTTATTGTACTTCTCATTATCCTGCTCTGATTTTGTTAGTAATAAATTCAGTTAATATCCCTAAGTTCATTGTGTTTTGCCCATGATGGTATTCGGTGAGTGAGCTCTCCCAATACTTAACTCATGGACCTTTGTTTCCCCATCCATTTGCAGAGGGGAGTGATAGAGCAGCTTTGGTGGGTGACTGGTGTCCATCCAGCCAGGGTCAACCCACCACAACACAACTGCTCACCACCAGCTGATCGAGAGCCAGCTTGTCCTTAAACAGTGATCATCTGCCTTCCAGGTAACTCCCCCACTCTATATACTGGGCATGATATTTTAGGGTATGGAATATCCCTTTGTCCAATTCACTCACTTGCCCTGGCCATACTCTCCCAGTTTTTTGTGGAGCTCCTCATTGGCAGAGTATGAGACACTGAAAAGTCCTTGACTGATCATAAATACCACTTAGTGTTTTGCCAGTGAGCAGGGTCAGAGACAGACACATTCAGACACCAACTTAAGGAACAGTGTAATTTACTATAATGCAAAACTGCAAAGAGTCACAAAAGGATAGGCTATGCAATGCACATAATCCTTAGCAAAGAATTACAAAAGGATACGGTAAGGAATGCACCTAATTGTTACTATAAAAGAATGTCTATAGTGATTAAGAAAGATACATCACAAGTTACCCTAATACTTGTCCAAATCCTCAAAGCATCATCTGGGGAGGAAGCTGTCACAGCAGAGGACTGGAGAACCATGCCCAGTAACACAACTCCAGTGGTGCGTCCACCTTGCAGGTCAGGAGGCTCCCCTGACTTTGCTGTGACAGTAGCCCAGATTTTATACTGTTAAACAAACAAGCTGACATAATACCTACTTTCATTCTTCTATTGGCTTTTCCCTAAAGCCTCACCAGGGCTCCAGGAGGAACCAAGAGCATTGTCTTTGATCCTATACCCCCCAAATAAGGCCTTACCATGTTTCTAGATACGGAAAGGTAAATACATGTTTTGCCAATAAATGAATACATATAACAGTACTTTATTAATTACTTAATATATACATAACATTTGGTTGGAATGTTCATCTAGAGGTTAACTTTGGCTCAGGGTCTGTTGTTCAGGCCTCAGTCAGGGCCTGTTTTTGGGCCTTAGTACTTAGCAACAATCAAAACATCAGGGTGTTTGTGAGAGCATTATTCTCAGACTAAATCCAAGCTATGGACAAGAATATTAACTCTGTCCCAGCCAAAACCAGGACACTGATAAAGAAGAAATTGTTATGATATTTGGATTTTTGGTTCATTAAGATCTGAAAAAACTGAAACTTCTTTATACAGGGTGGAAGATGAGCTTATATGGATTTTGCTGGCATGAACTGTTCTGCCACTGATCATCTATATCAACATGCCTAGTAATGCCTAGAATACAGCTAAATGTTGTACATGTTAATATGTATATGAAGAAAATACTGGACTTCATTGTCCTTTTTCCTTATGATGATACATTTTAAGAAGAAATTTATAGTCAGATCTATTACCATAGAACCAGTTTGTATACTTTTTCTGTTTCTTTAATATATTTACACCTTCTTTATGGAAGCACTTGGTATTTACATTTATGAAGCCACTGTATTGTTAATACTGGATCCTTCCCTATCTTCATTCAGATATGTGCCCAAGAGGCAAGTCTTGCTTCTTATTTGTAATTAACATCTCTTATATTTTTTAACTGTACCTTGAACAAGGGTCTGTCTGGAAAAAAAAATCTTTGTGCTTTTTCTTGTAATAGGAATAGGAATAACTAGTTATGTGTGCTTTAAGGAAGTGTCAGAAATATTTGAACTTAGGAGGTAGAGACCTGAATAACATCTTTTGTGCCTTAGATTATAAAAAAATCTTGTAACTCTTTGGTTACCTTTTGTAGTCCCTGGTGCGGTATTTTACTGACCTACACATGCTCATTCTATGCTGTTACATGAGATTAGGAAGAAATAAACATGCTGGTTCTTCTGTCAGGATTACATAAGAAAAACACTGAATTACTATTTTCAAATCAGCAGAAACTTAGCCTCTGCTTGATAGAGAGCTGTTGATGCAACTCTGAGCACGTGGCTGGTCTGTACGATGTGCCTTCCTCTGCATGTGCAACCTAATGGAGCTCTACTGGTTCTGAGGCTTGGGGTATGAGTGAGACAAGATTTCAATCTCATCTTTGCTACCTGCCTTCAGGCTCATTAGTGAAATATCTAACTTGCAGTGTCAGATAGCTGTGGGATCACGTGAAGTGGGATAAATTCTTACTGTGTGCCATGAGCCAAGAGGTGTACACAGGAAATTTTGAATATATGGAGAACTGTTTATTGGTAGAAGTGTGGAAGAACACATGTAACAGGAAATATGGTCTGTGCTTTAGAGCATGCTGGCGTCGATTTACCTCTCTTCACATTCCGGATAAAACACAAAGGCTCTCTGTAGTGTCAGGTTCAGGATGTTTGCATTGACCTGCTGGAAACATGAGCACGTGAGAATGTAGTTCAAGAGCTCAAGTGTCAATGCAGGTGGTATCAGTAAAAATAATTACGTGATGACAGTCCCTAAGCAGGGGTAGAATGGAGCTGGTGAAGGAGGGGAAACTATACAGAGGAATAATGTCCGTTTCTATAAGGGGCTAACTAGCAAAAAGACTCTCATGAGTATGCACCATACCAAAAAAGTGTAAGGGGCCACCTATCTGGTGGGTTAGGGCAGATGTAGGAGATTCTGAAGCTGGCATGCCTCTAGGCGTTACCTTTCTTCTCATCCCAGGTCCTTTCTTGCTGCTGCATTTTGCTTGCCTTACCACTTGAATTGCAGAGCATCTTGTTAGGAATCATAGGAACAGAAAGGACTGGACTCGTTTGCTCCATGTTGATACTGTTCTTGTAGCTTTGAATGGGAATAATACTTTAGTTGGGCCGAATACCCCGCTTGTCCTTGAACTTTGGACATATTTATACAGAAAGGCGCCTTTCATGATTACCACTGTTTACTCAAGCAGCAACACCAACACAGGACTCCTCCAGCAGCAACTGCAATGAGTAACAGCAGATTTGGATAGTGGCAACAGCTCCCTTAGGCACTTATGTTGGGGTATTAGCTGTGTGAATGCTCTCATTTCTCCTTGAGTTCAAATAATTTTGCATAGATAAGGTGTGTCTAAATGTCTTCAGGGTGAATCAAATCCCATTTCAAATTCCTGCCACACAAAATAGTGAAGTCTTAAATTTTCTTTGCCACCTGCTTTTATGTTTCACTGTTATCTCCTGGTCCTGTAGTTGTATTTTGCAGCTGTGTAAGTAACTCAAATGTGAATTCTCCTGTGGTTGTTTTTTCATTGTATAAATAGCACAGATGAAGGTAGGGGTGGGATGGCTAAAAGGACAGAATCACATTGCTCAGTGACGTAATTGCAAATTGATTTACTAAGCAGACTAAGTATAGTGGGTCAATTCCAGTTTCTAATCGATGTTGTGCACACTTGGAATATGTGGTCTGGACTACTGGCCTGGACCCAGTGCCTGGAAGTTGCAACACATGCTCTCCTCATTTAAGGTGCCTGATGATTTTGTACATCCCCTTCCAGCGGGCTTTCAACATGTGCCGTCTACAGTGCCAGCATAAACTGCCAAGGACTTTCCTAATCACATAGTCCCAAACCAGTCCCTGGGAATTTGCCTTGGGCCAAACGGCAGCCAGGGCAGGGGTATCCCACACCCTCTGGTTTCTGGCCCGGGTGCCTTAGGGTAGTGCGACGTTAGGAACAGTCACAGTAAACAGCTGATTCATCACCTCTGTTTCTCCTATTCATATGGATTAACCTCGACAGAGCTGGCCTATTTTAAGGTCGCATTTATCTGAGACACGTTTTTGGGTGGGCTTTACCCTCCGAAAACTGAGCGAAGCTGAAGACTCGTGCAGATAATTTTTAACATTTTTAACAGGGCCCTTAGGCCTTGCCAAGCATAGGCTTTGGCTCTTCAGTGACTCCCAGAATGTTAATTCAGATTAAAGAGGATGATAGAAAGTAGGCTGCAGCACCATCTCCTCGGTGTGACTCAGGCCGAGAGGTTACCAGGGTCAGCCGCATAATTTAATCAGATGGGGCACGATGTCGCCGTTCAGCGCGAAGGGCCGCGGAAGCCATGTGCGTCCCCGCCGCTCTCCCCACTTCCGGGAGCGCCCTGTACCAGCCCCACAGGCCGCGCCGCCTCCTCGCCGGTGGCCGCGGCCGCCCGGGCCCGGGGCGGGGCCGGGGGAGGGCGGTCCCGGCTGCACCGCCCCCGTCTCCGCTCGGCCTGGGCCCGGCGCGGCGCCGCTGGCGGGCGGGCGAGCGCCATGGCGCTGGGCTCGGCGTGGAAGCAGATGTCGTGGCTGTACTACCAGTACCTGCTGGTCACCGCGCTCTACATGCTGGAGCCCTGGGAGCGCACCGTCTTCAGTATCCTTCTGCGGGCCTGGCGGGGCGGGGGCTGTGTGTGTGTGTTTGTGGTGCCGGGGCTGCCCCCCGCCCGGTCGCGCTGTGTCCGGCGGCGGCTCCGGGGCTGCCCCGAGGCCGCCGGGCGGGTGTGGCGGCTCCGCCGGCCCTGCGCCGTGCTCGGGGAGCGCCCGGGCCGTGGTCGTGTTGAGGGCGCTGCCGCCGGCGGGGCTCGCTGGGGCTGGAGAGAGTCGGGCCGGGAAGGGAGCGGGGCCGAGCCGGGCCGGGCCGGGGGCAGCGGGAGCGCGGCCGGAGCCCGCGGCGGCCAGAGGAGCGGCAGTCTCCGCTTGGCACCGAGGCTTGACCCCTCCTAGCTGGCGGGGACTCAGCTCCTCACCCTTCCAAACTAACATCCTGCCTGGGCTGGGAATGATCCTCACTCTGCTGTTTGGCGTGCTGTGTCCGGGCGTCTGGCAGCCCAGTCTGTTTCTCCTCCGGCATAAGTTTATATCTTCGGAATTATGGTAGTTCTGTCTTTTGCACTGGAATCCCGAGCTTTCTGTTAAGGATAAGTGTCTTCAGTGATTTTTTTTTTTTTTTTTTGTATTTTTGCCTAGAGGAAGGTAAATGTGCACACTGCAAAACCTTGCAAGCCTAGGCTTTCATGCTGCTTTGTCACATGGCTTTTATTACATGGGTATTTAATCCTCGAGCTGGTAAGTTTCCTTGGCTGTTTTAGAATGGAAGAACTTAATAGATGCTCATGTAAAGGCATCTCTATAAAGACTGTTTATAGGTTTGCTTCTTTACCTGTCCCTTTTGTACAGGCAGTGCATTTAAGTATTAAGTATTGCTGCGGCATCACAAGTATTTTTCTCTGAAGTGTGACTGTTTTGATCCTGACTTAAAATGATGTCTCAATATGAGTGACCCTGAGCCATCTCCCGTTAAGGCTGAGAAGTAGAGAGAGAAATTAATTAAAACATTAACATAGAGAAGGGTGTAAGCAGAGCAAGAAGCTGCTTTTACTGAGATTCTGCTCAGTTTTGTAAAGAAACTCATATTTGTTATGTAAAAGTGGTTGCCCAAGTTACAGCGGTGTGATCAGTTTCTTTTTCCTGTATCGAGTCAGTAGAAATGGAGTTTACTGGAAAAAAGAAGTAGTAAGTTTTTATAGACTTACTGCGCACAATTGTTCAGGTGGGGGTTCTTATGTTGTATTCCTTGTTAACATACCTTATTCCTTTTATGCCATGCTTGTATCACTGAGGAAACCTAATTTTTGTTTTCCCTGTAATTATATTAGTCATGAGTATTTTTTTCCTTTTTACCTTGTGCAAAATTTAAGTAAGTGAAAGTGTGTGCATGTTTACTTTGATAAAATTCTCATATTGTAATTGCCACATAACGTACAAATATAAAGAGTGACACAAGCATCACTTCTGATCTCAGATCAGCAAAAATGGTTTTTTGTCCTCAAACTAGATGCTGTGGCTGTAGGTGGGTCACGTCTGTCAGGTGCTGTATGGATGCAGGGCAGGCACAGTGGCCTTGGGAGCTAATGGTTTGTGGCTGTGCTCCAGTATCAGGAGTGAGCACTGATACGGAAACGTGGATTTATGAGTTGACCTTCATTTTAGTATCTCTTATTGTTTAATCCTCTGGGACTATAAGTACACCAAGCACCTCTACTAGGCACACCTCATACCTCTGCCGTGCCGTGGGCGAGTCGATCGTGGAGCGCTTGTTCTGCCTGTGCTGTGGAGCCTTGATTTCAGGAAAGCGCAGAGCACGCACAGCTCCTCTGGTTTCACCTGTGGAAACTGAGTACTGCTGCCTGCTGTTATCATGCTTGTTAATCTCCGGTGTGTTTTACAGTGTTTCAGGCTAAGTTTACTGAATCCCTGCAGGTAGCTGGATGAAATCGACAGCTTTTTATTCATTCTGTGTATTTTCGAATTTCTGAAACCTTAAGCTTTCTGAAACCACAATCTTTTAGTAATCTGATGCCAGAATTTGTTTAGATAAACCTTCTAGAGCTTGACAAAAGTTCAACTGTACATGTAATTTACAAGCTATGGTCTCAGTTCTCTACGTGTTTTACAAAAGTTCCCTGTTAATAGTTCAACTAATAAAGTGGTCATCTACAGATTTTTTAGCTGATAGCTTCGTAAAGTTTGTTTTGCAGTGCAATCTCCTATAGTAAAGTACTAATGAGTGTTTATTTAAGTACACACCTTGACTCGAAGCTATACTGATGCTCTGAGGCTTTATGAGTGAAGTAGTTAGAAAACATCTAATGCTGTCTGCTTAGAAAAGGAGGTAATCCACATATAAGAACGGTGTTATTCAGTAAAGCTGCTCATATTATTGTAGTTTTGTTTTGTTTTGGATTTTTGTGGTGGTTGACTTTTTTCTGCTTGGCTGAATGGGACTGGCTTCTGCACCATCTGAGAAGATGAATGTGAAAATGTGTGTTTTCTCAGTGCCCATTTTCTGTTCTCCATCACACTTCCCATGCTCTGGCCTGTCCTCTTGTGTCACTGACAAGGCAGTGGAAAACTTGCAAGGCATCCTTTGCAGTTCAGCTGATTTTTCTACCAGCATTCTGTTTTTCAGTGTTCAGTAGGTTTTTTGGCTCATAATTGCTGAATACAGTTGATTGTGTATGTTTCAGAAATGTAATGTTATAAGATAGTAACCACTAAAGTTTTAATGCTGTAGTTTGTGATGTCTTGTGCAATTTCTATTAAAAATGCTTTTTTCCTCAACTTTTAATTCAGATTCCATGCTAGTTTCCATTGTTGGAATGGCACTGTACACAGGCTATGTGTTCATGCCTCAGCACATCATGGCAATATTACACTACTTTGAAATTGTGCAGTGATGAAGAACGTGTTTTCAAGACGTAACTGGGCTTTGAAATCCGGTCTACAAAGAAGAATGACCCTCTTAGTTTTACCAAGATTTCTACTGATGTTCGAAAGACACAGTTATGACTCTGAAGACTAGGAAATGAGATATGTAGAGCAGGGACATGAGATGTCCCCTATGTTGTGTTCATTCCCTTTAATTTTACAAGATATGCCCTTGTATAGTAGTTTTGTCTACTTTAACATTGTGATTGTACTTTGATATCAGTATTTTCTTAACTTTGTGACAGTTTCAATATTGCACTGTGAAAGCTTTTCTTAATTGTAATTTTGAGTAAATCTTAATTGCCTTCTATTTTTAATCAGAAAGTCATCTTATTAAATGGGGCTTAAAGCTTTTGCTATTGTATGGTATGTATTTGCCTGGATATTTCTATTAATGCGTTTTGTAAGAAAATACATCTAGATTCATATTACAGACGTGGATATATTCGTCTAATCCTATTTACAAAAGTTAGTTTGTATGACTGAACTCAGGTGTACTGTTCACTGTCCAAACTTTGTTCAACAGTATATTTGTGCATATCACCTGAATTTGGAATTAGCAATTATTTCAAGTTTCTGTACCTGTTGGAGGAGGGAGGGGGAGAGGAGGCATTGAAGCAGAGTGAAGACAGTGTTGGTTGTGTTTGAAGTAGTGCTGATGTTCTGGGCTCTATCTGGTGGGGGGGGGGAATGGACTTTTCTTTACTGGCATTGGCCCACATACAGCTTTGGGATAGCACTTTGAATCAACCCTGTTTTTCTAGCTACCACTTCACTTTTACAGGATGCTTTATTATGTTCCAATGGTTATGGTTTCTGCTGATTTTCACTCAACAGTGTAACTATATCTAGGTTTTCAAGGGGTTTTCTATTGCTGCTAGTGTTCCAAACATGTTTTCGCTACAAACGACCAAAATACAGGGATTTCAAGGGACTTGAGTTACAACTACAGCAATAAGTAGCTGAATACTTGGCTGAAGTCCTGTCTTTTTTTTAATAGGGATTTTTTTCAGTTTTGTATTCTGAAATGTAAGATGGTGACAACTTAACTTTCCTAAGTGGACAATTTTTTTGTTGTTGTTGTTTAAAAAATAAAAGTTAAAAAGCAGAGCTTTGATGCAAAACCTTCTTGAAGAAGTTAATGTGTTTCTGAGTGCTGCTTGCTTTTCTCAGAACTTTCCAAAAGTTACACTTGACCAAAGAACTGTGATTTTAATGGCCCTGTAATAATTGTTACTGTTCCATCTTTTATGCAATGTCAGTTGCCATCAGAAATTGTAGATGTACAGTATCTGTAGAGATACTGTCTTTCAGATTTATTTCATTTCCTCAAATGTGTACTCATGAGAAGAGAGTGTTTTTCTCTGTATTTAAAAACTTCATATGTATTTGATTAAGAACCCTGTTGTTGTTTTGGGAACTAAAAACAGTGAGCCTTAAACTTCTTAGATGAACCTGAGCTTTACTGAAGTTGGTAGGAGTCTCCCTCTAATTCAGTGCTTTCCCTTCTTAATAACTGATAGCTGGCCAACAAAACGTTCATAGGTTTCTGTGATTGTGGTTTTTTTTTTTTTCTTTTTTTTTTTTCTTTTTTTTTGTTTTGTTTTTTTGGTGGTGTTTCATGTGGTTTTATTTAAATGTAGCCAGAGGTGTATGTGAGCATTTTAAGTGTATACATTGAGATAATGATAAGTTAATGTACTCTTTTTGAAGTAACATATCATAAATCCAGTCTCTCTGTGGATTAAATTGATACTTGGTTGTGATGTTTGTTTGCAAACTCCTACCATGATTGATAATCTCTCTTCCAGCAGTAGATACGTTATTTGTATGACGGTGAGAAAATCCCTTCTGTATGGTGGCATTAGGAATGTTAAGCATGATTTTTAATTGTGAAATGTTTTATGAAAGACCTTTGATATACTGACTTTTATTAGCTGTCTGCTTTTTGCTGAGAAAAAAAGTAACCATTAATTTCCAATTATTTGTGTTATGTCGGCGTGAGTGATACCATACTTGAATTCAGTTTGCTAATTTGAGTAGTCTTTTTCAGTATTTCTTTTAGTATAAATCAATAATCTATTAGTCTTGGACAGTTCTTTTTAGATTCTGAATATTTTGTTAAAGATGGAGTAATTTCATTAATAAAATATGATATGTTTATTGAAGTTTAAATTTCTAGAAAGTTTTTGCAGTGTGCCCTTTTGTTTAGGTTGAACTAGTTAAGAGGTGGTTCAAGTGGTGATAATTACAAAGCAGAGCTTTCTTTTTTAAAGTAAGAGTATTGGTTGGGATTTAATGAATCATTACATTTGAATAATAAATAAATTAATCAGAAGGCTACCAAGTTGTTTTCCCACTGCAGTCTGCCTTACTGTTGTATCAGGTGGGGGATCATATCCTCTAGGATAGAACCATAAACTTTTTCTGTGCAAGCTGGAGGTCGAAGGCAGTTCAAATATCATTTGGAGGCAGCTGGTCAATTATGCTTTTGTTCAAACATGTTAATAACAATTGAGGTATTAGTAATTTAGATAAAATTGGAAAAAAACAATTGTGAGGAATGAGAAGAAAAATTACCTGAGATACTTGCAAGTGACTGTATGTAAATCTTTTAATAGTAATAGCTCTTGAGGTTTAGATTGTATCATCAGAAATAAGCATTTAAAAATGCATTAGGTATGTCATATAGCAGAACTGATAATAAGTTTGTGAGGCAGGTGGACTGAGCCAGGGTGACTCACTGTGCTGGAGGCCTTGGGGCTCCCAGAGCCAGTTTTGCAGAGGCTCTTGGCTGCCTTCAGGGCTGGGTACTGTAGAATTATTTATTAAAAACCTTTGCAGAAGGAGCTCTCTAACCAAAACAGGCTTTGTATTGCAGGACGTCAGGCTGGAACCAGAAACAGATCCAGGACCTGTGTAGTGTATGTATGACTTGAATCAGTTATGCACAAACTCTGTTTTTTAAGTATGTGTGTGTATGTATATATAAATACTGTTTATTTCTTGTCAAAAGTTATTACATAGCAATTAGTTTGGAGACAGAGGCTGTGGGATTTCTTTTCTGGTTTCTTTCCCATGAAGGAAAACACCAGAGAATCCTAAAGTGAGACTTCCTTTGCTAAATTTTGTAAGAAATACATTTGTATATCCATCAATATTAAAAAGAAATAGGTGTGAAAGGAGCATAGCACTGTAAAGGGAAATCTTGGGTGACAGATGGGCATTGTTTTACTTCAGACTGGTGCAACTGGTGTGATGTGAAGCATTGCCTTGTTCCATTCAGGTGAAGAAATGAAGTGTGCATTATAAATGCTGAAGAAGGAGTACTTGCTGTTGACTAACAACAAATAAAGGTTATATTGAGGTGAAAAGACACAACTTGAAGAGATTGGTACCATAGGCTGTGCACAAAGGTGTGGACAGAGCAGCCATTCTGTAAAACACCAGAGCTGTGACCTCTCGAATTGGCACCCCAATAAAGGTTTTCAGTGCCAGAAGTTCCTGGCATCTGCTTGTTTGCTCATGTTTTCTGCAACTGCTATTGTACGAAGACAGTTTTTCCTCACTTGCTGACATGTTGTCCTGATACCAGTGTGGTGCTTTTGTCCTTTTTTTTTTGTCCTTTTTTTTTGTCCTTTTTTTTTTGTCCTTTTTTTTTGTCCTTTTTTTTGTCCTTTTTTTTTTGTCCTTTTTTTTTGTCCTTTTTTTTTGTCCCAGACAAAAGGAAACCAAAACCTTCATGCTTTGTTTCTCTGTTTGATCTGCTAGGTCAGCTTTAAACAGTAGTCATCACTGAACACAATAGCTGCTGTGTTTTCTGCCTTTTGTTCATGTGGTGATGATTTACGAAGAAAATCTGGCATCATAGTCCAGAGCTGGATCTGCCCTCTCCTTGTAATGGACAGAGATGAATATCTAGCTCTGATCTAGATTCAGTGTAGCATTTGGGCAGAAATCCCTTTGCTTTTCATAACCTTCAGTGCATCACCACAAGATCCTCCTTCATTTTAACTAGCACTGCATGATGAAATACTAAGAAGTTATGAAGGTATAAAGAGCTCTTTCCGAGAGTTGAACAGGCCTTGATGTAAACCTTAGTCAAACAGTGATTCAATTTCTAAAGTAAAAGATCTATCACATTGTTGGAACTAATAGGTGACCAACACCTTGATAATCATGTCTGATGTATCTGTTTTTCATTTATGCCAGTGTCTGCATGTGGAATTGTCTCAGCATGTCTTTCATGTTGTGTTCTCTGCAATTTGAGATGGATAGCATATTTCACGACCAGATTTTACAATGACAAGAAGATGCACTATATGACCCCCAAAAGAACAACTTTGGGGAACAAAATCATCATGGCATATTTATTTTCTGTGAAATTTGTTTGTGTCTATTGAGGCAGAAAAGTCAAGTAGCTGTGATCACATTGGAATTTAAACCAAAAAACTTCTGACCAAGGTTTATGTTCCTTTCTTGCCTCTCTAATGATTGGCTGTTGTCCTCTCTTCCTTCTGTTCTTGCTCCAAATACTTCAAAAAGGAAGAAACTAATGCCTCAGAACACGTTGCTGTGTTGCTATTTAATACACACTGGTAAGGTTATGAAATTCTGGAAGATGTCTTTGAATAATATTATTGCTGGAATAAAAGGATTATCCTATTAGCTCATCCAAGGAGTGATCCAGAGGCATGCATGCACCCTGAAGTTGAATATCTAGTTACTATCTAGGTGCTAGATTACTGACAGCTTATTATTGTGCTCATGTTATGTTACCAGCTCAAACCAAGCGTTTTTGAGAGAAAGCCACCTGTGCCACATCCCAGGATCTGAGAAGTTTATATACTTAAGTAATACTTCCTGAATTTTAATCAGAATTGGCAAATAGTTCCCAAACTCAAGATAGAATTAATGGGTGATTATATGAAGTGGGGTATGTTTTGCTGTTAGACTTGTTTAAAAAAAAAATCTTCAAAACCGTTTCTGTGTTGTAGAGTATTTCAATAGGTTGGACAAAAAGTAGTGCTCAGCTCAGCGTGACTGAGGATTAAATGTGCAGTCTCTTTGTCTTAGACCACAAAAAGGAACTGTTGAACTCTTGGTTTTGTAATCAAATGGAAAGGTGGACTTCACTGGAAAGGGATCAAGGGGCTGTCTGTACCCAGAGAATAAGTGACAATTTCTGTGGATGTGAGGCTTTCTGGGTCAGGACACAGCTGCAGGGTCTGCCTGCACAATGTGATGGTGCTTAATGCTGAGATCAGAAGTAGCCTGCAGAAGGACTTGTGCCACTTCTACGTTTCCTTGAAAAGAGAGTTATATTGAGCTATGCTCACATTGAAAAAATTTCAAGTGTTTGTGAGGAATCATGAAGAAGTTGAAGTAAAGCATGCCAGCTCTGGTCTCTTCGTGCTGTGATGCAGACAGCCTGTAGGTATCTGCATGCCATTTCAGGTTTCCATACTGCCTCTGCTCAATGTCCTGCACATGTGAGCACAAATGTTCTGTCTTGTTAAGGCTTGTTCAGAAGAGTGACAAGTATAGTTCAAGTCTTTTGTTCCTCCTTTGCCTGGTGACTGCAATCTGGGGAGCAGATGCAATTACACTGATTGGTAATCTCTTAAGTTGATAGATGATAACTCATTCCTTTCAAAGCCAACGTATATACATCACACGATACACCAATGATATGGATATCTCTACTTGCTGCAAGAAGCAGTCTTGCTGGAAAATCCTTGTCTGACATTTCAGCAACAATTGAACTCTCCATAAAACTACTGATAAACCCTTTGCATTGTGCATTAGTTTCAGGCCTAGATAGGACAGTAGACATGTTGAAACAGGGATAAGAGAAACAGAAATCCAACCATGTCCATTTTATTTCACCTGTTACCTGTTTCACAAGTTACCACTTGTGTTTTGACAGCTGGAGACTGGAGTTACCAAGGGTGAATTTCATTTACAAGGGAAAACAAGACCTGGAAAACAGCAAAGTGGTTGTTAGTGAACTAGAAGACCAAAAAAGAAGTGGAAATAAGCTGATAAGTAGGGACAGGCTATAAAGGAGATGTGTAAAAGTATTGCTTAGACAACCAGAGGGCCTTATAAGATTAAATGACTTGTTATGTCAGCAAGGGCAGTGCTTAACAATACCAAGTGTGTGGCTTCTGACACACTCTCCTATAGTGATTGCATGTGGATCAGAGGAACTGTGAGTAACATGAGTGGACTGTTTGGTGGTTTGAACTGGATGGATCACTCTACTCAGATGAGTTACTCAATGTTAATTTGTAAAGTGGCTAAAAGTGTAGTACTCTGTAAGGTGATACTGGCACTGATGTTCATTATCTTCGTAGCTGACCTTAATTATTAGTCAATGTTCCTCTATGGGGAAAATAATTAATATGCTGCAAGATAGAGCCTGAGTTCAGAATTTGGCTGACAGAAACCTCAAGCTGTTTGACAAGAAGTGTAAAATTCTCAGCTTTGCTGAGAGAGATCCTTGGAATCAGTGGTGGGTGCTGAACATGAGCCAGCAGTGAATTCACAGCACAATTATGGCAGTCTGCATGCCAGCCTATGGTAGGAGAATGTTGCCACCAAATTGATGAAAATTTTTGTCCTCATCATGCTGCTGAAGCAGCTGCTAAAATATTGTGTTTGATTTTGGGCGCTTTGATTCCAGAAGGGTGGTAAGAAACTATCCAGAAGAGACTAAAAAGATAGCTAGGAGTTAGGAACAGGTTTCCTAGAGAAGTTGTGAAACCCTTCTCTTTGTTGTTATTTTTGACTTGGAATATGTGTCCTAAATTGTGTTCTGGGCTTAAACACTGATTCATTCTTACTCACATTTGAGGACTTTTATATTTGAGACTTAACATGTCATAGTCTTGAATGACTCTGATGTTAAGAAATCAAAATATTTCCTCTTATTTTCTGCAAAGTATTGTTTCTGAAAGAGAACAAAAAGAATAATCTAATTCCCACTCATTCAGTTTGAACCTGTTCTGTGTGGAACTTGAAAATAGCTTGTTTTTGGGAGCTTGTTCTTCTCATGAAAGGCCCAAAACTGTAAACCAGGGAAAACAAGCTTGTTTTTGCAGTAAGTATTTATGGAGTAATTTTGTTCTTTCCTTTTTTTCTTTCCTTATAGAATTGTTATCAGTGTTCTTTTGTGAATTCCCAAATGATATGTGGTTAAGAATTTTTAAAAATGAATGCTCTGTTTTCTCCCAGCCCTGGATCTTCCTTAGCAAAAAAAAAAAAAAGCATCTTGTAAAGAGCTTTTTTATTGTAGGTGTCAGAGCACTGCAAAAACGCTACCTGGATGCTTTCTGAGTCAGAGTAGCCCTTTATTTCTTGGCCTTTTGCAGTAGCTGAAAAGAGAGAGCTTTTCTTCTTGCTAGAACCGATTTTTAGCTTCTTTGGAGTATAAGGCCTCTGAGATTTTGGCAAACGTGAGGATCCCTGTAACTTGAATTCTTATCTCTATGTCCAGTCGAGTCGGTATGGGATATGGTTACCCTTTCTAGCTGAAGTTTTTGTCAGCTTTAACTTAGGTAGCTAAAATGCAGTAGTATGGTCACTTATCTGGGGGAAACCCAGCTTCCAGTCATTGATTTCACATCCAAATAAACTTAGGAGAGTATCAGGGAGACTGTAGCATCCTTCTTAGCATGTGTCCAGGGTAGGTATCCCTCGACCACACTGTGTGTTTGGCCCAAGTACATTAGCTTCCAGTTTTTCTTTACACCTTGATTGAAAATTTCACTCGGGAATGAGATAGATTTTCCATTGACAACTCAGTTGATATACTTTAGGGCACCTTCACCTGATCCCTGGAATTCGCCTGGCAACAACTCTAAATTCAGTGACTTGTTTTAAATGACAGCACTCAAGGAATTAGAGCTCACCTCTACAGTGTGGAGTGAAGCTTGTGAAAATAGTGCCTGCTCTCCATTTAATTAGCCTGTTTGTCATACCATCTTGATGTACTGGTATAACAAGCCAGGATGTCAAGTGGATTAAAAACATCAAACAACCGCTATGTTTCTAAATGAGCTGTAAGTCTAAGGTTTCTAGTCAAAACAACCTTCTCCCAAAGCCATGAGCAAATGACAACCCTGCAAGAATTGCTCTTTAACAAGGATGCTGTCAAGTGAGCTGTGGAGTTTACACTAGTGAAAAGGAAATGGCACCTGTCTCTCTGCAAGTGGCTGATTCCCCAGCTGCTCCCAGCTGTGTGCTTTTGCAGAGCTCTGTTCCAATTAGAGATTCATTCTGGGGACTGCTAGCACAGCAACATGCAGTGCATGGTTTTGAAGAGAAGGGAGTCTATTTTCATGATCAGTGGGATCTTCTGTAGTTTTGGAAGCTAAAAAGTGGTCTGACTATTCTTGTCCCTATGTGTCTTTTCAAGATGCTTTTTGTATGTGTCATATGCTTGTACAAATAAAGAAACAAACCAGGTAATCTCTAGTGGGGTGGGGCTACTACACTTCCAGTTATAACAATTTTCCTTATTTCTAACCATAATCCTGCTTTTCTTTAAGCCTGTCCTGTCTACCATGTGCAAAGATGTGATTGTTCTTTTTCAGCAAGTTTTTATATACTTCAAGGCAGAAGGGACAAGGCAGGAAATTCATAATCTTCCATAAGTTAAATTGCCTCAAGTATTTTCTGAAACTGGATGTTACCTCATCCGAAATGTTATCAGTGCCAACTGAAATAGACAAATTGTATCCTGAAACCCATATGAAATAATCCTGTTCATACATCCCTGACCAACGTTTCTCTTTTCATGATGGCATTATATTGACTTGCCTTTTGTTTGGTATCTGCTGCCTTCCCTTCTCCTAAGAGCTGTTACCTTGCCAGCCATTTCCTGTCCCAAAGTCATTAAATTGGGGATTATTATGAAAATACAGTGCTTGACATAAGTTCCTGCTTGGTTTGTGTCCTTTTTCCTTATCCCAACTGCTTTCCAGTTTGTTTATGTTAAATTCTGTTTGCCATCCAGTATACTTGCAGTTCATCCTACTTTCTCATGTGCAGACTTAATAAGGGTGTTTATTCCATTGTCCAAATTATTAGCAAAAGAACTGAATGAAGTGGGGCAGTTACCATGAAATATCCACCTCAATGCATTTTCTTTTTTTGAAAGGGAACCACAGGTAATTAGTCCTTAGGAATAATATCTGATGACTTTTGCAGGCATCCTATGATGGTTTGTTCTAATCTTTTCTTCTGCAGCTTACATACTTACAGTAAGTTTGTCATACTGGGTAATGTCAAAGGCCTTTACTGAAACTGAGCTTTGACATTGTTTTCTTCTTCCCTGTTCACAAGGTCTGTTGGTCTGTTGTGGAAGGAAATTGGTTTGGTATGAATTGTTCCCTACCATTCTTTTGCTTTAGTACCTTTGATGGGTTTACAGATGGTATGATTTATTATAGTAGTTTTCTGATAATTGAACATGACAGGTTTTTAATTTCCAGCTCCTCTTTTTTTCTTCCCTTGTTAGAGACTTGCTGTAGATCTTCTGCCTTCTAGAAACTACCTGTGAGTTCTTCATGATGACTACCGACTTCCTCTGAGGGTTTTCTTGGCGTTTGTTTTTCTAGTGTGTGGGTTTTTTTGTTTGTTTGTGTTTGGGTTTGTTTTTTTTTTTTAATTATTATCCTAAAACAAAACATCATGTTTTACCAATATGAAAAAGGATGGCCGAGTTATCATAACCTATTGTTTTTACTGGGTTAAAATTTCAAGCAATCTTCTTGAAATATTTTTTGTTTTTATTACTTTATTTTAAAGTATTTTTCTTGGAAATACTTGAGCAACAGTGCCATATGTAACTTTTTATCTTTTTTTGGTTTTGGTGTGAATTCTATTCATACCTAATTCTAAACCATCTGCATACTGCTGATGTTTCTGGTGAAGACTCTTCTGTGGTGATATTAAGTGTTGTGGACTCGTGCCATTTTAAAATATTTTTCTTTTTTGAATTCCTAAGCTCAATTTCCTATTCTTCTAGCTGCCAAAGTGTATATGTTAATGTTCCTCCTCAGTTGCACCTCACTTTGTCTTACCATTCCTGATTTTGTCTCTAGGCTCTCCTACTATTGTTTTACATTCATCTTTAATAGTAAGACCTAGATTGTTTTCCATGTACTTCCCTGTTTTAATTTGAGGTGAATAAAGAGCTTTTATGTAATTTCTTTGAGGAACCGGGACCCTAATTCCTCCATTATTTATTTTTTTTATTTCCTAAGTATAGAATGCATTTGTAGCAGGCATCTTTAAATTTGCCTTGTATTGAAGGTAATTTTCTTAATCCCTTTTGTGCAGCCTTCCAAAGGATCAGTCAGTCTACCATTCCTTGGTTGCTGTCACCTTTGGTTTCCCAGGTGATCCCTCCTTACATGTTAGCACCAAATCTAGCAAGCCTTCCTCGTGTTCCTGTACCTTCCACGTCAGAAAGGATTTCTATTATCACCATCCACAGGGCAATGTGCTGCTGTGCTTCCCTCCCTTGGTGACATGGCTTGTTCTCCATTCTCTGAAACGGAGAGCAGAGCTTTGTGTACTGCGGCTGGGAAAACCATCAGATTGTCATCAAAACTTGGAAAGCCAACAAATTCCACAGAAACCCTGGGCGGTTTTCTGATGCTCACTGCTGAAAGTCCCCCTTTTGGTGACTTAAAGGAAGCTGAGTTGAGAGAGAGAAAACGGTACTGTGGGATATACAGATCATAGCAGCAGATAAAAACTGTTTGGAGATATCGTGCTACCTTGCTGTATTGAGTGCCGTGTACTTAGCACTCACTTATTCTCCCTTTGTAAGTGGTTACTTAATATTGAAACCTTTAGCCAACTAAATCCATTGTAGTGAAGCTGAATATTTGTGACAAGTAAGTGAAAGTCTATTCTCAAAGCATGAACACAAACTTTCCTTGCATTCAGTGTAAATGCCTATGTAAAGTGAAGGCAACACTGGTCAGCGGTGCCAATTTGAGCTCTAAAGCTTTAAAGCTGGAGATCTCTGTCCTTAGGGCAAATCAAGTGGGAACTTCTGATGCAAAGTCTTTGGCTTAACAGGTCAGCTCTGCACAGGGCTGAGAACTTCAGATAGCCTGAGCTGGCTACAATACAGCAAATAGTTCAGTCTGTGGCAGCACAGAGCAGTTCCATGAGATTTTTTTACCTAATTCCTTATTGTTAGGTACACTGAACTTCAGTGAAGAATAAAATGAAAATATGCCTTCTGGTCAGAGTTCATTTGCTGTACTTTGTAAAGAGTATATCTCTGGCAAACTGCCTAAAAACTTCCCTCAATTTAGATTGTGCTTCAGGCTGTGCTTAGGAAGTTGTGTGGGATGGTGTTCAAGTAGGGTTTACTTCCATTAACTTTATGATACCATTTGAGACCTCATATGAAACTCCACTTTATCCTTAGTTAATGCCTCACCCTTACCTGGGAATTTTTTTCACTGCCACCTCCGTGCTGCACTGCTGGTGATGGTGCTACCCCACGTGCACCCTGCAGCAAAACCCAGATGTGAGGGGTGGGACCGGGGTGTACCCTGGATAACTGGGGACAAAGATTCCTACTGCTCATCTACTGCACATTGATTTCCACCAGTTTTGACAGAGAGCTTGGCAGCAGCTGAGGAAGTGGAAGGTAATCAGGGATAACTGAGAAGAAAAAATGTCAGATTTTTAATACCTGGAAACCTATAGTAGTGCTAAGCACAATCTCTTTTGACATAATGAAGGGCCAAAAATTGGGTAATCCAAATTAATTCCATACCTTTTTGCCTGCTTCTGGTTTGCTATAGGATGATTTAACCCTGATTTGAAGTATGGGCCATTTTATATGATATGTTATTGAAAAAACGGTGATAATCTGAAAGATGGGATTACCTAGTATGGAATGTTTTTGTCTTCCTGAATGGAAGCTCATAATTATGACAGTAACATTGGGAATTATTTAAAAAGTTTGGTCATTAAATACTGTTTTCATTATGAGCCACTATACATATATATATGCACCATTGATAATTGCTACCATTATATGTGTCTGAGGTCAACAGTTCCTGTTCACAAAGTGTTTCTGAGGGGAGATGGAGCCTTTCAGAAGGCATTTCTGACTCCTTTTTCCTAGAAGCCCCTTCTGAAAGCCATCATCAAGGGGCAGCTGAGGAAATTGGTTAACTGGGTGTGTTAACCTTTTGCTGGCCAGTTTCTGCTGAAGGGTCTGTGGATTGTTCACAGTGGTTTGATTTGCTTTAGGAACAGAAGGGACTGACTTTCTGTTTTATATTGACTTATCCCAGACTCTGTGTCTATTTTGTTTTTCACTATGGTAATTAATTTTTGCATTCTGTGAGCATACCATTTCTGTGCTGTATCCTACACACGTTTGCTGCCACATGCTGGCTGCTTTGGGTCTCTTCTTATGCACAAGAAGCTGAAATAACCCTTTTTCTGCAGGATCTTCTTAGTTAGCCACCACCACCGTGCTGTCCCTGGCCAGCCTCAATCCTCTTTTGTTTTCTAGAATTGGCTTCAGAGGATTTTTGGGACTGGGGAGTGTGGGGTTGGTGATGGTGCCAGCACTGCAGGTGAGAACTGATGGGCCTCAGGGCCAGACCTGTTGTCAGTGTTCCTGACACCTGTGAAGAGTGGGAGGTGTGTTACATAACAGGGCAGTGACTTAAGGTTCTTTTTATCATGGATCTACGTATTTGTGGTCAAGGCTGAGCAAGTAGGCAGTAATGAGAACCTAGATGATGAAGCAAAAGCGTGGAAATGTGTAGCATTGCTTGGTAAGGAGGGGTATTGATGTGAGGAGTAAGTATCCTTGCTTCTGGACTGTAAGTTCAAGCAGATGGTATTTGTACACTGCCTTTAATTGTGCCTTTATCACAGCCAGTGAAACCTCAACAGGAGAACAGGGAGCCAAGTAAAGGTCTGTGCTGTGAGGATGGCCTGTGCCCACAAATGATGCTCTCAGCTTTTGAGCGGTGGCACAAGCACGCTCCATTTGTGTTTTCTTCTTTGTGATGCACAGAGACCAGAAAGGTTATGATCATTTTATGGATTGTGGGTTTAATGAAAGCTTTGATAAACCTGATCTTTTTTATCCTTACTTAAAGCTGACTTTCAGTCTTTTTTTGTTTGAAAAGCAGATCTGCATTAAAAACCTGTTACAGGGGAACAAACCTGTACTTTTAGGTGGTTTATGTTTCAAGTCGAATCTGGACATAGCTGCGGTGCTTAAAGGGTGGGTTTGAAGCTAAGTTAAACATGGTATTCTTTCACATCGTTCTTGTTTTCTTGACCTGCCATGCAGTAAAAGGGAGACACAAGAATGACTATGCCTAGGCACAGCACAGAAGAAAATACTCTGATCTCATCATCATCTCCATTTTTGCAAATATATCCTGACCACAGTACTGACAAACTTCTATTTATCTGGTTCCTAATTCCCCTTTGAAATGTGTTACATGCCAAAGTTTATGTGGAGTCTCCAATGCCTCATTTTAGGTCCAAACAGACATTAATTAGAGACATAAAGCTCTCTGCTGCTCCTAAGCTTTTCATGCATCACAGCTGGAGTTTGTTTGTATTGCAAATCAGTGCCAAACAAGGCACACCCAAGTGCAGGCTTTTGCACAATCAAAATCTTTAATAAACAAAGTGAGGTTAAGCCCGTTCTTTATTAAAGAAAAAAAAGGAAAAAAAAAGAAGGAGGGGGAAAATATTTTCAGTCTTGAAATCCTGCAGGTTTGTTTGTTTGGGTTTTGTTGTTGTTTTTAATTTAATGATGTTTTGGAGACAGAATTCCTATTTTTATGACGACGAAAGTTGAAAAGATTGCTCTTTTCTGTTGTCCTGCTTTTGTTCTGCTGCTGGCCCTCTTTCCCTTCTTTGCTCACTGTTTTCACTTTCACTTTCCGTGCTATTTTAAATTTGTGCTCTTTCTGATTGTACTGAAAGTCTGTTTCCTAATTCATCCCATTTTCTAAGTCTTTGGTTGGTTATACTTTTCCTTGTTTTAAGGCTATTGAGGCAAGGATAGCAACATTTACCTTATGGATATCCTCTCCATATTTATCACCCTACTGTTCTGGTTTTATTTGGTCTGGCTTTTAGTATACCGGGTAACAAATAAAACCCAGGACTTTTAGCTTTCTCAGCATTTCAGTTTGCACTTGTGTTGTGTTTGTTTGCTGAAGTTGTTCTCATACAGTAGCTGTAGATATTTTGGTTAGGAAAGAACTGTGGAGTGCTAGTTACAGATTATTTAGGAGCTCCCCTGGTGAGCCAGGGTCCATATGTTGTTTTGGCTTGGTCTGCCATAAAATTACTCCTGATTATTACTTAGTGCCTTCTCCCAGCCACAGCTTCTGGATATTAACAAAGGTCTAATTATTAATAATTGATGTTATTAATTATAATTAATAATTGTGAGGGCAATTTGATTTAATAATTGGGAATTGTCAGGGAAGGCTTGTACAACCAGGCTGCTGGCTAATTTTATCAGAAGTGTTTGGTGGGGAAGGAACAAATACCTGCTTTTGTAGTTTTCAAAAGTCTATACAAATCTTGCCTCCATGGTGAAATGTGGCAGAAGTAGGGGGTTTTACTGTGTCAGATGTGTTTGCTGGCCACCATGCTCCTAACCACACCCCTAATTGCAGTGTGGGTTTATGTCTAATCTGGAAGGTATTTTACCTGACTGCTTGATCTGAAGTGTTTCAGCTACTCTTGGGCAATACGCCCACATTATTTATTGCAGATGGGACCAGTGTGTGGTGCTATTCCAGCCTGTGCTTTTGGTGCTGAGGTGACCTTGAGCAGACTGCAGGTGCAGTCTCCTTTAATTACCTTTCTTCAGACAGGGTAATGATCAGCTTTCTAAGGGTCAAAGTTAGTCTGATGTAAGAGGGAGGCAGATCTCACTTCTCTGCACATTTGTGGGTTTTTAATTCAATACGTGGTTTGTTTTGATGAACAGACAAGAGAAAAAGACCAAGGCAATGTTAGGATAGCAAAATCTGAGTTCCACATTAAAAATTACACTGGACATGGTTTTGCTTATGTCCCATCCAAGTAAGGACCAGTTGTGCAGATCAGCAACATCTGCCCTGTTGAACTGGACTGATGCCTGTCTAACTTGCGACATCACCAGTGCTGATGATTTCATAACATCCCTGCTCCATCTATTCTCCTACACAGGGGAATGTGCATTTATTAAATTAATGAGTGGTTATTGATTAATAACATTAGTGACTCCACTGTAACCTCCTCTTGGGTTTTGTGAAGACATGGAGAAGGCAAGCAGATGGTGGTGGTGCCATGCTCAGGCAGTGCTTATGTCTTGTAGGTGCACCCTGCAGTCCCCAGGGATGGGTGCATGCAGGTGGCCTGACTGTGGTGCTCACAGCTGTCAGTACTGAAAAGAGGAGGTTGAATCTGCACTGGCCCATGATTTCAGATGCTTACTGCTTTCTGAATGTAATATTGAGGGACAGTAATGATTAACCTTGCAGCCTGTCGTGGAGCTTATGTTCTGGAGGCAGATAGACAACATGTGCAAACACTTGTTCCTTGTCAGCATAATAGCAATAATGGGATTATAATGTCAGCAATGCTAATTGAAATTAAAACAAAGCCAGGTGTACAAAATACAATACAATAATCTAGAGCCAATTAAGCTTCATTGTAAAGTGTCAATGAATTTAGCTGCAAATTATTCAAAACCTCAAATTATGTGACAGTGGGATTAGTTTGTTTGCATTAGTATATCACTGTGCATATCAGGCTGGTGTGGATAGACTAGTTTTTTTTTCTGAAAAAACAAGCAGCACTTTCCTAAATTAGTCTTCGGTTGTTGATTTGTACCTCTTGAATGAGACCCATAATTTTTTCAGGATGGTTGAAAAATATGTATCACCTCCTTGTCAATTTTTCACACTGTCTAATTTTTTCTTTGATCAGATTGTTTATATTCAGACTAATTGTCATTCCTAGGTTGTACTGGATGTATAGGGGAAAAAAAAAGGGAGGCAGTAATCCATAACCTATAAATGAGATTTATCTCATATAAGACTTGAGATTTGAAATATACTGCTACTGTAAGATACTGAGTTTCTGACAGTTCTTGCTCTTTCTTTTATATAAATTTATTTATATAAATTGTCACCTTTCTGGTCCAGGTGCTAACTCAGTCAACTGAAATAGTGCTACAGGACAAACCCATCTTCATTCCAGTGTTTCAAGTTTAGCAGCATCATGCTTCTGTCTCAGTCTCACTGACAGTTCATAAGGATTCAAACCTTTCAAAACGGAGGGAGGACGACAGCTGTGACTCATGGCCAGTGTATCTTGGCATTTACCCTTGTGAGGAGATTTTTGTGACTCATTTGAGAACAGCCTGAGTTGCCTGATGTGCAATCACTCTACCTCTGAGAGTGAACCCCATCCTTCTCAAAATAGGTTTCTTTACAAATTGTTCCTGTGAGAAGTGCCTCAGTGCTTGGGTGACTCAACAATGAAAATAGCAGTGGGGTACAGAGCCCGCTCAGCAGTAAGTGCCATAAAGACTGAGCGTCTCTCTGCTGATGTTCTGCCTCATATTATTGCAAGGAAAGAGCTCCCTTGAGAAAACTCCAGGAGACACCAGAACTATTACTTCTCAAAAATACATGAGCGGCAGCTGCTCACCAATAGATTTATCTAGACCACAATACTTGTCATTACTTCAGAGTATCAACATGTCACAGTGAGTAAAATAAGAACAACTCATCTTTCCGAAGATATGCCAGGAACAGAAGAGCTCACCCTTAAATGAGCACCTCTCACACTGAAGGTCAGCCTGATGTGCATAAGTCATATAAGAGGTGAAACAGAGCTCTTCCTCATGTTGACATGGGACAATTTTTATCATTACAGCAAAACAAATCTGTTATGATGAAGCAGCGTTGGTGCTAGGCAGTTGTTTGGGCTAGTGGTCATTGCAACCACCTAATGCTGTTTTTACCTTGTTCAAATCCTGCAGTTCTATTTCCCCCTCCTCCCCTAAATGTATTTGATTTGACCTCAGGCTCCTGCTTGCTACAATCTTCTAGGCTTCTGTCTCTTTGCTTATGAATCAAGTTCCATCACAAATACCTGCAGTTTTAATGCTGTGATGGTAGCACTCCTGACATGTTGTTATAGCAACAGTGCACACTGTACATCTCAGAATATCCCACCTTATATCACTGAAATGAAATATTTCATGCTCTATCAGGTACATGAAATCTGTGGTCTTTTAAAGGATATGTTGTAGCACCTATCCCTTTCTTAGATAACAGCTCCATTTCCTTGCACTTGCTCTACACTTCCTGGGTTTCTAATCATCCATAACATTTGTCCCAGAAACACTGTCAGTGCTGATGTATCCCTTTTGTAGTGGAGCGAGCAGAAATGCGTGTATGCCTATGGCAAAGAGCGGACAATCCATTTATACAGTGGCAGCAAAGGAGCCACTGTCTCCTGGAATAAATGTGTGTAACAAAATAAATTAATGTTTGGAATTGAAATTGGGTGAGACCCTAGGAAAAGTAAGCTTATTTCAGGGGAGGATGGGTTACATGGCCCAGAGTTCACCATGTACTGTGAATTACTGGGATGAAGCAGAAGTGAGAGCAGGACCTCCAGTGCTCTGAAGGGGGAAGATAAGAGGAGGTCATACTGGTCCTTCCTGATTCTTCCCTGTCCTACCTTGAGCGACCTGAGGATTTATCTCTGCTTAAAACCTCTTTTCCCTCCTGCAGCTGTCTAAGTCTCCTGGCTGTCAATCCCTACTCTGCTCAGCCCAACACAGCCCTCTGCTGTAAGCGTGTGGGAAGCCTCACAGCCTGGCTTCAGCTCATCTGCACGAGCCCGATTTTCAGACACAATTTTTAGGGATGTTGCCCATGTACTTTTCTTTTTTTTTTTTTTTTACTGCAGGCTGGTATATTGTGTTTGCATATTGGTTTAAAGCTACAAATGTTTCTCTTGGTTTGAAAATAAAAAAATCCATCGATTCTCTCAAAAATTTCAGAGATAAGAGTTGTCCCTGCTTCACCCCACCAAGAACCTCCACAAGGAGACCCTCAGCCCACACTTGTGTGAGCACATGTGAAGGACTGCTCTTACATGGGGGCTGTTTTTACAGGTTCTATCAAAGAATTCTTGGGGAAAGGAGCTGGAGCTGCAACTGGTGTATTTCCATTTATGGATAAAGTGACTTGAATTGCTGAAATTTCTGGCAGATGACACCAGTGACTTTCTCAATAGTTTTACCATTGACAATAGACGGTGCTATTAAGTACAATGAATTTACAAAGCCTTAATTTGTGTCTGCTTCTGCATGTTCACTGTTGAGGGGTGATCCCCACTGTGTGTTTACAGGAATTTGCTGTAGCCTGTTTCACTTGGTGCCATACGAAGGCCTCTTCTCTCTGGTGGAAAAGTATAAAAGTATGATGCCTGGATAAGTTAATAGTCTAGAAGGCTTTGAGTCCTTTGAAAAGTTCATGGATGAATACCTCCTGCATATGTTCTGCTTTTGCATGCTTGTAACACAGAGTTAGAAATCCGTAGCAAAGCAGGGGATGGACTAGATGATGTGCAAAGGGTCCCAATCAACCTCAGCACCTCTTTGTGTAAGAGGCATATTGCTAAAATCGACATAAAGTGATTGGGGGGGAGAGGAATCTCATATACGTGCAGAGCTGGGGGAGGAGAGCGAAATCAAAAAGAACTGAAAGTTCCCTTTTGTGTTGTGTGTGTTGCTTACATTGATGTTATTAAACCAACCAATGTGTGCTCCTTGCAGAAATGAGTGCAGAACAGGAGACCCTGTTGTTAGAAAGAAATGAAGGGCTGGTTTCCAGCAAGGCACATACATAACAGTGCTTTCCCCTCTCCTGAATAGCACATACTACTGTGCTTTCCTCCCAGTGCCTGTTTGAGGTGTACTGAACTCTTCTGTAATTCACTTGAACTCGACATCTTTGAAAGGTCACATCAACAGCAGGCAGTTGTGTGAAGGTTTTGCATAGGATCAGCAGGGGTATTTCAGGCTGGACTGAAGAAGTGTTTGTAGGAATCTGCTTACAAGTTTATGTGGAATTTATTTATGTCATTCTAGTGCTAGTATTTTTGCTTTCACAAGCATTGCAATTAAAAAAGAAAAAGAAAAATTGTAAGTTAAAAAAAAAGACTGTCACAAAAACTTCTGCAAAATAGGGAATATAAAAATCTTGAATTATTTGCTACCTGGGTAGTAAGTATGTACTTTCCTCATCATGGGCTTTGTTAGATAGAAGGCTGTAATAAATAGCATGCAGTGTTTTCTCTCTGAATGATGCATGACAGTGTGGTCTGAGCAGCAGTGTGCAGGCTGCATGGGCCCCATGCACACTTCTGCCTGTTCTGTTGCTCAGACACTGCCCACAAAGCCAGACTCCTCTTCTGGCACACACCCAGGCTACAGCTTCATGTGCCCCCTCTCCCAGTATGAGTGGTCAGGAGGTAGATGCTTCCACATCCTCTGCAAAGTGCTGTTGATGCATTTCCCAATAGTGGGGTAAATGCTGGAGCATCTCAGAGGCTCTGTGAGGCTGTGTCTGAGGGAGGGAGAAGGTGCAGTGTTTAGATGGTGTTTGTGGCTGTAGGTGTGTGTGAGTCATGAAGACGTGTTTGTGTCTGAGGAAGGAGTTGTGGTTACAGGATCATTGCAGGGACAGCCTGGAGCCACCTCTGCAGTGAGAAGAACTTGGCAGAGGCAGTACCCTGAGTATTCCAGCAGTGTAGCAGAGCTCTTGGACTAGAAAAAACTGGGTAACCACAGAGCTGCAAAGATAGTGAAAATAAGCTGTCAAATATAAGGTTCCTGGGATCAGTTATTTAGTACTAACACATGACTGGTGGCACCTTTGAATTTACATTGCAAATGGATCCTGGGTTTAAGTCCTGTTCTATGGATAAGTCCCTTTTCAGCCTGACCTCTACTCGTGCCTCATGTTGCCTGCAAGGGCTGGAAGGGCTCTATAAGGTCTTCAGGCCTCCTCACTGATCTCAGTGGCACTGTACACTTGTAATATAGATTCCATTAGCATGATTCATAAACAGACTTTGCAGACCCTTGAGTTTATGAATTAATCTAATCTAAATTAGAATTTGGACTAATCTAGATTAGAACTCCCTCTAAATTTGGGGGAAGTTTGAATTTTGGCCTGAAGTTTGGTAATGTGGTCTCATTTCCAATCCCCTGATTTAGTGGACTGGGAGTCCTAATTCTGTATCTCTCAAAACTTTGATTTCCTTTGTGTGCCTGGCAATCTGGGCAATCACTGGATCTATTTGTTTCACAGTCGTTCAAGGTGCTCAGTCATAAATGCTTTGGGCAAGATGTAAGAAGCTCTGTAATGGAATGGCTGGCTAAGGCTCCTTGTGACCTTTGATTGAAAAGTTTGGACGTGGATACTACATAGCTCTTGCTGCTCAGTGTTTTCTTCATTGGAATCAGTGGGACCTTGATGGGTCTGTGGCTCTGCTAGCTCTGCAGTTCATCTCCAGGACGTGCTTTGATTGTTCTGTACCTAAATTATTTCTGCAGCCTGCTGTTAAACATCTAGCATCAGTTTGCTTCAGCAGCAATAGAGAAAAAATTTCTGAAAGGTAGTTTATAGAGGGAATGAATCTCAGTCATTGTTGCTTTTATTGCACATCTCTGTTCTGCACATGACTTTGAGCATCTTTATTGGTCTGTTATGTGGGGTAAGTTTCTGTGTGCATAACCCCTGGGGCTCTTGACCCAATAATTGGACAGAGTTGTCTTATGCATAACAAGAAAACTAAAGAGAGTAATGATTTATTAGTTGCCCCTCAAAAAATTCATTTTAAAGTAATGATGATAGGAATTCTCCTGATTCTCTAAAACAAGAACTGAGAGCAGTTTCAGACTGCAGTCAACAGATGCAATTGTTTCTGCTTTCCTCCCCAAAAAACTGCAGTTCAGCCTCATGTACATTGTACCAGGACAACTGCTTATATAAATAGAACAGGCTAACAGCCGAACAATTTCTGGAAACATTTAGCAAGTAAGATAAACACAAACCACTGATATTAACTCTCTGAATAAGCTTATCCCAAGATTTGAATGACTTATGTTTCTGCTGTATTATTTAATTTAGGTGAGATCCACTTTTAATGCTTTGTTTAGAGAGTATATTGTCAGAAATTCTACTTATTGTTAATAAATACATGGAAAAAATATGTTTCAACAAAAAAACAGATTAAGCTCAGTTTCTTGAGAAATGCTATTAACTCCTGTCAACAACTGCTGTCTGTTCATGCAAGATAATAGGTATCCACCCTGGATTGTTTTTAACTTGCTTTGGAGGTACATTTTGTGAAATAAGATGGAATTTCAGCTTGTGGCTGTAGGACGTTATCTTGGTATTTTTCAGCTCCTTTTTGCATCAGTTATCATATTTTTTGTTGCTTTTATTAGACCCCTGGTTAAAACCAGACACGTGCTCCTGAATACCCGCTCGCAGCTTGAGGGGAATCTAGCAATGGTTTTGACAAGAAAAACCATTATTCATCATGCCTCATTTAGCAGGCATCAAATTTTACATTTTCCCTCTGCCAGCTATTCAGTCTCCTGCCCCTTCTCATCAGTCAAATACAATTAATATCACCTTAACTGACTGTTAACTTTGATTATCCAGTCTAGTACTATTACTAGCTTTGTTTCTTGACATTAGCAAGCCATGAATAATGATTGATAAGCTAGTTAAAATGGTACTGCTGGCATGTCCATATACCTGAGTTAATTTTTTTTTTTTTTTGCCTAATGCCTTCCAGACTAATTTCATATTACTGTGCTGTTTACTTATGCTTTGGCTCCCTACCAGCCTTAGTATTTCTGACTGTATTTCACTGTGAATTCCTTTCTGCCATTGGCTCTTCTGCACAACCTCTTCCTGACTGCTCTTCAGGGAAAGTGTTTTAGTATTTTAGTGGTTTTGTATTTTTGTTTGTTTTTTAAATTTTGTTTTGTTTGCCTTTTAAAAAATTTCATTATCCTTGCTCATGTATGTTCCTTGGGTTTTTCCAAAGTAGACTGTGACCTCTAAAATAACATAATCTTTGACATTTAGTCTACATCTTGTATTATCTCAGTTTATCAGAGTCTTCCAGACGGTGTTCCCCACTGCTCAGCAGCACCAAGGAAGGAGAGCTGTCAGTCTCAAGTAGATGGTTGCTGAGATTAAATTATTTTATTTGCTGGACCACCTGCTGGTAGCTGCTACTCTGCTTCTTCAAACACACCTTATTTTTATGTTTACTCCAAATGCTGCAAATGCTCCTGTGGTATTTGAGGAGCTGTTTGGCACAAATTGGCCCTGAGAGATCCTTGCTGGAAGCAAAAAAAGATATGGGAAAGGCCTGAAGGAGTGTTTCTGTTCCTCATGCTGCAGCTGAAGTAGGGCTGGTCACAGTGACCTGCTGCCTTGCTCTCTGTCCCAGAGTGACACCCTCTTTTCTGTGTGCTACCTGGGTTTTAGAAGCAATGATTCTTGCTATGACATCTCAATACTCAAAATATGCAAACCTTTTGTTGCAAATCTAGGAAGAGCATTGAACTACCTCTGTTCGAGCCACCATAGTCATCCAGCCCTCCTGGAATGAGTTTGTGTAGTTGTCATGGAGGACTCCCCATCAGGGGCACTGGAGCTTTGTATAGATTTATTTGTTTGACACTTCTTCATCTAAACTCCACTTTCTCTTCTGCAACTTGCTTGCGGTGGGCTTGCAGGGTTTGATTTTCCACTGTAGAACTGGTGGGAGCCCAGTAGGGAAGAGTCTGTCTACCACAGTTTTTGGGGCTGACCAAATGGCAGAAGCCACCTCCCTGCATTGTTATTTGTTTTATTGTCTCTTAAAAAAACCCCAAACTATTTCACTGTTAATTTATTATATCAGGTATAACTACATACTAGTGGGTGAAGAAGGCAAATTTCATTTCCTGCATGAAAGTGGTATGCTGCTATACTCATAAAACATGGGAATTAAAATATCCTGCCCTCAAAGAAATGCATGTTCTAGAACCTTAAAAAGAAAGTTATGTTCCTGTGTCTCATTTGAACATGGTTTAAACTCTCTACAATGTATCTTGCACTACATGATTATTTAATCATTCCCTAATCAAAGTTTCTGAAACTTTCCTAGAACTACTGGAAAAGAAATTATTTTGTGGAGATCTTGCATTTGTATTTCTTCAGCTCATCTATCCTTTTGAAGGCTATTAAAATTTTTTTGACAGTATTTTTTTACTTTTGGGGAGAAGTAATATTCAGAAAGACTTCTGAGACAGTTGGCTTTAAAAGCAACAATCAATATTAATGAATCCCTGCAATCAAACATCAAACTATTCATTAGAAGAAGAACTTGTTCTTTTCTCTTGAATTTAAGCTTTAAGGATGTAGCTGGACTTTCTTTTGTTCTTGTGGTCCAAGGAATATTCCTTGAAAAAATAGAACAGCTTCAGTCTGGTGGTTTTGACACCATCCTGGCCGTGGATGCTGCACATCTGTTGTGTGAGACATGTGAATTTGAATTCACAAGGGACATGAGGGAAGTTGTACCAAAATCTCTCTTTGGTAAGTGTGACTTGTGGTCATGGTTCCATCACGAAGGCTTAGCTCCTTAGTGCAGGGGAGAGCTGAAGATTGTGCATCCAGACCAGATGGGGCAATACTCCTTACAGCAGGTCTCTGGTTTAACACATGCAATTCTCTCTTCTGTCTCCCACCTCATGACTCCTACTTGCATGTCTGTGCCCTGAACAAGGCAGAAGTTGTGGAACAGCAAACAGCACTGTTCTGCTTGAGCAGCGCCTGGGCTAAGTACCTCCCTTTTAGACACAATTTGACACTTAGTGACTGCACTGTTTGAGCCAGTATAAAACACGGGGCGAATCTGTGACCCTGTGTGCTCTGGGGTAATGTGCATGCACGTGGTTCTGTTGAGCCTGTCACCAACAACAGCTGCAGATTTGCCAGGGACGTGTGGGAACCTGCAGGTCTCCATTAATGCTTTATAGAATCATCAAGGCTGGAAGAGACCTTCAAGATGTCCAGCTCTTGACTAGCACATTCTTGGTTATGTGTTGGCACTGGTCTGTCATCCATGCTGCAATTGCTTTTGCAATTGCAATTGCAGGCCAGTGGAACCTGGGCACCTGATTAAGGAGTCCCAGTTCTGCAAGCTGGCAAAGTACCTAGGAGTGCTGAGAAACTAAGTACTGTATTTCCCAAATTCTTTGGTGAGTCAATCTTGGAGACTCTTATCACTTGTATATTTTAATTTCATAAATTTCTGGAGGCTAGAGGAAGGATCAGGATGCCACTGTGTTAGATGTTACATAGACATGTAGAAGGAGTTTTGCCTGGAAGGTCTTTCAATCTACATACAAGAAGATTAAAGATTAGAGAAAAGGAAATATCATCAGGAACAATAATCAGATAATAAGTGGTAAATGTTGCATTAGTTCCACATTAGATTTTTCCCTTGTTTTTGTGTTATATTCCTTTACTTTCTTTCCACCAAAGATAAGAGATAATGAAAGAACTGAGTGCTTTCCCTCCTCTTAATATATCTCACCTACGGCAAAAGAGCAACTGGAATTTTTGTTGGTCTCTAGTTATTATGTTTAGGTTTGTTTTTTTTCTAAATTGACATTTATCATTATTAAAAATATTACCATCAACAATTTTTTTTTTTTGCTATGATGCTGTGCAAAATCTGCAGAGATAGGGGCCACATTGGAAAGGTGCTCTATAAGCAGAGGAATAAATCCACCTCTAGGTGGTTTAGCAGCTCTTATTCTGCTACTTACAAGAAAATGAAAATACTTCTTAGAGAAAAATAAAATTTCAATAATTAAAGTATCATCTCCTTGAGCCCTAGCCCTCTTAAGGGACAGCAGAATACTGCTGTCAGGAAAAGTCTGTGTTTTCCAGCTTTATAGCTGTGGAATGATTTTTATGCAGGGGCTAGTCAATATGCTTCTCTGAAGATTTTGTTTCACTTAAGTGGAGTACAGCAATCAGCTGTCAACACTGAAGCCCTGTATAAAAGGCAGTCAATTTTCTTCCTACGTTTCAGCTCTATCGTGCTGCCTATAGCTCCAGCAGATTGCACTGTTTGGCACACCTTGAATTTAGTGAAGTGCAGTACATAGGACAGGAGGCTTCAGTTAAGTTATATCAGCATCTGGCACTTGCCATGGCGAGATGTAGGAGGATTGAAAGAAATCACAGTCCCATTGAAATCAGCAGTATCACTCAATGTTCTCCAGTGAGGACAGGATCTCAGCATGTGTATTGGTAAGACGATGTCCCTGGCTTCTTCTAAATGGTTCCACTTGCAGAAATTGTCTTTTATGTCTTGTGTGGAGAGGATATTAAATATAATTTTGGTGTATTATTGCTTAGTGTTCTGCTGGGGAGTAAATCTAACCAATTTATATGATGACAAAGTCTCAAACACCGAAGAGATTCAGAGCACTATTTTCAAAAAGTTAAAGGAAAGAAAAGTTTTCCTTCAAAAAACCGAGTGTCTCGGCGGCTCGGTGATACAAATCCTTTTCCTGACACAAGTTGAATGCAGTGTCATCAGCGTCAGAACCAAAACTTTTGCCATTCACTTCTGTAAAAGACTGTAAAGAGCCCTACATGTTCCTCTGTTTCTCTTGCCGCAGCCCCGTGCTCCACATCCTCAGCCAGAATTTTCCTTGCTCACCTGTCTGTCGGGAAGTGTCATGTTTATGATGCTCTAGAGGCTCACTCTTCAGCAGGGTCTGGCTTTAGGGAGTCTCTGGGGGCGGTTCGGGAGGAGCCCGCTTTCGTGCCTGCGTTTCTGGGCCGGCAGTAGATGGTGCTGCAGCACCGGCTTCGCTCGGAGCCCCCGGCTCAGCCCGCCCGCTGCCTCGCACCGGAGCGTGCCCACTGTAAAAACACCTTTCCTAATCCTAAACGTCAGCTTTTCTCACTGCAGGGTCTGCTACAAACCTGAACGTCGTTCAGCCCGATCTACTTGTTTCCTTTTCTTTTAGAAATAGCTCTGCTCCTCCTGTATTTCCTCGGTCCATGTGACAGGCATCAGAGACCTGAGGTTGCTGCTAACCACAGTATCTCATTTCTCTCTAATCTGTTCCTATAATTCCCCATCTCCCTCTCTCCTCCTAATCCCCCATCTCCCTCTCTTAACTTACATTTTCAAATGTTGTTTAAGAATATAATGGAATACCTTTTTAAACCTGCTTTAAACCAATTTGCTTAAAGCAATTTGCTGTATTTTCCAATTAAAAATGGATTGGATAGGTTTAAAAGAAAGAAATCAATACTCTCCAGCACAGAAGACAATAAAGGCAAGCTTTTCAATACAACACAGACAGTGCTGTACAAGGGCCATGAAGAAAGACTCTTCAAGCATCTCCCATTTTGCCGCCTAAGTGCTTGAGATTTGTCTTGAAATGCTTCTGTAGCTCTCTTCCTGAGTCTGCCTGGAACCAATTCTGATGACCACGTGAATGAGGGTAGAGGCCTTTATTTGAGTCCCTTCTATTCCCTGCCTCCCACCATATGATTTCTGCTGGTGTGAAATACCAGGCTTCAGTGTTGTAGTGAGATGCTGTTGTAGGAGAGATATTGACTTGTGTTTGGTTCTCACCAACATGAGCACAGAGGTGTTCCTTGTGCTGGTGGATGTGGCCCCGGATCCAGCTGATGAAGGAGGAGAGACAGATTAAGGGTTTATGTGGTGCTGTTGTGAGCCTTCTGCTGGGAGCATGGCTAAACCTCCCCCTGATGATCTCTGGCTCCTGGCCTGGCTGTGGGTATGGGACACAGGCCAGCCTGTCCCACAGCAGGGACTCCTGGAAGGAGGCAGTGGGCAGCTGTAGGGGAGGAGAGGGCTGTCTGAGGTCTCTCCAGTCTGTTTCTCAATAGGCTTACTGCAGCTGTGGATAAATTAAAGGATGATGATGATGCATAACAGAGTCTGAGAAGACCATTCTCTGATCCTGTTCAGTCTGAGGATGAGGCTGAGCCCTGGGGAAGGGGCTGTGATATACAACGTACCTAAGAATCTGAACCAGTGGGTGACAAGCCTGATCTTCAGCTGTCCATTTGAGTTTCCTCAAGGCTTTGCTTTTGTGTGTGTAATCCAAATCTGTCTATACCTCCAGCAAAACAGCATGTAGAATGAGAAATGTGGAGTTTAGAGGATTTGAATCTGTCTCTATGCCAGATTCAGGGGAAATGTCAAAGCTCAGCTGGAAATGAGAGGGATCTCTGGGTCAGATTCATTCCTCTAAATTTGTTTCCTCAGTCCTTGAAATTTTACATTTATTTAGGGTGAAACTTAGCAAAACATCGTGTAGGCATCTGTTTAGCTCTAAAATATCAATCAATGTGAGAGTATTTTCTCATTAGTGCTGACTGAGTTTTCATATTATGTTAGTTAAAATGGATAGAAAAGAGCCATTGAAATGGTCTCAGCCCAGAAGTTTGGTAAAATGTATTGCAATATGACCATTATACTAAAGAGGAGAAAAAAAAGTGAAATTTTCTATGACAGAGACTGTGTGTGAGCTTGAGATGCCCTCAGAATTACCCAGGCAAAATTCAGCTGAACTGTATATTTCAAAACCTGAGACAGGAGAAAGAGAGGCACAGATTAGTCTCTCATTTGTAGGAAAATAGTTAAAATGACAACAAAGACAAGAAAACCTACATTTCAATTTCAATACATCTGTTTGAATTATGGCTACTTGGTACTTTTGAGAATAAATTGCATTTGAAATGGAATCTTTCTAATGACTTATCTTTCAGGCAGGTATTGTGCACACCTTTTTAATGCATTTTACATGTTTGGAGGGGGGAAGAAAAAAGATGAATTATGAAGAAGTTAAGAGGAAAATAATTTCAGGAGGTAATGGATGAGCTCTGTCTGGAAGATTAATCAAGGCAGTTGCAAGAGAGTGCCAAAAGCATAACTGAAGTAGAACTAAATATCTGATTGTAATTAAAACTTTAGCCTTCTAATGGCTCCATGAAAGATATTTTAATAAACGTGAAATGCACTTTCTAAATGGCACGCTAACTTTTAATGACTTGGGTGTTTTGTTTGATTAGTAACCTGGACTGTTAAATTAAAGCCAACTGCAAATGCATGATAAAATATTGATGGTTTCAGGCAAATGAATTGGGGGAGTTATGCTTGACAGATTTTTGGTATCATTAAGGATTTTAACTGGTGGAAAATATATATTGCTGGTGCTTAAAGATAGTTAAAGAGGATCTCGTCATTTATATGCCCTAGTTTTAATTTTGCAGTAATAATGGGAAAAAAATCTGAATTATTCACAGATGGTTGGTCAAGAGAGGTCACTTAATTTAAAAAGTGTTATTTTAATTACACCTGTTTCTCATTTCCGGCATAGAAAATTAAATATTTGGTGGTATTTGGTTATTTCTTTTCTTAGAGTGCCTGGAGCTTTCTTGAGGCTTCTGTGTGTTTTGTATGTGTTAAAGAAGGAAGAGTGACATGGTAGAAAGAGTTTTATTGTTTCCAATATAAGCAGCTTTATTGGAAGTTAATTAAATTAAAAAAACATAATGGTGTCTGCAGGTTCAGAAATAACACATGGGATTTCCAAAGGAAATGGGGATGATCCCAGAACTCAGCCTCTTTTAAAAAAAGATTTACTGTATTATCGAATTTCAGCAGCCTGTCCGATATCTTCACATTACTGAAAAAGAGAGTTTGAGGATTGTGGGGAAACTACTGGAATTTTACCTGGCTCCTATTCTTTCGCATCAGCTAAGAACAGGTTCTTACACCTGAGATGTGCTCTGCTTTTATTTTAATGCCTTAGACTTTACACGGATTATATTTCTACTGTACTGTACTCTATTCTTCATGCAAAGAACAGAGATCAAAAATAAGGCACAGCATCCAGAGCAGGGTTAATAGAGCAGCACTTCAGAGTACTCAGAAGAGCTGAGATCTCACTGGAGAGGAAGGAAGCACAGTGCATGTGCCAGCATGGCAACTGCAGTGAAATCGTACTTCCACTGAACTCCAAGGATGCCTGGTCAGGGATTTTCAACTGGGTGTTTCCTAAAGCTCTGCATCACCTTTACATCTTCTGGTCTCCTTCCCTCTTTCTGGTTTCTGCTCCCTGTGCCCAGGCAGCTGCTGGCTGTGCTTTGGCTATTCCCATGGCACTGTTCTTCTGGCCCTAGGAACGAATCTCTCAGGCACTACAGCAGAATCTCTACCTTGTTTTCTGCTTCTGAGTTTCCTCTTATAGGCAGTGGCTTACAGCAAAGCAGCAGGAGGCAAAAGACAACTCTTTGGATGGCTGACAGTGGACCTAGAGGAAAAGGAGAATAGGAAAATATTAAGGGAAGAGTTTGGTGAGACTTTGGCCAAAGTTACATGTGAGTACCTCAGTGGGATCTCATGGAAGAGTAACTGTCCCTCTGGCTTCCCTAGGATCCCAGATCTGGGCTAGGGCCAAATTCAGTCCCTGATGAGAGAGAGGGAGGATGGGAACACAGGAGGTACTGTCTCCTACTGAGGAGCGTTGGGGAACACTTTCAAAGAGAAATGGTGTAAGCCAAGGCAAAAGAAGGCAGCTGCATCTAATCCAGAATCTGCAATCATGGGAGTATTTGAGATGTCTTAAAATGCCACATGGAAGTAGTGGAGAAATTCCACAGCTGAGGTTCTACTTAGAGGGAAGCTGCAGCTCTAAATCCAATTTGAACCTAAATATGGGAAGCAGGAACTTGCCACAACCTTTAGGTAATTTCTAATGGCCATGCAATCCTAGGCAGAGGGCCCTGAACTAGTTTGCAGTCTTTTGGCCAATATAGTTTATCCTGTGGAGGAAGGATTTATTTACTGAGAGAAAAAAAGTTAGTCACCATATACACTGAAAGAAAGCCTTGGAGACCCTGACTGCTGTTGCATATCTGATGACAACTTGTTACCTGCTGCTGGTATGGGTTGCTATTGGAGAAACCTTCAGACTGCAAAACTGTGATGGTAGTTCTTCTAAATTTCACATTATGGTTTTTTCCATGGACATTAGACATCACCCAATCCACCAGACACCTCATATTAATTTTATGCCTGTGAATATTTCAACCAGAGCATGTCCAAAATTCAGTACCTTGGATTGCAAACTCATCAGGCCCATCTTCTCATTGAGTCATGTGCAATACTGAGCATGCTATTGGTGCACAACTGATAAATTCTAAGTCCCTGGAGACTCCCATTTGTCAGAGGAAATTGTACCCATGTTCAATAAGATATTCTGTCACTCTCTTGCTGTTTGCAGCTCTCTGATTTATATATTCAGCTGATGATGAGCCATTCAGTGTAATGGGTGTGATGTGTCTTTCCAGTTGGATGGGATGACCACAAATGTTGTTAAATTCCACCAGTCTGCTGATGGAAGACAAAATCTGTTCCCACACAATATCAGTAGTACCAGCATAGGAGATAATGCAATATTTATTTATGTACAGGAGGCCATAGATAAATTTCCCATATTGTGAGCCTTGTGGAATGCTGAATGTTCATAAACGATGTACCAACTTTATCCTGGCAGAATTGGCAGATATAAACATGATGATGTTTCTGACTGGCTCAGTTTTACTGTCATCCAAATGGCTTAGTATATAATGTAAAAGCATGTCTGAGTCAGTGAATGCCCATTTTTGAGTGTAGCCAGATGGATTTCTACTGTGCAGTCCCTTGTTTGGTGTCTAAATTTGTCTCCCACACACTCTCTGTATCAGCATGCTTGGAAGACAACCTTGATTTAAGCTGGTTATGGAGGCTCCATGCTTGTGTTTACAAATTTTCTGACGTCCAGCCAAAATGCTGGCTTTATTTCTCACCAGGTGGAGAGAAGCACTTTAAAAATTATTTCTCTAAAAAGCAATAGACTAAGTGGGGAGTGGAGTTTCTACTCTTTGGTTTCAGCTAGGGTGGTGTAGGCAGTGTGGCCTTCTCTTATAATTTTGCATCAGGGAGGTGGGTTTCTCCAGCTCTTCTCTTTAAGTAGCTCATCTGGAATTTTTTAAAACTACCCATGTAAGTTTTGTGTCATTAGGTACATACCCATCTCCCTCTCAAGGATGGTGGGGACCCTTAAATCCAGTTGGGAGGAAGATGAGATGTTTGAAGATCAAGCAAGGATATCATCAGAGCAACCTTTGACTGAGGAACTTTAGAACCTCTCACGCTAAGGGAAATTAAATTCACAGGTGGGATTATTAAACTCGGTGTTTTTTTCTAAAGTGCCATGTTGAAATGTTGATAGGATTTAAAATTCATAATGTTTATCCTGAGTAGTTCTTGCCTTGTTCTTTCAGCCATACTTTTCTTTTTCTTTATTTGACTTTTCTTTAGTCCAGTTATACTTTCTTTCTTTGTTCTTTTTCTGTGCTAAATCCATTTGTTACAGATGAGGAAAAGAACATGGTGAGTCACCAGTTCTGACTTATCCTCCTAACCATTGGTTTTCTTTTGCCTGGTCTGGATGCACTATCACATTTTGTTCTCAATTTCTGTAAAAGCAGAAGGAAATAGACCCTCATTCAGTTGCATCATAATACACCTGAAATGGTACCAGTACTGCTAATATTTTGCTTTGTTAAGCATTTCATTCAGTCTCCTACTTTGCTATGGAATTTGTGTGAATTTCTCACTCTGATATTTTTATCCATTTTTCCTATTTCTCTCACCTATTCCTAGCTTATGTTTCTTTCCAGTTAGATTCTTCTTCATTTTCAAAAGGCTGAATATTTTCCCTTTTAGGTATAATATATTTTCTCCTTCTTGGGCTTTTCCCTTTCTCTTCCTTTTATTTCTTGTGTCCTGACTACTCTTTGGCAATGTGTTACATCAGCTTGACCTTGATTGTTATCATATGGATGCTGCAGTTCACTCTTCCTGTTCTCTAAAGTCCTTCCACACTTACTTTGCTGCTGAATACATTTTCATCCCTTCTGCGTCCCTGGTGTAAGAGGATTTGGTCAGGCCCTGCAGCCTTTACCTCAGAGATTAAAAAAAGGCCGGAGCGGGGGTGGTTGGTAGGAGATGAGGGTGGATCAAAGATCTCATCTGAGCCTGGAGGAGGTCTTGGGAAGTGCCAGCCTCTGTGAGCAGGGACCTGAAAGGAGAGATGCCAAGATTTACTGTGCTGGGTATGACAGGAGGAGCTGAATTCCCTGCCTGTCTTTAGCCCTTGCTGCCTAGGGACACCCAGGCATGCCAAAACAGGGCAAGAGTGCTGTGTTTTAATGTCAAGTGAGTGATGGTGATGTGACAAGCATTACATCTGCTCATTTAGTTTTGCCCAGACTAGAAATTCTGCCAAGACTTAGAGCCAGGAGCTCAAGTCTAAGTAGTGATGGGATCTTCACTGTTAGTGCTTTTTAAACAAAATGGTTTGGGTTTAGTAGCACAAATTGTCGCTGTCCTTCCAGGGTTGCATTGATGCACTGATAGACCCGTATTATTGTCCAAGCTAATCAGTGCCCAAGGTAACATAAATATTTTAGTGTTGTATACTATATTGTAGTATGTCTTATGAATCCTGTCTTGCAGTCTAAAGCTACTCTTTTGCTTTCATTTGGTGGGACTGTGAAGCCTCAAATAAATAGTTCATCTTGAGTCTCTGCCAGAATCTTTTCACTTTACACTAGCTGAAGGTAAATACACAACACACATGAACAAAAGATGTTATATAGTGGCTATTCTCATGGTGAGACAATTCCTAATAGACAATATCATTCAAGTAGATACATTTCCAAAACAGCCACCAAATTTTAATATGTACCCCTGGGTTGTGAAGATTGAAATTAGATGATGCTCACTGGGGAGACCTCAGTTACACCCACCTTGCACAGTGGCAGCCACTTACTTATAGAAATTGAAGATTGCTTCTGCCAGTGAAAACATCTGGAGATCGTGAGAGGTCAATATCTGAGGCCAGAAAAGAGCCTATAACGACAGCTAATGAAGCTAGAGAGAGACCTCTGCAATGAGCTCTAACCTCTTGTCACTCCAGTCCATGCTGCATGACTAGAACTAGAAAATATACTTCAGTATCTTGTCAAAACGGCTCTGTAATGTTTGGACTGAAGCTGCTTTGAAGGTGTGATCCTTTGTGGGATTTTTTTTTGTTAAAGCAGCATGAAAAATGTTCTGTCATGTTCCAGGTTACAAACTGTAGCTGGAGTAATAAAAGGTCACTCTGCCATTCAGCATCCATTTCCTATTCCTTTGAAGTCCAGCATTTACTAGCAAGTAAACCATGATACTTCAAAAGTTTCACAGCAGTGTGGTGAGGCAGAGACATAAGTACATGAGTAAAATAACTGATTATCTGATACTGCTTTTGCTGCTAAACAAAATAGGGCCTACCCTGGTTTTCTCCACATCTGTGCTCTGTGCACCCTTCAAAGTTATATCTGGCCATCTGTATCGTATCTTTTATACAAGTATAAATATCTTTGAAGTGTGTGGAAAGGGGAAAAAAGCACCTTCTTTTGATATCTCCTTTGCTTTTCTGCTTTCATTTACTTGGGAGAATTAGAAAATATTTTATCACCTATTCTCTGTCTCCTTCCTCTTTTCCTCTCTTTTTTCTCAACTTTTACTGTGAAAAGAGAAGAAATACCTAAGAAAAGATATTTGCTGTCCACAAGCAAAAGAAAAGAGTACATAAGGCTGCAGTGTTTCTTAAAAGATAATTTCTTTTGCCAAGCTCCCCTTGTAATAAGACAGAACCATGTGGAAACAAACAAGCAAACCAGCTTTCTTTGGTTAGAGGCAGGAAGGAAAATGTTGTTGAAATGATGGCAGAGGCTTTTCTCGGGGGTTGATTTCCTGAGCGAGCCATGATGCGAGGCCAGCCGTGCGCTGGGCACGATGCAGCCCGAGGGCTGCAGGGGGCAATCCAGCACAGCTCAAGCTGCTCTGCCAGCCCTTGGGATAACTGCTGCTCACAACAAAGGCCGAAACTCTGCTCGGGTTTGGGGACTGTCAGGCTATGTTCTAGCGCAAGGATCAATCTCTTTGTGCTCTGATTATGCATTGTGCAAAAACCCCCTCCATCAGCTGCTCCTGTGTGTCCACTGGGTGCACTGCAGTTGCCTGTTTTCTCACCAGCTGTTGGTTATTTTGCTGGAGAACCCTTGCTGGTGCTGAAGTGCTGCTTTAGGGACTGTCTGTCCTGCCGGGCTCCTGGCTGGTGCTCCCATGCTGTGTCAGCAGGAGGCTTGGTCAGCTGGTGTTTGGTTTCCTCCAGTCACAGCCAAAATGGAAGGTCTTTGGTAAATGAACTTATAGTAAGCACAAATTCTGGAAACAGTTGTGTTGGGTCCCAAAGAGTGGTCAAAGCCTACTGGTATAGTGGGACACTGGTGCAGGAGCAAAGGCATGAGAGCTGGTGAGGAAAAGTGGGGGAGCAGCTGTGACAGCATTTGGGTTTTCTGTTTTAGTCCCTAACACACTTGATGCAGGACAGTGACGTGTCTTCCTCTGCTCCAGGTTTGCAATGGGATGATTGAGTAGTGCTCAGGGACAAAGTGGCTGTGTCAAAGACAGAGCAGCCATCTGTGCTAGCTTCGGCTGGGGCAAAGTTAACTTTCTTCACAGTGGCTCTGTTTTGGATTTATGCTGAACAAGGGGTTGATAATACAGAGATGTTTTTGTTATTGCTAAGCTGGGCTTACATGGAACCAAGGCTTTTTCTGCCATGCTGGTGAAGGGCTCGGTGTACATGGCAGGCTGGGAGGAGACACAGCTGGGACAGGTGACAAACTGACCAAAGGGTTATTCCAAAGCATAAAACATCATGCTCAGTATGGGAGGGAGAGGCATTTGGAGTGATGCGATTTGGCTTCCCAAGTCAACATTATGTGTGATGGGGCCCTGCTCTCCTGGAGGAGGCTGAACATCTGCCTGCCCACACCTGTGGGAAGTTGTGAATGAATTCCTTGTTTTCCTTTGCTTGTCTTCATGGCTTTTGCTCTTCCTGTTAAACTGTCTTTATCTCAATCCACAAGCTCCCTAGCTTTTACCCTTCCAGTTCTCTCCCTGTTCTTGCAGATGGGGGAGTGAGCAAGTGACTGCACAGGGCTTGGTTGCTGACTGGGGTTAAAGCATGACACCATCCCAGCTCTCTCCAGAGATTGAAATGGAATTAGGCAGGAGACTTGTTGAGATCCTCCTCCTCCTCCTATTCCCTTGTGCAGGCTGGTTGAGAGCCTTCTCACTTGTTTAGTTTCTGTATCTGCATGTGGGCTGCAGGCACCTTCTCCTGAGCTGCTGTCCCCTTGGCAGCATGGTCCTTGGGTTATTTGTTTTGCTTGCCTTGCTCCTGAGTGCTGCAAGTGTTTCTGGTGGGTGCTGGGCAATTGAATTGTCCAAAGAAGTCCCTGTGCAGTCTCCACACTTCCTAACAGTCTCCATACTTCCTAACAGTGACACCAGAAAAGTCTGCATGAGACTAAAGTGCCTTCCTGATGGCAGTGGAGAGAATGTTGGTAAGAAGGAACAAGTTGGATGGTGAGAAGTGGAGGGCTCGGTGCCTCCTGGGTGCTTCCCACCTGCATGGGGGGAGTAGAGGGGACCTCCCCATAGCAGCCCTTGTGCTGCGAGGTCACTGAGCAGTGGAATGTATTGCACTTCATTTGCATCTCATGGTGAGGCTCTCTCTTGCCCAACAGAGTTAAGAGATTGATCAAAATTTGTCCTGTGGTTACAGAATGTATAAAAGATCTCCAGTGTAGATTTTCTGCCATCCTGTGATACTTGTTTTAGCAGAAGTGTTATGCTCTTGTCAGATTTGGTTAAAACTGGACAACAGGTTTGACATTACTGGAAAGAAGTAGAACTTGGAGATTCAGGCAGTGCAGTCATATCAACTGCATTGCTTCAGGAAGTTGGATTAAAAATGAATAAATCATGTTTTTATTAAGACCCTTAACATGCAATGCAACTCAATATACTGGGAAAGATGAAACCTAATGTTCAAGGTGATAGTTATTTGCAATAATCAAGCATTGCAGAAAAGATTTGTGCAGTTTTTTTTATGACAAAGAGCTTGTCTATTGAATAACAAAGAAACACTATTGTATTTTTTAAATATGAGGAAATAGTTTTATCTGTTTCTTGTGTGTGGAAAGATAAAAAAAAAAGACTGTTAGAACTAGAATAAACAGAATAAACTAGAGTTTATCATCTATAGGTCAGGCTGCACTGACACAATCTGTGAGGAGCCCACTGTTCCCATCTAAACTTTTCTCAAGTCTTTGGAAGTGCCTATGAAAGAGAAGGGATTCATTCTTGGAAGTTAGATTCAGAAACGAGACATTGATGTTACTTTAAACTTTCCAACTTAAAAAAAAAAAAACCACAACAAAAAACTTTTAGAAAGGTTCTATAATTCCAAACCCTTTGATTTGGGAAGCATGTGGGACGTCTTGTCCAGCTAAGTCCTCTCCTCACCCACCACAGTGAGTGGCTCTGTACCTGTCCCAGGACCAGGTGATGTCCCTGTGTCCCCTTGCTGCCCCTGCTCCATGCTGGGAGAAGCAGCTTGCCCCTCCAGCACGATCCTGCAGTGCTCCTCCTGGGAAACAGTCACTTTGCCTCTGGTTGTGTTTCTGCTTCAGGTTTTATAAATTGCTACCGTCCCTGCACAAGGCTGCCAAAGTGGAGCTTTCTTTTTTTTTTGCCCTAGATACAATTTTATTATTAATCACATCAAGGGAGACTCAGAGGTTTTTAGGGCTAGAAGAGACCATTACTGTAATCTAGTTTGGAAAACATCTTCCACTGTGGTTTTGGGTTTTGTCAAAAAGAAAAATGTTATTTGTTTTCCTTTGCCCTTAGGCCTTAAAGTGTAATTTAAGTTCCTATAAACCAAACAGAATGATAGAATAATCATTATCATAGTATTTTTTTTTTAATTTACTGAATAAATTTCTCAAAATTTTAAGTATTGGAATAAAAATCTATCCCAGTTTTGAATGGAGAAAAGCCCACCTACCCTTTCTGGTTAAAACACAGACAAACTCAGATGCCACAGGGAAGTCCAAGGATGGGGTGGACACAGCACAGCAGGATCTGTCCTGGGAAATTGAAGAGAGTTTTATCTGTATCTGAATAACAAGCTGAAATGGGCCATAGAGGAATTCTGCTCACATTTCTGACAGAAGCAAAACTTTCAGCTATTCTTGATGTTCAACTCTCTGGACTTGTTTAATATTCAGCACTGGTTTTATCATCAAAGAAATTGAGGCAAAATTAAAAATTCTTTTCCTGGGTCTGTTATTTTCACAGCTTCTACTTCCTTTCAATTTTGATACTGCCATCCATTTTGATAAAAGAAAATGATATGTGAGGAACAAGGCAGGCAGGAAGAAGACAGAATGAGAAGTGCTTTTCAACACTGACTTCACCTCTGCAGAAGTTTATAATAAGGTGTCTGCAGATCACTCCCTGCTGAAAGCTCTCACAAATAACACCCTGTTACAGAAAGTGAATTTAACCAGTCCAGCTACCCGTGACTGCTGGGGAGCACCATGGCACACTCTGATCTCTGAGTGGTCGGTCTCTCTTGTCTAGTGCTGTGCAATTTCTTTCTGCTCTTTTCTCTTGAGAACATATGACTTCTGTGTTGCTTTTGTATGTGTCTTGTCTCCTCCCTTCCTGAAAGCTTTTTGTTGGAAGAAAAGGCTTCCAGAAGCTTGTTAGGCTTATTGATCTGGATTGACTCCTGGGGCTGGCTCTTAGGATCCAGAAGAAAGCTCTTTTCAAGGTGCCTGGTTTAGAAAACATCCTGTCTGACATTTGTTCCCTACATGAATGGGTGAAAGAGGAGCTTGGCCTCTGTGAGCACCGTGAAGGGCAGCATGAGGCTTTGGGGGAACCCCCTGAAGTTCTTTCTTAGGGTCAGTCACTGCTTCGAGCAAGTCATTTGCTCTGTTTCCGTGTGCCGTGGTAAAGAGCTGCACAAAGGATGTAACACAACACTAAATTGTGCTCTCAGACAGCATTTGTGCTGCTGTCACTGGGGAAAGCCCTCCATTGCAGCAGCCTGGACAATGCTGGTAGCAGCACAGCTGAAACATGATGTGCATGGATTTCTCTTTTGGAACAAGCAGAATGGTGGTGATGGCCACATAGGCAAAGCCAGTGGAAGGTGGTGAAACTGGGAGGTTTTCTGTGACAAAAGGAAAATTGAATGAATTCGTGCCAGTGCTCTAGACTTTAGTAGGCTGTTAAGTACAAAAATCAATGTTAATGTAACATTACAGCTGAGCTATTAAACCTGTTAGTTAACCTGTGGAGCTCAGCCTGTAATCTCACAGCCCCTTTTTGGACTACATATAAACCAGTATCTAAAACACTACTTGCACAGAAAAATGGTAAGGTACTTTGCTTTTCTGTAATTCCAAAAGAGTTTTGCAAAACACAAAGTAAATTTTGCCCAAGAACAAATTAAATACATGGGAAGTTTCATTTTAGAGACTACAATTTTCAAAAAGTTCTCACATTTTCCAGAATACATAAAGCCAGCTCTTGTCTGTTAGGTGTTTGTTAACACTAGTATTTGGCAAAGCCCTCCAGCAGAACAGGGTAGATCTCTTAATGTATCTTTGGATGAGATGCTGTTTAGATTAAGAATGTCCTTCTGTGGTCACACATGAATGGATATGATGGGATGCTGGTTCCAGCCAGGCCTCAAGGCATTACTGCATTTGCTGGTGTTGCTGCTGGAGTCACTCCTGTTGCTGTTGAAGTTGGTTCTGTAATTGTAATGCGTATTCATACTCCATATGACTCTCAGCAGTTTTGCAAATTCTGTTCTTTACATGGTGCCACTCTTTGCATAAGAAAAAATGCTTTAATTTACATAGTCTCCGGGGGAGTGGCAAACAAAACCTGTAGCCTGATTGTTTTTCCTGTCATTACCTATTTTTCTGAGAACTTGTTGTGTGTCACTTTGCTCGTATAACCTGATACTTTATTGCAATTAATAGACATGAATTTACTAGCAGGAGAACATAGTGGGCATTTGTTGTTTTAGTGACCCTTGTCTTCTCTTCCCCTAATAACTCATGCAACTCATTCAATCCAAGCTGAAGCTTTGGATTCTCTGAGACTGCAGACAAGATAAAAGGCTGTGTAGCAGCTCAGAAGGGTGTGCTGTATCCCCTTTAATGTGATCCATTGTGGAAATCCAGATGCACTTGCCTGTGGTTAAAATAAGGAAGTATTTTTAAAGCTGTGTAGCCATTATCATAGCTCATGTGTGCGGAAGGGTCAAGCTAAAGTTGTCATGGGGATTGCATTTGAAATCCTGGTGGCACTGAAGTCTGCCAGAATTTTGACAGCCCCATTAATTGAGTTTCTGTGGTTGGTAAACCTTCTTTCTTAATGTTGTTTTTAATTCCACACAGAGAAATCAGAGTGCAGTGGAGTTTACAGAAGGGGACTGAAATGTCAATGTCGCCATGCCATTCAAACAGCTTTGATGGGGTGGGCAGAAGGGGTGAGGGCAGATCCTCCATCCTGGCTCTCAGCTGTCATGGGAGGCTGCTGGCATTGCTCCAAGCTTCCCAGTGCCATCAGGGAAGCTGCTGTGTGGGAGCTGGAGGTGCAGGCTAGAGGTCATGGTCTCATTCTTCACTGGGATGCGTGGGAAGGCAGAGCCCTGGGGGTTGCAACCTGTCCTTCCTGCTACAATGGCTCTTTTTGGGGTGCTATGGTCTGGACTTTGACATGTGGACAGGCTGTGCAGCCCTTGGGGTTAAGGACTGCATTAGCTGGCTGGTGGGCACCCAAAGGGAGGCTCCAGCTCTGAAGGGGACGTTGTACAGTGGCTTCCTGTTTCTTTCTTCCTTGAATTTAAACTCCTTAAAAACAAATCCCTTCACTTCTCAAATAAGCTCTTTACCTTTTCCTTTCAACCCTAAATAGCTTAGCGTATAAGTAACTTCTTTTGGAAAAAAAACGTCGACACTGTCTGTGTTTCTGTGATCAGATGCTCACAATGAATTTCTGTCTAATCCTAGTTTTGAAATTGATTCAGCACAATGACCTTGGTTTAAGACCTCTCAGTGACCCAATTTTTCCATTTGTAAAATAGGGAGAGGAATACCCTTGTGAGCTGGGTAAACACCTCCTGAAGCTTAATTTAGATATGCCTATTTTAGAGACCTTTGTGGTTGGAAGCACAATGGAAGAGCAAAACATGCTTCTTGGTAGGGAGTTTAATCTCCCAATGCACTCTGTGGGTCTGGTGCACAGGCCAGCCCAACCAGAGCCTCTCTGTAGCCATAACATAAATAATAATACCAACAGGAGGTTCATGCTTGCTAGGAGTGATGTTAATTCCACCTCTGCTTGGAGAGGCAGTGGAGCAGCCTTGCACTGCCCTAACTGGGTGCTAGGTTAAGGAGGAACGGCTGAAGAGGAATGTCAGGTGTACTTGACCCTCCTGGTTTCCAGACCTATTTGGTTTGGAACATGACATGTGCAGACTGGATGAATTCTGGAAGCGAAGTGGAAGTGCTGGCATGCCCGTTTGCATACTAATACAACCCGAATGCCGTTATTTTTCCAGCTTCCACAGCTGTGTTATGACTGTACTAGAGCTGAATTCTAACAACCAGCCAAAAGGTTTGTTTGCGTGTATATGTGCACTGAGATTTTGCAAGCAAAACTGGAAAGCTTTCTAGTTGTTGAAGTTGTGGGTTTTTTTTTTAAACCTAGCACACTTTTGTGCTTACATTAAAAATTATGGATCAGCTGTATTTTAACAACTGTCTCTTGCTTGAATTTATGCAGTTGATGGCCTCAGAGCTCAGTTTGAAAGGTTTCCCCTTCTGTATTGCAACTGGGACTTCTTCCATAGATTCTCTTTTTTTTTTCCCTAACAGAAACAGTGTTTTATCTTTGTATCTTTGTCTTGTATAAAGGATGAAAATCTATAGTAATCCTTTCCTATGTACACGGCTCTATTTTTCCCGTAAAACACTCTTGCAAATAAGTCTGCAGATCTTTCAACACAATGCCTGAAGCATCACACATGATAAATCCTTCCCTAGTCTCAGTTTTCTGTAACCTTCCTCATTCCTCACAATGACACACACTTTCTCTCATTCATCTTTTATTACAATTCAATATTGTTCTTGAATATAATTAGGTTTTATGCAGTATACCCTTCCCCCCATCCTTGTTTTTTTTTTTACTTGAAAAAGAAAAAAACACTTGTTCCCATGCACATTTCATCTGGAAATTGACTTCAGTGTTATAGGTTTCAATATATTTACACAACAGGTAGGGAAAGGTATTGGGGGAAAAAAGAAATATTTTTAACGTCATAAACCTCTAGCAAAAATATGTATGTAATAGAATCTGGTACTGTGGTATTACACACATTACAACTGTCACTGTGACTTACAGCCTTAGTTTAGCTGAAAGAAAATCTATAACCCTAGAAATGCAACAATGTCCAAGTCACAGTTCAGAGTAATAAATGTTTTTCACAGAATAGTGTAATCCATATTTCCAAAGCTGATACAACAAAGGCATTTCTACTAGAAATCTTTCAATTTCATGGGCGGAGGCTCAGAGAGAGAGAGAGACTTGTTAGGAGAAATGATAAGCAATAAAATGCCTGTGTTCAGAAATATTGGCCCTTTGGCTACTGCCTTTGGTTGATCGTTCTTGCTCCTAAATTACATCTTAATAAAGTATCGTCTGTCTTTTGATAGCAGTGCAAAAAAAAAATCTACTTTTAAAGTTCCTGCTGTGATTTCAGGGTGGTGAGGGTATTGGGTTGCAGGCAGCGGTGCGCGAGCACCTTGGTGTGTCCCACATCATGGGAATCCCGTGTGGTGAGCACTGGTCTCTCTGGGGCAGGTGATGCAAAGTGTGCTCTAGTGGTGATACGGACTACTTTGTCTGGCCAGGGCTCTTGGACAGGCTCCTCTCTGTCTCAGTACTGGGAGCTGCTGGCTGCTGTGCCTCTTTGGGGTCCCAAGAATGCAACCTCTCTGTGCACCCACTGCTGAGCCCTTCACCTCTGTGCCGGGATGAACCAATGGCTTGATGGGAGCATTCATATTCTTCCCTTGGCAACTTGAACTGTGAAGTCTTATCCCAAATACTAATTTTTGATTCATCTCAGCTATCTTTTCTCTAGGAAAAGTTTTCTCAGCCAAAGGTAGCGAGAGCCCTGGGGTGTCCTTGTCCCCCTGGCTTTGGTTTGTCTTTGTGTGTGGGAAGAGAACTTGAGCATGTGCCAGAACAGTGAGGCTATCCTGGCAGGCCTTCCTGCCAGTGACAGCAAACAAATATATCACACTACACATTTCCTCTCTCAGAAGGGTATAGTTTGACTAGCTAAGTAGCTTGTGTTTTGGGCTCCCAAGACCTTCATTTGTTTCTGCCTTCTAACTTCCTGGCAAGCTTGCTTATGTCTATTAATTTTCCAAAGTCCATGAAAGCAAAAAAAGAGCAAATTGCATTAAAGTAATGTGTAATCATTTGAGTTAGCATATGAGTGAAATACTCTCATAGCTGAGCAGTTAAAATGGAAATGCAGAATTGGGATGCTGTATGTGCCATAGTTTATTGCCCACTATATGTGTTGCAGAATATCAGGTTCATTCCAGTCAAGGTTAGTAAGATGCTCGTGTTTGGTTTCACATTAAAAAAAAAAAAAAAAAAAAGAAAAAAAAAAGAAAAGTAAATAAAAAGAAAAGTAAATGGAGACACTGGTAATAGGAAAAAATATCTGCCTTATCAGGCCCTTCATTTGTTTATTCTCTTTCCCAGTGGGGCTGAGAAGATATGCTGGCACCCAGGACTTATGAATGGGATGTGTTTTGCAGCAAGGATGTGGGTGGCAGGGAAAGGCCAGTAGGTTGGTCTGTGCTGAAGAACCAAGCTTTTAATCAGAAATCCAGAAGCTCAGCATATCTAGTTGTATTACCGTCTTGAAGCATTGCAAGCACTTGGTATATATAGTACTAATATTGTCCCTACTATGCTGAGACATCATGCTTATTTTAATGCACAGTACTAAAAATTTCAACTTCACATAAATTAGCTTTATTAGCTACTTTACTTAGTCATCATTCCTATTACTGCTTCATTAGATAACTGATTCATAATCATTGACTTACGAAGAACAGATTGCAGAGTTTTCTCCTTTCTGTCTGCTCCTCACCTTCCTGGGCTCCAGTGTGCATTCAGACTAATGCAATGGTACAACACATAACACCAATCCGTTTTGAATCCTGATGTGGGACAGCCTGAAATGCTCTGTCCTTGTAAAGCTGTTTTTCTCTCAGACCTACTGTAGGAGACTCTATAACCTTGATTGGAGGGTCTGACTCACGAGGATGAGCTAATTTTATTGGCAAGTTCCTGCTTTCTTGAGCAGGAAAATATAATAATATATTTTCTGGTGCTCGGGTAGCTGTGATAGGAGTCTGAAATATTGCATGTGTGTAAAATAGTCAAGGCATAAAAATATCCTCACAAAGCAGTGAGGTTATGTAGTTTGTGTGCCCTTGGTGCACAGGACAGCAGACACTCTGAGGGCTTTTTTCTATCTCACCAAGGTGAAGAAGTCATCATCTGGTGTTTGTGTCAGGAGACTACACGGCTGTGAGACCAGTTGTTACATCCACTGAGGTGTAACCTTATAGTTGGGTGCAGGATGTGGCCTTTCTGCTGGAACACGGCTACCAAGCAACTGGGTTCTCAAAAAAGGTTTATCATGCCTGTCATTCGGGTGTTATACTTCTTGTAGGCTTTGGGAGCAACTTAAAGCATGAAGTTGGATATTTTGGAAGGAGAAAGTAGGAATGTCTCTGTGAAAGAAAACTGACTTTCTTTATAATGGTTTTATTTGCTGCTATGCTTTCTTATTTGGTTGTTCTGTTAGTTCTGTCTTCAAGTGCCATGGAGTTTCTCTTGTGACCCCTAGCATGTGTCACACCAGCAGCTCATGTGATTCTTGCTTGGGAAGAGGGGGCACTTACCAATTCTTGCAAGGAAAGCTGTGCTTTTCCTTCAGAGTTCTTGGAAGGAATTTTCCTCATCATCAGGCTATTCCTCCACAGTGAAATGGGAAAATTCTGCTAAAAGACCATTATATATAGTGGAAAAGGATTCTGCTGAAGGGATATGAGCATTGCATTGCACTGCAACTCATCATGTCTCAGATGAGAGGCTCTGGCCTCATGAAAAGGTTCGTGCTGGTTTCCCTTGCTGTAATGAAGAGAAAATTTGAAAATCCCAAATGCCTTGTAGAATTTCTATGACCTTTTGGTAACTTTTTAGATACATGCACTTGCTAAGCTCTAATATGCATGTGGTCACTGAACTGGCACTCCTCAAAATTAAATAGACCTAATGCAAATTACTAATAATCTGAGAAAGCTTTGTGCTAAAGAGGCTGTAGTAAAATTTCACAGGAGAATCCTCTTCTGCAGGCTACATTAAATGGCCTTGTTAGGCATTTGAGTATTGAGTGTCATTATGTAGTGATTTGAGAAGGACAGAAAAAAATCATAAAACTGCTAGTAAGATTCTCACAGCAGATCTATTATAGCTAGTCTCACTCATAATAATTTAGAGTTTTAATTTTCTCAAGCGTCCCACAGGTTTACTATATCTAGCCAAATGCTTCACGGACAAGTTGGCAGAATGGAAGCCTTTTATGACCTGTCCCCACTAGTGGCTTTTAAAGCTTCACCCCCTCTTCCTCCATATTTGTGTGCCACACCTATGCACATGCACATCCACACACACACACACACACACACACACACACACACAAAAAGAAGTCTCAGGGAGACACAGGAGTTTGTCAAGTCCTGCACAGTTCTCAGCTTAATTCATGCTGTTCAGAAACCATAAGCATCTTGATACGGGGCTCTTTTCCCCTTGGTTTTAAAACCAAGGGAAATATGAAAAACTGAAACCAAGGCAGATTAACTGATACAGAAGCTCAGAGACAGGGGATTCCTGGTTTGAATAGTTTTCCTGAAAAACAACACCTCTCTGGGTCTCTGGGTTTTGCTCATCAGTCAATACCCATCTGTTTGAAAAGTGAAGAACCTGCTGGAAAACTGGTAAGACCCCTGGCAGAGAGTGTAAATACTCTGAACCTAGGGACTTATATCAGCAATAATTTTTCTACCTAATTGGCCCAATGCAGACTAAGTTATCCATGCTGGGTGCTCTCCCCCCGATTTGGATCTGTTGCTGACAATGGGGACAGGAGGGTGCATGCCTCGGTGTCCCAGCTGTAAGGATGCAGTTAGTTGGTACTCCTGGGGCTGTGAAGGGATGCTGGGGATTTCCTAACCCCTGCTGACCCCTCCCATGAGCAGAGCTGGCCACAGGTGTGGAGAGATGGGAATCCTGAGCTGGAGAATTTGAACAGAAGTGTTGAATTTATCTTTAACATCTGCAAAAACTCTTTGACAGAGCCTCTTGCAGCAAAGTCCCCAGAACATGAATTTTGACAAGGAAAGAGCCCATTATTATCAGTGATGTTTCAACCATTATTTTATGAATATATTCAATGACAAGAACTAGCTTGTTTCCAAGACAACAAAATTCAAACCCGATCCATGATTGCTCTAAAGGAGGCCTCCTGTCATTTCGTTCCTTTGAAGAAACTCACAATTTGATGGGCAAAATGCCAGAAATAATTAGACAGAATAGTACCATAAACCCCAATGGAAGCAAAATATCTGCTGTAAGAATTTCCCACCAGAAATCCTGAAAATCAAATCAAAGCCTAGATAAAATCTTTTCTGTTGAGTGTAAGAATCAAGGGGGGGGGAAAGTGGGTGGGAGAAGACAATCCATTTTTTTACCTCATCAAAGGGAATACTAAAAACTGTCTTGTGACTTGCTTGTGTCTTCTTGTGAAATAATAAGTGGGCAGGGCAATCAAATTTAAAGCAGTATTCCCCAAAGCAAGGTCAAAACTGCTAGAAATGTTCATTTCATTTTTATTTGCTTTCCCTGCAAGGTACACACTGTGGCTATAATTTCCCATTCTTTATGGGGAGATCAAAAGATTTGTGCTGTGCTGTGTAGGAATCAATTCAGTCATCCTGGCAGCACGCCAATCTTTATTACATTATTTGTTAACCTGCATTATTGCAGAATGGAATAACTGTTCCCTGGGATAAACTAGGGAGTTCTTCTTGCTTCCTTGACCTTGATTTCCACACTCGCTCCTTGTCCTCTCAGCACCCACATGCAGATAATGATTGTCTGTGTTAGAGTGAATGAAATATCACTGCAGATCCTGAGCGAAGCAAATCACTGAATTGGTGGTGTGTAAGTGAACCAGTAGCCTTCATTGTTTGCCTCTGCTTTTGCAGCAAACTGAGTCTCAGGTATTTCTTACAGCACGAGTCTCCTCTCTTTACTGGCAGTAAAACCACCCCACCTGACAAATTTGCTCTTTTCTTCCTACTAGGCCATTTCTGTAATCTTCAGAGCCAAATGCATCAGTCAAACCATCCTTCTTGGAATATTTCCGAATTTTTACGAGGAATCTTTTTCATTAAATTAGTAAGCAGTGATGTATTTTGGTAGTTTTGGGAACATGCATTAGGGGCGTGCTAAAACCAAGTTTTTGAGGTCTCCCTAAGTAAGCATCACATGTACAAGTCTCATATGTCCTGCTCTGGGAATGCTTCACTTACATTTTCTTAGCAGAAAAAAGTAGGATTTGCACAGTTGTGTTTTTCACAGAGAAAATGAAGGGTAGGTTCTGTTTTTCACTGAACTGGTGTGATTCAGCATGTACTCGATTTTGATCAAATTGGGTAGCTTTTGGATTGGATTAACATTCATTGTGTCCTAAAAAGTGCTGCAAAGGCCACTGCTAGTGGAAGTTTGTGGACATTGATCCCCACTGCTGCTCTGACCCTAGACTCCCTGGACAGGTGCATTTTCCATCTACACAGAACTTTGTGACTGAAAGAGCCATACTGGGAGTCACGCTTTTTGTGGTCATGCCAGGGGACAGAGCATGGTAGGGGAGAAGGAGCAGCCTGGAATGAGATGCTTAGGAGTCTGAGACAGATCTGAGGTTTAATTTCAGTGAAGGGCAGCGGAAGCAATGTTGATATGCAGTCTGCACTGTGAAATGTGAAACTGGGTTGAACTCCTCCTTGGCTGATGTAATTCAGTATAAAAAAAGTCAGATTTCAGTAAGGAAATATTAGTAAGGGAGAGAGAAGAGGAACAAAACTTGCAGATTTTTTTCCAAAATACTCTGCACTGCTAAAAATCAGATCTTTAATCCTATTTTGAAATATAAACTTTTGTTGAAATCTTAGGACTTTTTATAGAATAAGTGTCCTTCATGATAGCAAATCCCAGTTACTAAGTTGTAGACCAAAGTTGATGGCATTAATTGATGCCAAAAAAGTGCAAAACACGCAAAAATGGAGAGTGTGGAGTGGAGCAGGCTTTGAGACCAGGGAGTTGGTACAGGCTCAGACACAAAGAGGTAGAAATAGCTGTCTTTTGTTATCCCTCCCCTAAGAGCCAGATGGTGTCTGGGGAAGTCTGGGAAGCAGTTGCAGGGACAGCCAGTGCAGGCCAGGGTGCTGCTGCCCAGTGCTGCAGGTCTGGGCAGATGCAGTGGCAGCACGTGGGACAGCAGCAGGGACAGGGCTTTAGAGACCTTTCGGGTTTTCTCCATTTGAGACTTGTCTCCGAGGCTGTGTGCTTGGTCAGGTACTGAAGCTGAAGGCAGTCACCCACCTGCCTGCCAGGTCCCCAGGGAAGTGCTCAGCTGTGCTGCCAGGGCATTCTCCTGAGCAGATCCTGCAGACCTGTGAGAGGAGTCAGGCTGGAACTCAGGTGCTCTTTTCCATCATGACAGTCCCAGTCCCTTCCTCATGAGTTTGGGCTGTGCTGCTTGCACTGAGTGGAGCAGGGAATACAGAATACATATTTAGCCAGACTTTGCAACGGGCAGGGCAGGACTGGGGAAAAAAAGAATTCCTACCTTTGCTCCATTGCTGCTTTGCAGAGGGATTTTTTTTTTTCTATTCTGCTCTTCCATATTCTGATGCTATAATATGAAAATACCTCTGCCTCACAGTAGGTTGAGACAAAGGTGTTTACAAAAGCACTAAGCCTGAGTATCCAGCCACCCAGCATCCAAATAGGAAACTTAAATCCATAAGCTCCCTCCTTTAAACTGATGGAAATGGATCCAAACAAAACAAACCAAAACAAAAGCAGTAGGTAAACATGTTGGAATGTACAATGGATAATGGATATTGAGGGATGATCTAGTCATGCATGCTAAACAGATACACTTATGAGTTTAAATTTAATTAGCATCTGGAAATTAACAAGGCTAGAAAGAAGGGCAATGTGTTTTTAAGTGAAGGCGATGAATAGATACTGTTAGGTGCATATAGATAAATGAGGATTTAATTTGTAAGACATTATGAGCCAGGTGCCTATAAAATAATTTGTGGGTTTTTTTTTCTGCTGGATATTATAAAAGATAATGGTGTAACACTTCAAGGTCAGTCTGTATCCACCTGTTCATTTCTTTTTGGGGAAAATATTTTTAAGAATAACTAAATGAAATTGACTTCCTTTGTAGAAAACTGCTGGGTGTTTTGATTTTAATTATGAGTCATTACTAATTTTACATTCAAAACCCAGTCAGCCTTTATTGAAGAACAACTAAAGCTGCTCTGACTTTAATTTTTCAATCTGTACATTGACTGAGACAGGTTTCTGTGGAGAAATGCTAGTCCAAAACTGTGTCCCTTAAGTGTGCCATATGGGGATGCATTTCTGAAAGAAATGATGTTTCATAGTGCTTGAATCAGAAAACATTGTTTTAAAACCAGAACATCACTTTAAAAAGCAAAGCACTGGTTTTAAACCAGGACTTCTTTAAAGAAAAACAGTTAAACTGAGTACTGTATGATGCTATGAATTACCTTGTCCCTGTCACCTATAGGATTTTCATCCATCTCCTTAAACATTTCAGCAGAGACTACTACCACTTGAACTGAAAACTAATGATAGCAGGAGATCCTGTTATCCCAGTGATGGATAGGGCTGTGAAAGTTACCTGTTGGGTCTTGATGATGTTCAGCAGAGAGAGGAAAGATTATGGCAGACTTTTTTTTTTCTTTTTTTTTCATATTTCTGGGAGTGCTTCTGCTATCTGTGTTGGTGGGGTGTAAGCTTTATCTTGTATCTGGGTAACAGTCAGCCTCTTTGTCTCCATTCTTCTTTTCCAAGTGCTACAGCAATTTTTTGGATTTCCAGCAAAAAAAATTTGATGCTTATTTGTTGCTTATGAATTTGCTTGTGGAGCTGCTATTCCTCAGAAAATGGAAGCCAGAGAAGAGAGGTTTGTTCTTCTCAGCTGTTAGCCAAGCAAAGCACAAGTGAATTTTTATGAAAGAAAGTAAAGGCATTTTTCTTCAAACCAAATATCATAGGTCTGCTGTAATAGCTGCCTGCAAATTTATCCAGAAAGAACGATTTCTCTCTCTCTGTCTGTCTCTCTCTTTTAGAAGGAAAGGTGTTAAGTACCCTATGTAAACATTGCTCCCAGTATGCAATAAGTAACTAACTTCACCTTGAACAGGAATGAAAGGGATTCTACCAGGAATGCAAAGGATTTGAGGAGGGTTAGTATTTTGATCAACTTTTGAACATACAGTTTTGGATGAAGACACCATTGACGAAGTTATCCGCTTTAAATGGGCTTGTGGTAGATGGGGAAGAGTGAACACTCTCTTACTGACAGTTCTTTGCATTGTGATAAATTTAATGTGGCAGTAAAGAAGGGTTTACGTTTGTATAAACGCCTTTTACAACCAACAGCTTCCATCCACTTAATAATGACCCTGCTTTTCTCAGGAGAACAGCACCATTACCAAGCTGTTGGAGCGGCTTCTGCAGCACCAGGCAGCTCTTCCTGCAGCACTTCATTGCCCAGCCCATCTGCAGAGTGCCAGGCGTGCTGGAGGACACCTGCTTCCTCAAATGTTGTTTTTGAGGATCAGACCCATTGTGGATGATTGCACTAGGCCTCTTACTTTGGTTGTGTTTTAGGAGAAAGATGAGTAAGAGCAGGCTTCCTACTAGGCATGCAACTTAGCAAAACCAGCCTCTAATTAAATACCCAAAAGGTGCATGCACCAAAAGACCATGTGCAAACATCTCTTTGCATAAAGTATTTAAGTTCAGTAAAGGATTTGTCATAAATTATAAATTGAAACTAATGATTAAATTAATATTGCTTTATGTGCTTTTGGATACAAAGAGTATCACCTAGACTTGCTAGGGTTAATGCAAGTGGGGAGGGGTTGACATAGTCTGTGTTTAGCCTATGAAGAAACAAATTTCTCAAATTTAGCCCATTTGCTTTATTTCACCATTTTTTCTTTTGTTTGGGAAACCTACAGAGTTTCAGGAGAGACTTAGGACTGGCAGGCTAGTTCTTGTGTTTGGAAATGATTCACGGCTTAAGCTCTGTCACTGTTGTTTGGCAGATCCTGCCAGCCAAGGAAGCCCACAGCAGCCTCCTCCCGAGCCCAGGCCAGCCCACCAGGCACTGCTGGCCCATGCAGAGGCACACAGAGCTGCTGGCAGCCCTGGAGCTCCTGCCTTCACATCTCCTGGCAAGGGGAATTTCCAAGGCCACCTGAGTGTTCCTCACAGCTAATGAGTGACTCGCTCTTTTGTCATCAGGCTGGCTCCAAAGAAATGCTCTGGGGAGGGATTTGCCAGAAGACCTACCCAGGCTTGTCTGCCAGCAGAAAAATCTGATTACCGGAAAAGGGAAAAATTTCTCAGGGTGGGTCTACAGGCTCTGGAATACTTTGTTCATCAAGGCAGTAACAGCCAATTTATTCAAGGGTCTGACCCAGGAACAGAGTTTGTGGCCAAGAGTTGTGAAATGGGAATGGCTGTGAACTCCTTGTCCTAATGTGGCATCACTAGCAGCTACAGCATCACAGGTGGCCTCTGACCCTGTTGGGAGAGGCTGAGAGCTGAGCTGGGGGAGCAAGGCACCCAGAAATGTGTTTTGTTAAGGGCTGCATCAGCCACTTTGCTTTCCTGCAAGTGTGATTCATTTCCTTATGCCTTACAGAGAGGGAGAGGGCAGATTAGGTTCTGAGGTCTGCTTTGCACTTCCCTTATGCTCTTAAAAAGGATGTTTTAAAGCCAGAACTTTGCAAATCGTCTCTGGGTTTTTTCCCCCCTTTTTAGTGGCATTAGCTCTAAACATGTGTCTGGCCAGAGAAGTTCCTGCACTCTCTCTCTTACATGGGGAGCAGAAACACTTTGGTCTGCCTTTTACAAATTAATGCTGTAGAAAAGGTTTCTTCTTACTCGGTGTTTTTACCATTCTCACTCCTGCCTCTGACCATTAGTCCCCTCCCTTGTAAATAAACACTTTTATCTACAAGGTGTAGCTTGCATGATTACGTGTGTGAATTGTTATATGTGGTCCTGAATATTTTCATGCAGAACTTCAGGTCTGGCAAAAATAGGACCATAGGAATCCAGTAAGTCTTGCCATATAAGATATTTTAAAACTAGTTATACTCACCTGGAAGGTTTTTATAAATATTGGGTGGAAATTCCAAAATATATTTATCTATTCCTGAGCATTAGAACTGTATGCCACTGCTTTAAACAGAACTGTCACACAAGTGGGAGTTTGATACTGCTGGACTAATGCTATGTAAGGGGGACTCTGATCCTACATTAATTTGTGTAAAAGGTAAAAGTTTACACTGGCTAGAGCAAGAGAAAGTTGGAAAGTTGGAAAGAGAGAAATTACCAACAGCGTTGTGGATTAGCATTCACAGCTGCTGAAACTCCCTTTCATGGAAAAGCTAGCTTCTTGCTGCTAAGAATGAAAATTTTACTGAACTGTGGAGACCTAGAGCAGAAAGTTAAAAACTGAGAAGATTTGGATGCTGAGTTGATGGATTTTTTTTATTCACTTTCTGTTGTCTCAGATTGCTGGCAAAGCCTCGGGAACAGTGATGCGAAGTCCCTGTAACAAAAGGTCCTAAAGCAGCACTGTGGCACAGAGCAGTGCTCACACTGCAGAAGGCAGGGTAGGACCAGGCTGGTGGCACTGTCCCTCTACCAGACCCCATGTGATGGAGGGCCTGTCTCCTGCCGAGGTCTGCCACCCTGAAAGGTTGTAGCAACATAAATAGGTTCATCAGTGCATTACAGATGCAAGCATCTGGTTATCTGCATTGAAAGAAAGATTAGGCTTGACTTATTTGTAGTTTTTTTACAAGGCAAAATTTAAGTTAGCCAGATTCAGATAAAATTCGTATAGGTTGCAGTGGGTTTCTCAACAGTGGTAATTCTTAAAATCTGGAGTGTGTTTCTAAAAAAGCTATTATTTAATTAAAATGAAATTCTGAGAAAACCTGTGTTATTTAGGAAATGACAAAAAAGAGGCCACATCTATAAATTTTAGCATCTGTGGTCTCAGATGTGTTGCTTGCTGGCTGTCTTTGGCAAGCAGGAGGGATAGGAGTATGCTGAGTTTTGTCACTGTAGGAGAGTACTGATTGAAATATTAACGAGTATTTAAAAGTTCTGTAGGGAGGCAGAATGGTGTAAATGGACACAAAGAAAACTAACATTATCTTAGTCTCTGAAAGAAGCAGTATGGTAATAGGAAATTATGGGCTAGTAAATTGAACGTCAGTTGCAGACAAGGTCCTAGAGCTTTTGAGAGCTGAGATCACAAAATATGTGGGGAAGTCTGCTTTGATAAAAAAGTTACCAATGTGCCTTCTGAGGGAATAAGCCTGGTATGGAAAGGCTAGAAAAGTTATTTTGTGAAGCTCATTGAGAAGTAAAATATATGAAGGAAAGGAAAAGAAACCAAATTTTGCATTAGGTCAAATAACAGTGTCTAGAGTTGAGAAAAGAGACACGTTTCTGAAGGTATGAGATTCATGTGATAACCGCAAATAAGTAGTAGAATAAGGGTGAGTAAAGAAGTTATGAAAGACAATAGAAGGATAATAATTAAAAAAAATTAATTAATTTTCCGTTTAGTGTGCTAAGAGTAGGTTCAAAAGTGCTTTGTGCTAGTTAGTCCTCTCTGCACTGCTGGCAAGTGGAAAGTAATTTTTAAAGAGAACACTGCCAGATCAACACTGAGCACCTTTGGAAATTCTGTAAATCATATCTAGATCCCGTAAACTGAAAACACCTCATTTTGCCAGAAACATGACTGTTACCTGGGAAAATGACAAGTAAGGAGGATTTAGAATAGCCTACCTGTACAGGCATACTGAAAATGCAGCAGGTGCAACTCTATCTTAAAAAAAATTCATTGTCTCCCCTTCCCAAAAAGACCCCTTTGAACCAACCAAGAAAACAACCCTCAAGCAGAACTGCAGGGCAAAAGGTAATGGATAGGACAAAGTGGAGGGAAGCTATAGATTTATGAGACATTTATCAGATGTCTGCTGAAACAAATTCAAGACTTCTGTTTTATGCTCAAGATTTATAAAATAATTGTGTAAAGTATGGCTGGATAACATTGTACTAAACACACATCAAAGTCTTTTACCTGAAATTAGAGTTGCCCTACGCTAGAGCTGATCCATGCAAACCAACAGAACCTCCTCTGAAATGTTGTATCCTGGTACTAAATTCATAAGGCTGATTCCAGTTATTGTGGCTTTCCTATTTTCCATACCAGAAACTGCTTAAAACCAGGGATATTACTACAGCCATTAATGTTCACAGTTACAACCTGAATCAAATTGCTGATGGACTTCAAATCTTATTCCTACCCATTTTATTTCGTTGTTTATATCTCCATCCACAGATCATGTTCATAACAAAGACCTGTTAGAAAACACCAGAGAGGGAATTAGAGGGAGTCTGGATGTGACAGATTGATCTGTAAATTAATTGCAGTTCTGGATAGTGCATGTTTAGAGGCAGACAGATTAAATGTGTGTTGCCTGCAAACAACCTTCTTACACTGGCTCTTCACATTCTCTTTCATACCAAGGCATTCCTGTGGAGAGGGAAACTTTCCACCCCATTGGTGGCCAGGACCTTACCAGTCCCTCCCTGGCCTCTTGAGGCTGTTGGTAGAGACTTTATCTGGGGTCTGGCAGCATGAGCAATGCAGGAGTGATGATAGGGAGACGTGCATTCAAACCTAATCACCTGATTTACTACACTGAAATGGCTATATACTGCCCACACTCCCTGGAGCAATTATTCAGGAACCCCATCATCTGCAGTGAGTATGTTAAACCTTTCTGAATTTTATTTGGGCCATGTTTTACCCGTGGAAGCTCTTCATCACTGCTTTGATTGTCCGTGCCTTACAGTGGCCATGAATTTGCACGCCTGTCATCTGTGCTCTGTGAAGCCGTGGTGGCCTTTCTAAAACATGCCTGAATTGAACTTTGCCTGAATCTGTGTGAACAAGAAACCTGTGTGAAGTATTATGTGCCTTACCAAGTCACTAAAAAGAAATAAGTAGAGTCTCAGCCATAACATATCAAAGCTGACCAGGAAAGAGAGAATTAGTAGTGACATAGCAGCTATTATAGCTCTGCAACCAAATCGGTGGTGTAGGAGCAGTTTATGAATATGACTCCCTCTGTTATGGTTCTGTGTCTTTTATCTGTGAAGCCACATTCACATAAGTATAGCTGAAACTCAGCTGAATATGATGCTTGGCAAAGCTACTCAGCTGGGGAAAAGCAGTGAGTAATACAGACTCTGTATTGGCATAAACACCACTGCCTCTCTTTCAAGTTTGAACAATATTTTGACCTTCTCATCACAGAACTTTCATTGATTTCCTTTTTAGCTTTTTCTCTGATTTTTTGTTACTTGAGTTACATCGGTGGCAAGAAGATCAGAGCAGAATTCACGATAATGATTTGAACTGGAAATTAAAATGTTTTGATGGATAAACATCTAAGTTGAAATATGCAAATTGATTTTGCAAGCTGGGGCATTCATGTCCCTACTAATTCTTTAGACAATCAGAAAACTAGTGTGATTCCATAATTATATTTATGAGTATGTAGTGGGTTATACACTTTCCCAGTATGTCTAGAAGATTATTAGGAAAGTCAACGTTTCTGTAGACTAGAGAAAGATGAATGGGAAAGGAAATGTGCATGTAATTTAGGTTATGTGTTTTTATTTGACTTGGTTTTTGGTAGTTGCTAAGAGGTCACGGAGCTTTTTGAACCAATGGGAGATGAAAGTGCTCAGCAGTGCTGTAGCTTCGTTTGAGTAACCTGTGAACCTTTCAGGCAGGAAATAAAAGAAATTTTTTGTTTTGTATAGCCCCTAATTGAATTGCACTTATTTTTTTTAACCTTACTAGAGAACAAGGTTTTAAATGGGCACAAAAAAAAGATGAGACACTCTTTTTTTACAGGAGCAGGTCAATTGCTGGTTGTCAAGTGCAGTGAGATTTTTAATGCAGAAGTTCCTCACTACCCATCCCCAGGAGCAGAGGTGGTGGCTGGGGATCCAGCAGCTGCCTGCCCCAGCCCCATCAGATCCCTGCTGTCCTGAGGACTCACTGCTGTCAGTGGTGCTCACGTCTGCCTGCACACTCCTCTGCTGCTGTGCTCTACGGGTCACAGGGCACATGGATGAGGGGTGGCTGCCAGTCCCCATCAGTCATGGCAGAATTCACCATAGAAAGGGCAGAGCTCAGGCAAGAAGTGAAACCAGGCAGCTTCAGATTGCTTATTTAAGCACTATTGCAATAAATGCTGCAAACAGCTGTAAAGCTGGGCTCTACTGCTCGACCCAATATTACTGTTAACTCTGACAATGAAAACTCAGTTCTCTTATACTTGGTAATTAGTTCATACAAGAGCTTTACAAAAAAACAACTTTGTATTAAAATGTCTCTGGATATATGTTAGAAATTTATCTGAGAATTTTTTTTGAGGGGGAAAAACGGGAAAGATTAAATGTTGAGCAAAGCCATAGAGGATATCTGCATTGGCATAGGTACTGCAAGTGCTGAAAAATTAAACATTGGCCTTTATCATTATCAGGGTTTTAAATTCTTTATGATGGCTTTACTGAAGGATGTGTCTTTATAGACAAGGGATTTGCCTCTCATATTTTGTCTACAACAAAGAAAAAAAGCCTTTCTGTAAATCACGATTTTTATGTTATTGCTATAAAATTCTATACAGCTGTCATATTTTAATTTTTATTGACTTTTGACTTGATGAGACATAAAACCTCAAAATGGAAGATATTTTCTGGATCTTGGTGTCTGAGGTGAGTTTATTGTGCAAATTGCATAAGCATCTACAGCATCTGTGTTGAGCCAGAGTACCTTTGATAATATGATAATGCCCACTCTTCAGTTTTCAAATAATTTTGAGCTGTCCACCAGTGTCCACCCAGGCTACCAGACACTTGCTCCTCAGTGCCGAAGAGTGGGATTTCAGTGGCACTGAGCTGGTTTTTTATGTCTGCTGGTTAGCTTACAGGGACACAGGATTCGAGTGACCAAGGCACGTGGTGTTTAAAGGCTGTGGAGCTGCGGGGCTGGGGCTGCCCTGTGCTGATCCAGTCAGGTTTGCTGTGGCACATTTGTGTCCCAGTGCTTGCACACGGCAGCCTGCTAGTGCACATTCCCATCCTCTGGAACACACAGCCTGCTCGTGTGTGTGTGCAGCTTCCACTGTGCAGTTTTCTCCAAGTTTCTGTCTCAAGCTTTATCTCTGTTTATATGTCCATGGGCTTCAGAAACCAACTTGGCCCTTTTCTTGTAGCAGCAAGCTCTGCTCCCTCTCCTGGGAATGCTTTTGGCTGCAAACTCAACCAATTTGAGTCTGCCTTACAGCAGGGTTGTTTTCTAACTCTATGGGGACTTGTTTGTCTTTTTGCCTTCTCCAGCATTCAGAAATAATTAACAAGTAATGAACAGAAAATAAAAGGTCCTTGAACAGCACAGCAGATGGGGTAGACTACAGCACTTCTTTTCGTGGTTCTCCCTTTATTTTATGATCATGGGGGAGTTGTGCTGTCTCTTTCCCTCCCAGTCTTTATCTACCTTATTTGTTTAGACACTGAATATCCCGTGTTAGGACCTGCCTCTAATGTATCAACACAGTGTCTAGATCAAAAGAGCTCCAATTTGTAAGAGAATTTTCAGGCTCTGCTGATGAATATACTGGATTCACAGGCTGCACCTGTGCTATCCTGAAAGAGTGATCTCAATGGAAGATGATGGCAGAGCTGGCCAAGCAGACAGACATATTTCTAGCATGTTTGTTCATGCAGAGGCGACATCTGGCTTTCTGGCTTTCTTAGTACCTGATCTATTAACCCCTACATTACCTCTGAAATTAAATTGATAACAAAGAGCCAAATACCAGTGTCTTTTTATGGACCTTCTGGCTAGGGAGAGAGTAACTGATGTGGGATACTGTAAAAGGTAAATGATCAACTAGTTGATGATTACATCTATCTGAAAGCTGCTAATATTGCTGAGAGCATTCTGAAAGGATGTTTCAAATGTAAGTTTCACTATTTTTGTAGCATAATGAGAGTTGCTGAATTTCTGCTGAATGTCAGGATGCACATTAGATCTACAAGAGGTGGAGATGGTTTTAGTTACATTAACTCAGGGGACAAGCCAAAAGTGAGTGTCTTAACTGTGTTTCTTGACACAAGGGGAAGCACCTGTGCATACAAGTCACTCTGCTCCCCTTTCCTTGAATTCTTGTCTCGAGGGCCTAATCCTGCAACCCTTCATAACATGGATAACCTTTCTGTGTTGAGGTATCATCATGTACAGAGGATTTGGAGATGCAGGGCCTCTGTTCACACTTCGAGCACTGTGAGGATTCCAGTCTTTTCATACCACTGGTGACAAGAAGATTGCTTTGATTCACCAGTCACCAGTTATGAGGTAGGCTGAAACACCTTGTCCCACAGGGCAGCACTTCCATAGCACACAGGCTTTCTCCTTGCCATGCTCCTTCATTACATGGCTGCTGCATTCTCTTGCTATCCACTGGAAAGACTTCTCCTTGTGGTTTCTTGCTGTTTACAGGACTTTCTCTTGAGCTGCATGCAGTTTGTTTTTAATAGGGAGTAGCATATACTGAAAGCACTTACAAATGTTCCAAGCCTGTGATTCTTAATTGTGTTGTGTGAATTTTGTGAAATACTGCTATCCCTCACACCCTTTTTACTCTCAGAATTGTAGTGTGTTATGTGGTAATAATAAATGTTAAATAACCTGCCTGCCACCCAACTGCACTTTGTGGCACTTGTATAATTACAGAGGCTTTCAGAAATCACCTTGTAAGGCTCTGATTTGCGGGCAACATGTGAACATTTCACTGTAAACACTCTTTCATTACATGAGGTTTCATTACCAGAGGTTTCTGCTTAATATCCTCTTTCCTTTGAGAACTAGGGCCAACACTACAGTAACCACATTGTTAGCAAGAGCAATGTAAGATTAAGACTGTGGACTCCATTGATCTGAGAGCTTCAGAGTAAGGGTGCTAAGTATACCTTAATAAGTGGGAGCTCATGTTGGCTCTTTGCATAATGACTGCACAGAAGCATTTGACTTATGTTGCCTCGAGCACAGTAAAAAAAAAAAAACAACAAAAAACCACACTGTAAGATTGATATCAGGTTATTTGCCGTTTATTTATCCCTGCTATATGTGGGTAAGCTACTAAAAAAAAAATCTCCTGGAGGGGGTGTTTTCCCTGCAGAGGCAGTGTGTGCCAGCTGCCACTCTGCCTCTGTATGGGGCTTCAACTGTCCAGCACTTTAGTGGACTGAATATTACACTTTGAGCCGGTACTCTGGCTGAAAAACAAGCATGTTTTATGGCTTGAAAGATGCAAATGTACATCAAACACCAGGCATGCAAACACCTAGTGTGTGAAAAGCTCTACAGCTCCCTCTGCACCTTGCAGGCAGTTTTACCAGGGAGCTGGGAGATGCAGACAGTGCTGAGTGCCAAAGTCAGGTCTGCATGGGCTTTAGCAAAATGCTGCTTGTACCAGCCCAGTGTTGGGCCCACTGGGTGCTGCCTCTTTTATGAAGCTACCAAAACCAGATCTTTTGTCTACTGATTAGCATCGTTGTTACTCAAACGTCTGTACCTTTGCAATTAACAGCACTCAGATGCCATGTTTTTTTCATTGATGTATTTTGGCTTTGTTTCCTTTTGTGGGTTGGTGAGGCAGTGCTGAGCTTGGTACTAGCTTCTCTTGACAGTAAGCATTAAACTGTTGCAAATGTCTCCCTCAGACTGTTAATTATCTTGGAATAATTAATTAGTGAATGCACTTGCTTTATGCCATTGAATCTCAGCCTGAGCTGGTGTGCTCCTTTCCAGCCTGCCCGTAGCACCAGCAGTCCGTCCCGTTGGGTGGAAGAGTTCTCCAGTTCATGTGCTCGTGGCAGGAGTGTGGGGCAGGAGTGGGGCAGGGTGGGCTGGCACCCCGGGCACAGGTGCTGGCTGTTTGGAAGGCAGGCTGGGGAGCACTCACTGCGTTTCTGTGTGGCACGCTGGGTGTTGTGAGTCACAGCTGCCATGGCTTGGTTTCTGCGCTTCAGCTGCTTCTGTAAGTTTGTGTAATCAGCCTGACAATACTTAAAGCTGCACAGGTTTTTGAATAGGGTTGAGTGAAAGCTACTGCTAATTCTGGATCAACACAGGCTGGAGTGCAGATTCTCGTGGGACCATGTTCCACTTTTAAGGGCTGAATTCCTGGGCTTTCTGGGTTTTGATCACAGCATCATCAGTAGCCTTCATACCCATTTCATAGTTTTCAACTTTTTTTTTTTTTTTTTTTTTCTTTTTTTTTGCTTGATTCCACATCTCTAGAAGCTACTAAACTGACATTTCCTGGAGTTAATTTCAGATCTGTCAAATGGGAATCACTTTGAGGACCTACTTGAGTCAGAGAAGGAATTGTGGCAGGTGGCCTCTGAGAAAAAGACTGGGACAAAAAGTCTGAAGAGATTTGAGACTGTGGCTCAGTCTCCACAGAGATCCTTGCATAGAGCTTTGCAGCCACTGTCCCTTTGGAAACATATCTTGATTGTGCACGGTTGTGAGGTGCAGCTTTCCTACGTGCTCCTCAACTTTGTCTTTCTCCTCCCCTTCTTCTCTCCTTCCTCCCAGGACACTGCCAATGACTCAACCTGATTCCTGCAAGTCAGAGGTGGGCATGCAATCTGTTTCACTAGATACCATTCTGGCTTTTAAGGGAGCCTCTCTTTTCATCAGACTCCTCACAGTCAGATGTGGTAGGTTCAAAAATTCTTTGTGATGCCTTGGAACCTCTTCCCTTCCTTCACCTCAGAGCCATCCAATCTTTCTGCAGCCTGCTATCAAACTGCAGTGCTACAAAGAGAGGGAAAAGGGTGGGTTGTGTTGTACATACAACAGTTGCAGCTCAGCTTTTATCCTATATGTGTATATATTGTTTTCAAGTCAGAGTGAATGAGAAAGTTCTAATGAAACCTAAAAATACAAGGAACGTTGACCTTCAAGAGAAATTTCCTATTCCAGCCGTTCAGCTCAGTCTGTGACTGCTGCTGCTTTTCCTGACTGTAGAGAGAGAGGCTGAAATGAGCAATCAGCTTGTTTATGGCAGGTTTTAGTGCTTCACTGGTATAATAAAAGAGGCTTTCGCAGAAGGGATTTGGTTCTCGTGTACTTCAGTGTTTTCTGCTCCATAAAAGCCAGGCTCTTGTTTACAAGAATTAGCAGCTTCCCGAGGTTTCTGCTGATTTTGAGGAATCAACCCCTTGCAGTTATGTGACACCAGCATGCAGCTCCCACTCCAGCCGGTGCTTGCAGAACGACTGTTCCCTACGTGCGGCTGAGCACTTGGATTAAACACCTGCACAAAACAATTGGCACAACCCAAAGGGCTGTTAGAGGCTCCATATCCTGTTTGGGAATCACTTCAAGTGAAATTAATGATTCTTCTCTGTGTGTAGACTTTTAAAAAAGAAATCTGTTTTTATATGTGCAATTAATCCAAAGCGGTTGGCGTGCACTCTATGCTGTTACATGTCAATAAGACAGCAACTTTATGACTTTCAATTCCATAAGATGTGTAGTATTTAAAACAATTGCATAGATTTTCTTAAATTTAGATTGCAATCTAAAATCACATTTTAGACAACAAAATCCTTGCACAGGTGGTAACTGTAACATGTGCATATCCCCCTGACCATTTACCTTTTCTCTATTTTGGAATGAGAGGGAGAATGTCATTTAAAAGGCATTTATGCATGTGGTCCCCACATGACATAGATATTAGAGCTAAATTATTTTCATGGCAGAGATTCAAAAACTGAAAATTTCCAGTAGGCTTTGTGTGCTGATTCACAAAGTGCTGCCAGCACTTGTGATATTATCACGAGCCTTGTGATAGTTAATATTCTGTCCTAAAGCTTCAGGTTTTCTCTACATGTGGTTTTTTTAATCTTAAGTTTCCTATCAAAAAGAAAAGCCCATTTCTCTCCTAGCTGCAGAGAACATCTTGAAATAACGTTTCCTCTCCCAAGAGCCAAAAAACATCAGGAAGAAGGTAAAGTTTTCCAAGTTTTTTTTTTTTTTTTCCCCAGTCTGGAGTTTTTGATTCCCATTTAGCTCTAACTTGTTTGGATCTTTCTTGTGGATTTCAAATGACTGCATTTGATGCAAGAAACAACCAATCTACATTGTGTTTGTGATTTGATGCTTCAGATGCAGACAGAATTACTTTCTTATGGCATGAAGAGATCCTATTTTACTAGAAATAATTGCTGTCCTGTAGGTTTGCTTCATCACACTCCCCTTCACATAGCACCAGTGCTTATCCCAGGATCTTATAAATGCATAGCAGAAATTAAGTTTCCTTTGTTCTGTCATGCAATTTAGCAAATAATAGTCTCCAGAAAGAGATGGGCCAGATGTCTTGCCGAGAGTTCTACCTGTGTCAAAGGTAAGAATAATGGATCCTGGTGGCTCAAGTTTCCTTACTACATTCACATATGTGGTCCTACATGTACAGTAGTATTTTCATCCTATACAATAGCAGTAAAAATCTATTGTTCCCTTTTTAGCTGAAATCTGATTTCTGCATTTTTGCTTTTCTCTCTTGCAGTTCTGGTTCGACTGTTCTAAACAGAACTGTATAAGTAAAATGCAATTTTAGTTGAATGTTTAAAGTAAAAATGAATTGATGGACTCTACATTGTGCATTAAAGTCAAGATATTGAAATCCATGGCCACTCACTAATTAGCTACTTCTTGTGAAGAAGCAAAGCTGTCTGTCATCTGTTACCCAACGATTTTCTCAGCCCAGTCTAATGGCATTTTTCCCCATTTACACTAAGCTGGACTGTGCAGTCTGTCACTGCACTAGACATGCTGCTGAAGCCACAAAATACTTTTACACAGATAGTGAAACAACCTGTCTGAGGCAAGTTTTCCATCAGGAAAGGCCTGTAGATGGTGCTGTAATATAACTGGAAAAATAGGTTTACTGTGCAGCTGGATGGAGTTGTCCTAGTTCTCAGAAGCTGAACTCAGATCTATTTTGCTTAATTTCATACCTGCAGGATTTTGAGTTCTAAGTAACCACAGCAAAGTCAGTTCAGTGGAGATGAAGTGGAACAGGAACCTGCAGGTGAGCTCAGGTGCCCTGGCGCACCATCTTCACCGTCTTCTCATACTTTGTGCAGCCTGAGCTCCACCTCACCAGACTGGCACCATGAAGGTATTGGAGCAAATCATGCCATTGACTCATCTGCAGGCTTGCATCTTGGAAAGGGCTGAATGTCCTAAAAATCCAGAGCTCTTGCATAAGGATAGACTTTCTCCAGGAGAAGGAATGGTCAAAAGAACAGAGATAAAATTATTTGGGTTTTCCACCAGTCTCAATTTTTACAAACTTGGCCCTCCTAAGAAGCCTCTCAGCTCTAACCTACAGATTATCTTGTGGTGGATCAGCTGTGGGTGTCCTGACTGCAGGAGCTGGGGAGTGCCAACTTCAGCAATTAATCAGATTTTAGGAGAAATAATTTTGCTGAAGAGTTGACTCTGTGATATTATGAGCTTCCCTCAGTAACTGCAGGCTTGGTGTCTCCCTCCCCAACTGTGAGTTATTATTGGATTCTTTACTCTCTTTCATAAACTGCTGATTGGTGGCAGATTGTTTAGCAGCTGCCACCTGCTATAGTGCTTGTTGAATAAATTTCCCTTTTTAGTTCTAGAATAGCCTTGGTCTGCTAACAGCTCTGGAAGCATTTCAGGAGGAAAGGGACAGAGATAATGTTAGGGCTTTTTTTTAATACTGGGGTTCAATACTGGTCCTGTGTAATTCTTCTGGGAATCTTGAGTCCCAAAAAAGTAAAACATTTTTAAGTGTGAATAACCTCCTCTCTATCCAGGGGGGATTTAGACATGTACCTCAATTCTACCATTTTTTCCAGGATGTAAGTGCTTTCCTGACCTGCAGTTTCTGATCATCTGGAGTCAGACTTGAGTACTCCACTGAAACAGGGCTTTTGTGAATCCTAAGTGGCCATTAGTGGTTGTTCTGTGATTGAGATGATACTTGAATCCCAGAGAGACTACTTAATGCCTTGTAATTTGAAGAGAACCTGTAGGGAGAAGACTTGTCTTTTGAGAATATTTATTTTGGGGATAGTAAAGTTGTGGAATAGATTCTAGAAGGGATCTCTGCTCTGCAGTCCCATCTTGGTACAGAGAGAATTCCTTTGAGCTCTGGTCTTCATGATCACCTCTGGGCACAAAGCTAATTACCATCTGTATCTGCAAAGCCCATTTATCAGGAAAGATCCTGGTGACTTAGAGTGCAAAGAGAAATGGGGCAGATGCAGCAGCAGGTGTGTTACAAATGCTATGCATACAGGAGAGTGGCAAGGGTATGGGATGGTTGAGGAGACATCCATTTTTTCCCCATTACTGCTTCTCTCAGTAAGTCTTGCCCAACAGGGTAATATCTTCCCAGCAGGTTCACCCCACTCAAAGCAGCTCTGGACCCTCATCTTCCAAGAAAAAATTAAAGCAATTCAAGTTCAAGTAAGAAATTTGATTTTTTCCTGCATTAAGTCCAAGAGGAAGGAGAAGATTAGCATGCAACTTTCCATGTGTAGGTGATTGGCCAGTTTCTTCCTCTTTGCTGTTTGTCTGTGGTAGAAACTGAGGATGTTTAAATCAAGTACGTGGGTGGTGTGAGCAACTGATGAATTCCTCTCTCATGACAGCTGTTGTCGCTTTTGTCAGGGAGCTTTTCTAAAAACAAGAATAGGAGGGGGTAGTGCCCATTGTTCTGGCCAGAATCCAATCTGGATAATTACATTCTGCCTACCTAAAATTGTAATGGCATGTTTATGCTTCCCATCTCCATAATGCCTGAGGAGCCTTTGCTTGAAACTTGTGGTTTAAATACAAAGTTATTAGTTGAGTCATCAACGTTATTTTTATTCAATCAACAAATAGTGGTTCTTATTTGGGTAATATAGATCTTTCATAATAATACTATTTTTGTGGATCCAAACTAATATTATATTTTAATATTTTTAATATAATTTCAAGGCGAATGTCTGTAATGACCTGGTTTTCCAAGATAGGAGCACCCACTGATGTAATTTGTAGTTATTACTGCATGCCAATCTGGAAGTCAGGCCATTCACGTGTAATAGTTCAAACCCACCATGAACTATCTTGGATTAGTGTGGTACAACTGTCCTACATTTTCAGTTAAGCTGCTTTTTAAACCACACATATTGCAATTTACTGAGGTAGTGCCTAAACAAACCTCTAAATGGAATTTAAGCAGTTATTCAATGTCTTGATCAAGATCACTGATTTCAATTCTCTCTGGACTTCCTTGAAGGTTTATGGAGCCTTGCTCAAACTTGCAGAGTGGTTAGTTTATATCTGAATTTAAACATAAAAGAGGTTGCACTGAACATATCTTCATTTTAATGTGGGTATATGGACAGAAACGCAAATGCAAATTTAGCATTTGCAGGCAGATTTGACAGTGATTTAAAGCTTAGATCCAGAGCCATATATGGATCTTAGTTTTAACAAGTCTCTCTAATGCATCCTGTTGGGGGTCTCATTGGATGAACCATGCCTAGACTCATCCTCCTTGTTGTAGTGGATTCAGGTTGCAAACCTCCATGAAATGCTCTTCAGAACAGCTTCTGCAGAAGATCATTCTTACACCCACTGAGGTCTCCACCAATCTGGGGAGTCCCTGCTGAGCAGCAGATCTGTCTGAAAGGGCCTGTCAAGTTTTTTGCTGTGTCCTGTCCATATCCTGCTCCTGCAGGTAAAGCTTGCTTGGTGCGTATCTCGCAGAGTGGCTCTGGGCTGTCCCTCTTGGCACCTGGAGAGATTGTCCTCTTGCATCTCTTGCCCTGTAGGGTCAGGGCTAAACACACATTCACATCTTTCTCCAGCAGTGGCCGGACTGCAGATTGCTCTTCCCAATCCATTTCCAGACTTTCAGCCTCCTCATGCTGGCTGAGATTCAGGCAGTTGGAAAAGCAATCTGCATAAAAGAGTGAGGAAGCCTTTTTAAACCTGTCATCCTCATTCATCGATCAAAGATTATGGTCCTACTTTCTCATTGTTTTATGGAGAGCATTTGTTTGTTTACTACTTTGGCAGCTATCAGTACATAAGCAATGCATATACTATAAATATCCCCATTATCCAAAAGCCCAGCTTGGTGAGCACTGCCAGGCACTGTGTTCACTGCCATCAAGTTGATAGAAGCACTCCAGACAATAAGCACTGAAAACTCGACAGGGTATTCATATTTCCATCTTTTTTCAGCATGAAAGTCAAAAAGATGAAATCTGTCCTACTCAGACACCTGAAAGAGAAGCCAGTCATCTACTGCTGAAACATGTTGGTGAAGGACACGTGGGAGGCAGTACCAAGCAAGGACATGGAGATCAGTGCATGTGGCAGTGGCAGCACTGGGGGGGTGTGAAGGGGCCATTGGAGAAGTCAGTACCCTGAGTCAGAAAATAAGATATGAGAAGCATGAAAACAGCTGAAACAAAGCTCAGAAAGAAGGCAAGGAAGAGGGGAAGGACATTGGAAGAGAGATGCCTGCAGAGTTGGGTGAGAAAGGGAGTTAGGGCTGGCTGACAGTGGGGAAGATAATGTGGTGAGTGAGAGAGAAGCTGATGGAAGGAGGAAATGAACATCCAGTGCTTTCTTCTTTGCAGGGCTGCACCCTGTCCTGGGGAGTGTGAAGTCCAGGGTCCTTGCTAAGCATTGGGCATGCCCCTTTCATGGTGATGCCCCTTTCATGGGGCTGCCAAGGCCAGTGCTGGATTCTTTGAAATCATGCAAACTCAGAAAAACTTAGTTCTTTTTCATACTTTGTATTCTTTGTCAGAGGGATTTTTCAGATGGACATTTTGTTGTTGTATGAAGGAATAAAACCATGCATTGTGGCCACAAAGATTAGTAGTCAGACCTGTTTATGCACACAGCCATCCAACTGCTGTTGTTTGCATCCATATAAACAGAAGCTATGCTAAATTCTGGCCAAAAATCAAGCCCATTGTGAGCTGCCTAGAAGGCTTTAGCAGATGGGAACCATATAAATAAAATGTGATGTCGTTATTAACTGGCCCAGCAGTTCAGTGCGTTTCTAACAATGATTATTTGGAATGGCATGAAGACTATTCTGTCTTGAAGGATGAGTTTATCTTATCTGCCAGACTGAGGCATTTACAAAAAAAATGTAGTCTTTCCTCTTCAGGGGCAATGATGCTTTGAACCCCATTGCTTCCCACAGTGTATGAAAAAGGGAATTGCTGCACAGTTTGGATTAATGTCTGTGCCAGTTACATTAGAAAATTCATGTTACAACTCTGTATGGCTGCTTTAATTTACTTCCATCCTAGTTCAGCACCTACTCTCTCAGCCCTAGCCCCAATAATGACAGGCTGTTCTTTGCTCCTTTAAGATAGACCTCATTTCAAATGAAGGAAACTTTAGTTGACAGTGATCAGCTTGACTTTTTACAGAAACGCTATGTCCTATATCAGAACAAAAGAAAGACTTGAACACACACTGCACCAGCAGTTGGTTGTGGAAAACTCAGGCTATATACAAGTGAACCCAGTGAGCAGAAAGAAATAAATTCATTTCCTCAGTGTGATCCATGTTTCCTGTCCAGTTCTAAAATCCCCAGTTAGGAAATACCTCACAGGCTCTTCCTGGAGTGTAGACCAGCCCTTTAAAGTGGACTGAGACAATGACGGATTCCTCCCAAGCAGCTGCTTTCAGTTCTCTCACGTATCACAACTCCCTCTCCTTCAGTTCAGACCTTACATGTTTTCCCCAGGCTTTCTCTTTCTTATTCATGAGGTGGTTGTTGCTCTCCACATTCTCTTCTCCATCTCACTAGCAGGAAAGAGAACAGTTTTCTAGGGTTTTAACCCATTTTATTGGCCAGGCATAGTTGTTCTTTGTGCTCCATTCCCATTTTTTACCAAAGGCAATGCTTCCCAGTGCTGATGAGACCCTGGTTGTGCCAGGTGGCTGCTCACAATTCTACCATTTCAAACAGCTGAATTGCCTTTCTGGAAGATTTCACAGTTCACTTTTGTTGAGAGAATTGTCTTGTCAAAATACAGATTGAGAAAGTCTATCAGGAATGGCAGACTGTAGAGGGAGGCCAGTATAGGGGCTGAGTTACTCTTGCCTTGGTACCACTGGTTGTCAGGGATTGTTGTTGTTGTGCCTGGAAGTGTGGCACTTCCATATTTTAAAAAGCCATTTGGATGGCTAATGTTAGACAGCAGTCGAGTGATACAGGTGTGCTCCCATGTGATGTCTGTGAATTAAATGATAACAATATGTGAGCTCAGGAGAAAACATTGCTGGAGGTGGGTAAGGATAGCACCACCTCGGGCTCTGCTGTTCTAATGCCTTTTAATAGAGTGATTGTCAGCTGATCAAAACTCCTACCAGCTCTTGAACCACTGCCATATCAGTCCAGAAATGAACTTCATCCAGTCATCTCTGTATACTCTCCATGTATTTACACATGCCTTTCTCATGGAGCTTAATGTGTATAAAGGTCAAATACTGGGGGAGTGGGTGTGTTGGGACAGCAGAGCAGGATGAGGCTGTACTGCATAAATTGCCATATCCTTTAGCCTGTGACTTGATTGGTTTTATCTTTTTTCTAAAAGTGCCTCAGAAATAGAGCCAAAAGACGGGATCTTCACTGTTAATAAGAAAGCAGGGCTGACTCATGACTACTAAAGGTGGGTTATGTAGTTAGGGGGTCTATTTATGAGTTACTTTCCCAGAGATATTAAAGCTCATCCTCACAGGCCTGCCTACTGTCTCTTCCAAGGCTGTGGAAGGCAACTTGCCACACGGTTAGCATGGCCACTGGCCTTGGTGCTGGGATAGTGGCCAGGGTATGGGCACACACAAGCACACACACACATATACGGAGGTGAAGAATATTTTTATGACATTATTTTTATGGTAATCTATTTCAATGGTTAATTTAGTTTAGGGCACTGATTTATAACAAGTTTATAGATCTTCTTTACTATTCTTTGTTGAATTATGGAGGTGGCATGTGTGAAATGGAAGTACTTGGCCTATTGTTCTGCTTCTCACGCAACCAGTATAGTTGAGACAATAAAAGGATCTATAAAATTAATATATACAGAGAGAAAGGGACAGAGACAGAGAGAATATGTAATGCTCTAGAGTCTGATATCACATTTATCTCTCCCAGAGAGGTTAAGACTCTGAATTTACATGCAGAAATACCAGAAAAATCTTACCCTCTTCTGTGGAGAGAAATGACTTCTAAGCATCCAGGCTATCATCTCCTTTATTTATAAAGCCAATTTTCATGGTGTAATTTTTTTGGTGTTATTTTTAAGGCTAGAACCATATTGCTTTGCTTACAGCTTGGAGCTAGGCCATCTACTGCTGAGGGCTCGCTGACCTGGAGCTATTAGGCAGGCTTTTATGGAGACATAACCACACCAGATTTCAATTCCCAATTTTCTTTATACCAGTACATTATATCATATTTAAATAAACCTGCATGTGAGCACACACACATTGTAATTGGGAATGTTTATACATCTCTCAACAAACCCTATATACTCACACTTATTAAATGTGATAATAGCATTTTTATCTTACCTATGCTAAACTGTGTTCAGTGTACACTGCTGACTACACAGAGGCACTTGACTCCCTATTCTACCTCCTCTGAGGCTCTTTCTGCTGTTTCAGGCCATTGAGAAGTGATTCATTTAAGGTCTGGTATCTCAGGTGTTTTAAGACTTACTGGTTTTCCCTTCATATTTATTATAAAGTAGTGTTTCCTGGTAGCCTTACTTTTATCTGTAATCATATGACTAGGAAATCAGGAAATTTTAACCTAATTCTTCTTTAAAGTTTTCTTGACTAATTATCTTGTATTAGATGGTAAGGAGATGAAAGCAGATACAAAATAGTACAAAGCATATGTTTTGTATCATTAACACAGTTCCTTTGAATGACTGACTCTTGGTTTGCTCTTGTACTAACAGCAATAACAGTGCTCCTTTTTCTACCTTGGTCAGAGGTATGCTAAGATAATTCTTAATCAAAGCTTTAACACAACCTTGCAATGAAATATGACCAAGGCAATTAATCCATATTAAAATGGTGAAACCACTTCAGAGCCACGGTGTCTTATCCAAGATGTGCAAATCTCTCAGCTCTCCAATGATGTATTTGCTAACTACTGCTATTTTAAACTCTCCTCTTTCCCCTATCTCTTCTTTGATTAGTTTTCAGTATGTTAAATTGGGTAAACAAATAGGTAGTGGATTGATAATTGTGAAGCTGGTTGATACCTTGTCCTTTTATGTGACTAAAGGACAGCAGTCTTCTTTAATAAACCTATTAATGTACCATCATTCCTTCTACAGAGTATAAATATATGGTAATATGAGGTCTGTTTTCTTGTCATTACACATCACCACTTCTATTTGAAGAAAACAGAATAAATGCACCAAATATAATATTACAGTCAAATGGAAAGAAAATTCATGGTTTCTACTGTCAAAAAGAAAAAGCAGAACAATAATTTGAATAGAATAGCAGTTTACCCTGTTTGGTGTAAAAGAATACAAATTTATTTTATAAACTACAAATAATTTTAAGATTTCAATAGTCTCAGTGAAGTTTAACAATTCTGTGTAAGATGGATATTTTTGTCCCCGTTTTGTGTATCCTTCATTCTGTGCAGTAGAAACCAGTGTTGCCCACACAATCTAGGTTGAAAGCTACTGACACTGACAAATTATCAAAGAGCTTATTTTACTTTTATTAAACAATCTCCTAGAGTTTTTTCCCTCCATAAACATAAATAATAAACCTGACAAAGCCAAAAAGTTAGAGAGAAAGACCAAATAACAGAATCTGGCTTAGTGCCCAGCAAATTACTGGAGAAGATTATTTGGTAATAAAAAAGAAAATACACTTGGTCTCTACATCATTCACAGATACAGGTTGCAACAGCCAAGAATAGCTCTTTTGTTTTTGGAGGAGGGGTTGTTAACTAGCAGTTCTGTAAGGATCTTCACTGATGCAGACAACTAGAGCTAATATTTTTTTTAAGCCAAGTTAGCTTATTATTTGCATCAGACATTGAATTTCAAATATTAGCAGTAGTAACATCGCAGACTACAGGCATAGTAGGCAATAAGTAAGGCAATATTCAGGTAATGCAAAGTTTTATCTGAGGGCAAATACTGGCAGGTAGCCTCATATTCGTACAAAAAGCTTAGATTGTCTGCCTGAAATATTTAATTTTATTTGCAAACATCTGTCAACAGAACAGTTATGACTTACTTTTTGAACATATTGTGTCCCATACAGTCAAGAAAGCATTTTATTTTATTTTTGAAGCCGCTAGTTGTTGAATACTAAAAAGAACAGCTGCACTCACATCATGTAAGGAAGGATGCAGTTTCTCCTGTATTCTACATATATCAAATTACAACCTCTGGTAAGGCTTGTAATACCCGCCAGGTGATGGTAGGAAATTTAAGGATTAGTTAACAATTAGTTAAATGCCCCATCCAATGATTAGGCTTATTGACCTTGCATCATGGCAATATGTTGGTGCAAGTGGCTGGAAGCTGGGCAGAATCACTCAGTTATCAGAAGGCTGAAGACTCTCCGTGTTGCAGAGCCTGTGGTAAGTAAAATAAGGGCCTTCTGTTTGGAGAATGGGCAGACTGTGAGCCTTCTGCATCCTGGCTGAAGTGGAGATGGGCTCCTGCAATTTTGTGAAGCAATAATACAAGCTAAATTATAAGCTCAAGCCTTCACAGATGTGCCTCCAGTTACTGTGAGGGTCTGCAGTCTGTAGGGGATGTGTACCTTGGCAGCTGAATTGTTTGTGTGTCTATTGACCCCACTCACCGCAGGAATGGAACTTTAAACTGTGGCTTGAGTCACCTGTTGGAAGGAGTCATCAGGGAAGATGAATAGGCTCACTGTCAGCTGAGATCTTTGCACTCAGGTGTGCCTTTCAAAATGATATATACTTGTCTGTCCTCTCTTGCTTTTGTACGTTTTTCCTTCTGAAAGTGCCAAAAGCTATTCTTTTATCCTCTACAAAAGTTTTTGCATGTGCAGTGGGAAGAAGATGGCAAAAGTAAATTGGTTTCACTCTGTCAAGGAAAATGGATTTAAAATATCTATTAGGACTGAAAGGCACTTATCTGAGCCTGTTCTTAGACGTTTCATCTTGTAAACAGCTTGATCCGGAAGGGCAACTGACAAGTCTTAATCATTGTCTTCTGCAAACCCGTTACAGAGGAGCCTGCAAGGGTTACAGTAATTTTTGCTTTAGTTCTGGCATCTGTCCTAAACTGCCTTTGATGTGGTGTCCCAGGTAGCTGTCTATTCCTACAAGAGCTGCCAAAAAGCCTTCCCTCTGGCTAGGTGAGGAGCTTATTTCATTTAGAGTCTGTTATGCTAATTTTGTACTATGATAACAAACACTGAGCTAATCACTGTCCACTTAAACAGGAAACCACATATTCTTCATACCTATCTAAATGATACTGGAGCATTCCTTTCTTGCCTGTTGCAACTTTCCCTTGAAATAACAGACATAAATGTCTTTCAGGTTGGATAAATGGTTCCCACAACCATGGTTTCTTTTGACAGACAGTCTTTGAAACTGAAATTTGTGTCTATTGTTTCAAATTTCTCCACAGTCTTCTCTGTAGAATTCTTTGCAGAAGCTTTTAGACAAAAGCTTTGGGCCTGCAAGGGGCAAATAACAAGAAACACGTTTCTAATGAGTAATAATTACAGGTTTAAATAGCTGGCACAATCAGTGTTCAGTGATTTCATTATTAGATGGCACCGTAATTTATGCTAATCCTGATAACGGTTCCGGATGAGAGAGGTCCAGACATAGGCGATTGCACTGCAATTATTTACACCCTGTATTTCTGAAACAATAGATATGGTAATTTGGAAATCAGATGACTATGATTTCATTTATTCTGGTAGGAAACACATGTAACAAGTTGTGTCAACAACCATAAAATTAAATAGGATTATTTGATTTCCAATTCTAGGTTTATTCCTTGTTAGCTTTCACTGCCCTAGACGACCCATGAATCAAGGGAAGTTTATCTGGGGAGACCTGGAATTTTAAAATTTTCTACCCTTTCACAAGTCTTGCATTTAGATATATTGTTCTCAGTGCATGTGGGGGGTTGAACTTCATGAGTCTGCTTTTATGTAGCTACAACCTTTGTAATTACTGCAAACAAAGCCAAACCCTTCAATCTTCCCCAGCCATTCCTAAATGACTGTGCCTTTTTACTCCATTGGGCTCTTGTGCAAGTAAGCAATCAGTAACCTGAATTTTCAGATCAAATCATGCCAGTGTGGTGGGTGGGTGGCAGGACATCAGGGAGTATATCAGAGGTGTTTTAGAGGGGAAAAGAAATGGAGGCTAGAGCGATTCCAGCATACAGAACACTGAGAAAGCCTTTAGCAGAGGAATCTGTCCTTCAGTCTCAGGCTCATTCCTCAGCACCTCAGTTGTGCCAAACAAGTCAATTGGACTGTTTATGTGTTTAAATCCCATGCTACGTGTTTCGTGAGACTGCAAGATCAGGTCTCTGGTGTAAATAAGTGAGGTAATAGTCTGTTGATTGTTGGAAGTTCCTGGAACAATGAGGACTCTGGTCTTTCTGCCAAAGTATTATTCAGTGCAATTAGGACAATGAACAGCACTAAAATTCAATTCACTGCACCTCTCATCTGTTCCTCTGGTGAACTTGTGCAGTCTTTCTGAATACTTCAAATTTGAAAATTGCTGTTGGTATTAGTGAAATAGATGTTCATGTTTTAGGAAGGAATTTTTTAATCCAAAATGTGGCCTGGATGCTAATGACCAGTGTGTATAGCTTGTATTTATTTTTCGTGATTGCTGGGACTTTGCTGCAGGAGGGGTAAGAGAAGACGTGCAAATACTGTAGCTATTCATAGAAAAGAGACAATGAGTGCTGAACAGCTCATCCATTTGCAATATTTTTATCCTGGTGTATCTTAAATAGTCTCTACCATCACATCTTTTTTGGATGTGATAGAAGGTCTGGGTTGGCCCTTGTCATACACAGGTGGTTGGCAGTGCCACAAGAATGGGAGAGTATCAGGGTAACTTTGCCAGCAGCTCAGCAGTGTCTGGGCTAACAGGACTCCTGTGTGTCACTGTCTGTCTGTCTGCTCCCTAGTGCTCTTGCTGGCTTTCTTTTGCTCACATCCAGCCTCCTGCTCCTGCCCTCCCCAACCTCCTTGGGCAAGTAGCTGGGTGAGGCTGGTCTGGGTGCCATACTTAGGAGGCTTGGCTGCTGCTGGGAAGCTGAGGATTGCTTTTGTGAAAGCTGAATGTGTGTGTAACTGTCAACTCCCAGCAGAAAGGATGGAAAATGACTGCTGAACAAGCTAGTGTAATCCACATATTTGAGAGTGGATAGTTAGAGAGGCTTGGAAAATCATATCCAGAGGCTCTGGTAAACCTTATCCGAACTGTTCAAAGTGTTTAAGCAGAGACATCTCAGAAGAAAGGCTCTTGCTGTGATTTTGACACTTGCTACTTTCAGCATAGCTTGGATTTCTGATAAGACAATCTTTTTGGTATGTAATTTTCTATTTCTGACCATAGCTTGCCCTGGAAGGACACAAGAAAAGCAGCTGAAAAACAGACAGGTGAAGCTATGAAACCCTCTTACTCTAGGGTTTTTTCTCTGCCAGTGTTATTCTTTTAGTGTTTTGGACAGGTGAAGCTACAGCTTAATTCCTACTTTATATGAAGAAATTTGCTTATGTGTTTAGTAGAAATACAAATTTCTAGAGGGAGAAACCTGATGGCACAGTATAATGTGTTGTCAGTGTCAGGATGGTAGCTGTCAAAATCAGACTTCATTGTAATCAGCTTGTCTTAAACTTTGTATGCAACCCATTAACATTCCAGCTTTGAGTTGTATGATACCAAACCATGCTTAGAAAAGGAGCACTCCAGGGTCTTGATCTCTTCCAGGAAAATTTCTTCATTTTCAAGCTTAATTTGTAAATAAAGAAGTTCCACAGAGCTGCATTATCATTTCACAGGATAATATTCTATGTTTATGTGCTGAAACCACTTCAGTTGGAGACCTACGGCATGCAACCCAGAGTAAAAGGGTCTGCTTTTGTCGTGGTTAAAGATAAATAAAGATTTAACTGGAGGAAACATCTCCACTCTGGAGTTGTTTTATTTGGAAGTTATGAATTGCTTTTTTGCTGTGTAATATAAATAGTTTTTCAAAATGCTAGTGTTGTGCTATTGATATTTAAGATCATCTCATTAATCATCTTGAGGAGTAACAAAGTCATCTAAGTTCACGGATTCACTTCCTAAAGTGGATATTAATATAGAGAGAAGAAACAACATTTTAAAATGCAATCTTAGGACTCTGGACAGGAGTAAAGATTGATTTGAAAGGACGAGGTACATAATAAAAAGATTTCCTAATGTTGTGGAAATGATCTTGTCAGGGGTCAGGTGTGCTGTGTGGGGAACAGAAAAGAAACTGGATGGATGCAAGTGGTGGTGAGCGTCATGCAGAAAAATACACTAAATGTCAGTAGATTATTTTAGCTATGCATGCATTAGAGGAACCAAGATGGGAAGGAGGATTAGGTTGGCCTCTTGAGCTGTGATTAAAAAGTGTGAAAAGCTAATAATTTTCTTAGAAGGAAAGGTATAAATCTTACCCTTGCTGTCTCTGCAATTTATGTGAACTTGATGGGAAAAAGTTGAAAAGAAAGGCAGCTCAAGGAGGTCTAAGCTTAGTCAAGCTGAAGGAGACAAGGTAGCTGCCAGGGTTAGAAAGAGGAGTGATCTCACCCACAGGGAAGCACAGGAGATAGTCAAGACCCTGTGGAAGCACACAGGGACGTGGTGGGGAGAAGCAGTAATTTTTCAGTGTCTGCCTTTGTCCCTCATGCCACATAAAGATGCCAAAATAAACCTTTGCCATACACAGTGGTCAAACTTTCTGTGTGCATCAGCTTCACTTGGTGTAAGTACAAAGAGCTGTGAGGGGAAACTAGGAGTATATGTAGATATTCAGGGATGTTCAAGAGCTTATGAGAAGGACAAAGATAAAGTCCACATTAAGAATGAAATAAGTTGTTTGCTTTTGACCCTGAACACCTTTGCAATTTATGAAATTAATAATATTGCAATATAATCTCATTTACAAGGTTTCCTCAAAGATAAAATAACAGACTAGCAAGAGTAGTGCCTTCAGAAATGAACAGCATTCAGCTGAAGCTAAGAGGCCTTTTTAAACCTCTGTAACAGTGTCATGTAGCACATTTCTGGCTGTTTGAGTGATGGGAAGGATTTCTCATTGTTCTCGCAGTATTTGGAAGTAAGTCAGGAAAATGCATAATGCATTTTGTATGAATATTATATGAACAAAAAAGTATAATATGAACTTTTAAATGAGTGCTCAGGAGTAAGTAATCAAAAATTTTTTTTTTTTTGTGAATTTTATTAAAAAAGGACAGCTGTTTGCTCAGGTGCCATCTGCAGTGGATGAGGTAGAAGGAAAAAGTGAAAATAAATATTTTGTCTTTCTTTTTTCTGATTATTTTACCAGAGAAAACCTGCTATTTATGAAAGGGTATCAAAATCTCCATGTCTGAAATGCACATCAGAACCCAAGCTACTTCTGCTGTGGACAGCATGGGGACTAATTTGATTTATTTCAGCATTCTTTCAGATGCTGAGTTTGGCTTTGGAAGACATTGGAGAGAATTTGGGGAAGATCTGGCAAAAAACCCCTCAGCAGTAGAGTACATAGAACTGCTTTTGGTAGAGCTTAACCTGGCACTGCTTCAGTTTGCTTCCACTGACATCAGTTGCTGATTGTCCTCGTGCACAGTGTATGCAAGAACAGATCTGAGCTTTATGTTCAAGTTGTTTTGTTACCCGAATCTGTTTAGATGAAGGGGAGATTGGGCTATTGGGAGGGCAAAATCCACCACCCTGCTGCTCTGACCTTCCTGTGGACAGCATTTTCAGGGCAAGAAATTGAAACAAAAGGATTGCTAATAATTTCGAGCAGAACTCATTCATTCTCTTCTGTAGTGGACTTGAAAAAATTTATAAAGTGGCAGAAATTGAGTTGACCTTTTCCCCCTGACTTTTCCAACTCTTTACAGTACTGCATATTGTACTTCTCTCATCCCTTTGAATGAAGACAACTCTTGTGGATTTTGACTTCCTTACATCCAACTCCTTCTCCCATCCAGTCTTGCCTGGATATTTTTAGGAAGGAACATTTTTTTCATCATGTGCCTTAAGTGTTTGTCACAATAGGATGCTTCCACATGACTGTGGTATCCAGAAGCTACAACAGTGCAAATAAAATGTAGTAGCAGGAAACTACAGTGCTTAATTATCCACAATTGCCAACTGAAGGAGCTCTGGAAATATGGCCAGGATGTACCAAATCCTAGCCTTGGGCAACCCCAGGAAACCATTGTTGATGCCAGAAGTGTTGCACAGTGCTAAGGAAAACTTAATACATGAGGCATCTGTCAGAGAGGAAGAAAGGGAGAATGAGATGAAATGTTTATGATTGTTGTGTAAATAAAAAGAAAAAAATGAAGGTGTGGTATAGGATTAGAATAAGTAAATACGATGCCGTATTTTGTGAATATTGTACAAATGAAAGTTAGCAATTGATTCTATTTGGAGACTTTGACTTTTTAAAGAGAGAACATTCATATGTTTTATGTTGTTTTAATCACTGGTTTAGAGCAATTCAATAGGAAAATAAAAATGTATTTTATATTATTTTTTTAAGTGAAAAATTTATTTCTCTTACATTTTTTTCTCCTGCCTGTCTTTAAGAACTCTGATAGAAGTTCAGAGCTGTAGATTGGCTCACAAGCAAGAGACCGCTTCTGCTTTAAAAGCAATTTAATTTTAATACAACTTATTTTTGATGCGAGATGCACTGAATGGCTCAGAGAATAACTAAAAAAACCTTTGAAGTCTTTAATTTCTTTATTTCAGCATCTAATGGGGCCCAGTTTTGTAGAGATGGAGGTTTGTCTACTTCATTTTAAAAAACCCAAACCCTGTAATTAGCATTAATTATCCTTTCTGGAGAGGTCTTTGGAAAAAAGCCAAGGATTAACTGAGCAGAGGAACTGACATGCCTTCTCCTCAGGGGTTGCCCGAGTTCAGCTTGGAGATATTCTGCTGCACAATGTGGGACCTTTACACTGGGCAGTCCTGTAGGAGTTGGATCTTTCAGTAAAGCAGCTACATGTTAACATCTGGGCTTTTGTTTGGTTTTTTTCTCCTTAACAATCAGCTGGACTGGAGGCTCTTCAGTGTGGAGAACAGGCCTTCCTAACTTCCTCCTACTCTGTCATGATGTCTATCTATAAAATTTCCTACATGGGCCTTATAGTATGTATTTAAAATTTTATCCTGTGTATACCAATGAGAAGTCATATGAATATGATGTAATTTTAAGGAGATAGATATTTAGAATTGTCTGCCTGTGGGAATGCATTTAACTAGATTCTTGCCCCTTAAAACACTTCTGTTAACTTTTGAAAGTGTTAATTACACCTTCCACTCTATTAAGTTGCAGGTGTATTATACATCAGACAACAAAACCATTCAGGATTGCAGAGAAGAGTGCCCAAAGCAGAGCTGTGGCAGAAGCATTGAAGCAATCTACCTAAGGCTTGCTATGTGAAAAGTTATTTTGTATTATTTGTGGGATTCTTAAATTATGTAAGAGTGATTTGTATTGTATGAACTCTTCTTAATGAAGAAAACATTCTCCCTTGCTCTGTAATAGTAGCTCTATTCTAGAAATCTGGTGACATTCTCACTTCAGAGCAGCTCAGAGGAATTTTGAGGACTGAGAAATGAAACTTCTAAAAGGCTCTCTGTGTGTGTGTGTGTGTGTGTGTGTGTGTGTATCACCTGTGCTTAAGGGACTCAGGTCTTGCACTTACTGTATGTCTCAGCAAATAAATGACATTGAGTGCTTGCATAGATCAAAAGTAGTTGTTTGCATGGCTTCTGCACCATATCCTCTCCAATCTCCATTCTCACTTGACAAAGGAGAAGGACTGCCCTAAACTCTAATGCAGTCCATGGCTGAAAATTAATCCCCTTTACCACTTTTATTCACATCACTTAACCAACCTTTGTAGCACAAATACTGGAGTGTAAACAATTCTCTAGATAATAAGTATTTGCTATGTTTTCCCTTCTCCCTGGAGGAATATTTTGCTTTTGTTATTTAGGCAACTATAAAATCTCTATATTAGCCTTTAAAGTGCAGAGACATTGAAACTGGGCTTCAAACATAGTCATTAATGTAAAATTGTCATGGTGAGCCTACTCATGTTGTCTGTGTCGCTTCCATAAAACGCCTCTAAAATAATGCTTTTGTGAGTGGGATAAACATTATCTGCAAATCCTTCTACAAGGGTATTCAGAGGGCTCAAGAGGAGCCTTGAGGAATGGTCTCCCCAAACAAATTATTCTTCTTAGCTGAGAATTGCATTTTACTACCTCTTAAACTGTTTCTTTCACCTCTGATCACCTTCCTTAAGCACAGGAGTCCCTTTTTCCTTTTGTTCTTTGTTTTTTGAGTCCCTGCTGTGGAAAGGTCTTAAAATGACAGCAGCTCCAAATGAGAAGGCATATTTAAGACCAGTGTTGTCAGATTTTGAAGGACTAAGTGATATCACTCCCTCAATTTTTTTCATCTGAAGCTATTTGAGTAGTCATTTTCTTGTTGGTGGTTGTTTATTGGTTGGTTTTGTTTTAGTTTTTCCTCTTCCTTCCTACCACCAGCACCTTCTCCTGGCTTCTGTACATTTACTCTCATAAAATCAAGGAGCAGCTCTATACCTCTATACATATATGGCCATGCTATTTTTAAATTTTAGGTTTGTTAAATGCTGTTTCGATAAATATTGTAAGAACATCACTGCTCCTTTGCCTGATACAAATATCTGGATATCCATTTTGCCATCAGTAATTAGATTACCTGTGGGGATGGTATCTCTTATCCAGCTGCAGGACTTTTACACTACTGGAATGATTTGACTTGATGATCTTAGAGGTCTTTTCTAACCTGGATGATTCCATAATTCTCTTCTATATTTATTGCTAAACATAGGGGTTGCTGTTTACTGTGAAGTGAGTCCTTGCCACTAGGTGGGTACCCTTTTCTTTGATACCTATGCTAAATTTATAACTCTGTCTTAAAACATACTGAAATTTGCCTGAGGCGCTTCTGAAAGATTTGCCAGAGCTCACTTTAGTTTTACCAGTAGAATGGCTAATACCTGGATTTCTTTTTACATATATCTTAGTGTGTGCTGCTCTGTGGTTTCCTTCATCAAAGTACTGCATTTAAAAACTCCCATCCCGTGTCAGGTAGTTCTGATCTCACTAGGGAGTTTGAGTTATTTTAATATCAACTAGTTTTTTTTTCCCAGGGTGGATTTCTAATTGTAGAATGGCTCATAAATTTTCTTTTCTTAAGTAATGTTTATTTAGCAGCAAAGAAAATGGAGTAATTGTTAAATGGTGAGTATCTGTGCCTGTGAGTTTGCCAAAAGGGGAGAAGCAGAAGAAGCATAAGGGTGTGAAAGCTGGCCCATGCTTCAGGCAATTTTTTAGTTTAGCTGCTTAGGTTTCAGATGGTCTTGGTTTTCATCTCACAGTTTTCATTTATTCCAGTAGATTAAAATTGTTCTAGTCCAGATTGTTTTGCTCCTAGAGAAGTGAATGTACAAGTTGTTCTAGATGGAATCAGCACAGGGAAGTGAAAAGTATCTGGAAATAGGAATTATTCATGCTGGTAGTCCCATTTTTACTTGATTAAACTGGTTGTGAAACTGGAAGGATGCAGCTGAGCATTCCATGTGTTGTGGCAACAGAAGCTGACAGGACTGTTGCTCTGCTGTACTAAGGCTGCTTCTTAAGCTCATCCTTGGCTTCCTGCAGGTGCCACATTCTCATCATCTGAGCAGAGGATTTGTGGCAAAAGGATGTGATCAAGGCCTTGAGCTACCGTGAAGCCAAGCTCTGCCAAACTTGGTTTTCTGGAACTCAGTGTCAGGTGAGGGTGGATGTAGCTGCAGTGTTGACAGACGTGAGGGGTAGCAGGGTTCTGCCAAGATGAACACAGGCTCTCTGTGTAAGATGCTAGTTGTTATACACTTTTCACCTCACTAAATCTGTATTTGAAATTCCTCCAGCTGAATGCCTGTAAGGGTCTCCTGAGAAGATCTTTCATGCTGGTCTATCTCATAAGAGTGCCAGTGAGTCCTGACAGAGACTCCTTTAATTCCTGCCTGCACTGACTGCAAAACTTTCCTGCAGTATTTTAATAAATAGATATTTACCTAAGGGTCACTGAAAACTCCCAGTGTGACTCTGCTGGGAACTGGTGCATTTTCTGTGGAGTATGAACAGTGTCGCTACCAACTTCTTTGTTTTCTCTGCAGGGATGCCCTTGTTTTAGAGGTCCTAGAACATTCAGCCCTCCAGATGCATCAGTCATCAGCCTCTTGAAGTTTCCATTGAGATAGGGAATTTGCTGACTGGTATTGTCACACCTGTGTTCTTTCGATGGCCTTTGCAACACCTTCAGAGTGGTTGAGTTGGGCTTGAATAATTTACTTTTCTAATTCTACTTCACAGAACAGCTTAGTTGTGCTTTCCTTCAAATAGGTGTTTATCTAACTCACAGATAAGGAGGAAATTTCTTAAGGATTGGGTTTGTGTTGTGGCATGGAATTCAAGTTTATCAATATCTCAACAGACACTTATCTCTTTTGATGCTGTGCGGGTGGGTGTTGCAAAGTTGGCCTATGGTTGTCATATGTGAAGCCTGAGGGAGGAATTCGTGTTTCTCAGGAAGGGCGAGAATGAAATTGGATGAGGTGTGGCTCCAGGTAAATGGAATAGCTTTTGGTAAGGAGAACACGAGTATAAAATGTTCATACAGATTAAGTCAAGACACGTAGGAAAAGAAGTGACATCTTTAAGGTGCATTATGTCAAATTTCTGTAAAAATATATGATGAACCAGGTATGTATGGTACCACCTTTGACTGTCAATTGCTTGCTGTCTTATGCCTGGGCACAGTTCATATGTATAAATATGCCAAAGTGCTATATCCTGTGGTAGCAAAAAAGGATGGCATGGTTCAGAAACACTCTGTAATAGCATTAAGTGACCTAAAAGCCACCTGTGATATCTGTCAGGATGCAGAATGTATTTTGGTAGCTTTCTCCCTCCAATGTTGTACCTGGAGGTCCTACCACTTAATATTTTGTTGTTTCCATATGTAAATTAAAAGGCCAAAGAGTAAAATAGGAGGAGATATTGCCTGTCTCAAGGGGTCAGAAAACCTTTCCACATTTGTCAAAATAACTGGATTTCAGACTATGCATTCTAGATAACTCTCTGGTTAAGTCCTGAAATGCTATTTTTTGAATACTGACTTCCACATCTATGGCTCCTTTGGAGTATGAATTGTTGTAAGTTTGAGGGACCTTTTTTGGTCTGAAATTGAATACAGCCAATGTAATGAAGTAATTTGTAGTGAATGCTATCTGCATGCTTGAAAGGCAGTAGAATAAGGTCTGACGTTTCAGTTTACTTTTCTTTTTGAACCTTGCTGGTTTGGTCTTTCACCCTATACTGTGCTATTTCAGCTCTCAGGATACTTTCAGAATCCAAGAACTTGCCAGAGTATAGCATCTCTCCTTTCCTCCTTTGTGACATGACATAAAAAATTTCAGATTTAGTTTCAATATTTGTATTTTGGGCTCTTCAGAAGAATAAGGAGTGATTCAGGTGTTCAATTGCTGAAATGAGTCCATTAATTTTGACCTAAAAATTAAATGGAAGTGAATGTCCATGTTTCCCAAGAGCATGAGATAATTTGGTCAATAGCCAGAGGGTTTGGCTAATAACTGAGCTTGTGGTGAACAGAAGTGAACTAATGCAAGATGCCTTAGAGCTATGGAAGCTATTAAGCCAATATTTCTGTTAGGTTTTCCTGCTGGATCATCAAACTCCCCTGAACTGTGGCTCTTGAGACCCATCAGCAGAACTGTGAATTAAGGTCTATATTTAGCGTGTGGCTCTGATGCAGGATTTTGGGAAATGGAAAGTATTAGCATTGTATTCATTGCTACAGTAGGAAAACAATAAAAATATTCAGGCAAAGCATGAAAAAACACAGGAGAAACTTGGTTTCAATCATGGGTTTTTAGAAGTTAGTCATAGATGATTAAAAAGTTCTTTAGCATATCAAACTGAATGCTTAGCAACTGTTGGTCTTGAGCAATTCTGAATTTTCAAACACTGCTGAAGGTGCATCTGAAACCAACACTTCCTTTGAAGAGTCTCAGCTTCCTATGGCTGTTGGAAGAAACCAAATATTTGGTTTCAGTAGCTTTACTACACGTTCTTCTGTGTGGGCCAAGCAAAGTCCCAGTTCCCTGAGCTGTAATTTGCTGGCAGCAACACTTTGATGTTCCCTCAGAAGAGCTAAGGAAAAGTCTGCCTAAAACTCACTTTTGTTCCTGGCAGACATCAATGCAAATATCTGAGTATTTTACTTTCTGTCAAAAAATGTGGGCTGAATTGTCATCCCCCTGGAATAAATCAAGTCTGTATATGCTATCATAAAAAGAACTGCAGGAATTTTTGGTTCTTGGCATAAAGCCATGCAAAAGGTGCCTGAATCTTTCTTTTAATTTAACTGCACTCAATCCATACCACTTGTTCAAGATAAACTCCCCATTTTTTTGTTATTGGCCAAAGGTCTATAATATGGTTTTCAAATATATGATTTGTTGCCAAGCTCCTCTATTTATCTTTCAGTCTTATTTTCTTCAGTTATGCAGTAAACATTTCATTACAACTGTCACTGAAAGTTTTCTGCTTTACTTTTGTCTTGGGTATCTGTGTGGAAGAACCCATGCCAAATACTTTATGTAGTGTCTAATACCTGGTGCATTATCCCGTGTCATGTGCTGGGGTTTATTTGTTTCAAAAAGCTCACCTCTCCATTTGACTGCAATTCACATTTTCTAATATAGATTTTAATTTCATCATAGAAGTCCTTGATTGCCCAGATATGTAGTTTGCTTGATTTCTATTCACAGGTTATTCTCTTTTCACCAATGTGGCTGAGGGTGGAAAAGAGCAATAGCCTCAGAACATGGATGTGAGGTAGACTGCCTGTTTTTGTAGTTATAAAGATAATTCTGATTGCTTTGGATATCTCTAGTGTGTTTTAGCTTGTATCAGTATGGACTCCAAAACACTAACTATAATGAAGTCCAAATCTAATGTACCATAGTAAATATTTTAATTGCCTTTATCTAAGCTTTCATCCCTCAGTTCCACACTGTTATCTCCTGGGGTTTTGTGATAACTGGTTTCCTATTCTTCCCTCTCCTGCCTCTCACCTATCTTGATTTAGACAGAAATATTTTTTACCTTTATCTATTTTGTAAAATTTTTCCTATTCATTGTCTAAATATACTTCTGTTTTCCTTTAAAGATAATACCCTAATACATAAATGACTTTTTTCTTCCTAATAATCTGATGTCTTGGAGTTTTATTCCTGCCACCATTGATTACACCGACTCCACCTTCACATGTAGATATGTGCATGTATGTGCATCTGTTCCCACCTGCATGAGATCAGATTTGTGTAAATCAGCAGACCTACATATCAGGTCTGGAGGCAGGAGGGTCATCAATTTAGAAGATTCAATTCTACAGCCTAAATGATGTAATGATTTCCATAAGACTTTTGAAAATAATTATACAGCTGTATTCTGATTTATTTTTCTTTCTCAAGCTAATGACCTTATTTTAAAATGACTGTTTCTGATAAAGGATGTATTGTAAGTAATGCAGATAAATAAGCCATTTGATAGTGGGATGTGGGCTACTGGTCAGTTAACTTTAGAAGTTGTAATGTTTTGTTTACATTTCTAGACCTAGGATATAATATAATTTTCCTCTCAAAGATTTGACATTATGGAGCTTTGGGGACACACTGTGTGCTGTATGTTTCCATTAGGCACAAGCAGAAATATTTTTATGTCACTGTCTCTTTATTTTTAGGAGATGAGACAATAGAAGTAGTAGTAATGTGTGAAAGAAGGCCAGGTGACAAGAATAAAAGCCAAGGTCATGACAGAGTGCACTAGTTTGAAGCAGGAGCTAAACATCATGTTTGTGATTAAACTAGCCCTTTAACACTCCAGTAAGGAACAATGAACCCAATGAGGAAAGGACGTGTTTTCTGAACCTGTCACCCCCAGCTGGCTCTTAGCAGACTTACACAGATCACCAGCTGCAGAAAATGTGCTTTAACTTGATGTCAGTGCCTGTTTTCCAGTTCCAAGCCAAGCTGGAGAAAGATTACGTGTGGGAGCCCAAGGCTTTTTGCTTGTCTGGGAATTTCTGATTATTTTGTCTGTTCTTTCTCCTTCTCCCTTAGAGAAAAGGCTTCTTCCTTCAGAGGGAAAACAATCCCGAGTGTTGAAGGATGAGGTGGCCAGACAGAAAAAACTGTTGTCCTTCTGTGTGGATAATTCCAAAAACTGTCTGTATTTCCAGCTAAAAAAACAAATAATGAACTGGGTTCACTTTCAGACTTTCTTTAACCATAATTTGGTGCTGACATGATTTCTTCCTAATTTCCAACCATTAAAATTCCTCCTATTGACTCTGTCCTCATCAATGTGAACCATGATTTGTTTGGATGCAGTTTGAAGATACTGAATTGGTAGTTTTTCTTATACGTGTATCTTTCCTTCTGAGCCTTTACATTTGCATTCATTCTTAAACAGTTTCTGCCTAATTAAATCAGACCTATTCAAACTCTGAAAGAGAAGAGCAAAGGTCAAAAAATGTCAGACACCTCTAACAACCTCTATTAAATCTTGCTGAACTGAAGGTGCTCTTACTTTCAGTCCAGAAATGGCATCTTAGATTGCAATAATTGATGTGACCTCCAAATACTTACATATTATCAAGAATTCCACTGAGCAAAAGAGGAAAGAATGGGATAAATGTTCTTAACAGAAACTGCTCCTTAGTCCAAGTCCCCTTATAGCACTGGGAAAAGAAGTATTTTATCATGCTGTGCAGATTTGAAGGGAAAGAGTGGTAGAAACGATGTCCACCAAATTTACCAAATCTTCTCTGGGATTTATTTTTAAGCCAGAGAGAGAGAAAGAAAAAAGCACTTTGCTGCATTCAGTCAACATATCAAAACTGGTCTCTATGTGTTTGGAAGGGTTTGATACTTGGTGAGGGGAGTCAAGCTGTTTGGACCTGAAATGCAGCTAATAGGAAACTCTGAGACTTCATTTAATTCTAACTGGCATAGGCTGTCCTGTGTGTTAAAAATATCAAGTTAGGCAAATTGAAGGCTCTTGCATCACCATTTGGTATGGCTACTTTCCTGGCAAGTCTAAGATTTGGGGATCAAGTTGCTTTATAATTTTGCATTTAGAGGGAAATATCTTGTCTCTGGAAGTGGTGCCTGTGCCCATAAAGAACACAGAAGAACAGATGGAGCCTTCTAGTGGCTGGAACTTGAGGACGTACTTCAGCCAGGAATGAAGTAGGTAACCTGATTCTCTTTCTTTTACCATCATTTTCCCATGTTCTAAGGTATTTAGTGAGTTGGGGTAGAAGAGCATTTACACCTGCTACTCTGTGACTGGGAGCATTCCTAGTTTCACTGGCAGCTTCTATTGCTGGATGTCACTAGAAGCAGCAGAATTTGCAACAGGATCAGAATAAGTCTAAAACCAAGTAAGGTGCTCACCATGTACGTGTGAGCAGATGCTCCAGGGCCCAGCCAGCTGAACTGAGAGCCCAAGAGCTCCTCCTGCCTTTGGAAAGCACAAGAGCTCATTTCATTTCCAAAACACACCCATAATAAACATTTTCTCATTGTTTCAAATGTTAAAGCATGTATGAGAACATGGAAATGACATGATGACATGAGCAACGCTGTGCTTGACAAGCTCTAGCCTGCAGAATGAACACCAAACACAAGTTATGGTTTGAAGCTGATTAGAGGTTTAGAAGTGGAGACTTCTGGGACTCCTTTATTTTTCTCTTTTTTTTTTAACTTGAATTTGATTAATAGACACTTTTACAAAGGTAGAATTATATTCCAATGATGTGAGTAATGAAAATCCAGAACTTAGATCATTTAGGCTTCAGAAAACAGCGGAACAATTTTTTCTGAAACACTAAGTTGCTTTTCAGATTTTTGAAGGCATGACACGGCACTAAGGCAATAAATTCTTCATGATTCTCAAGACTATCAGGAAGAGCTAGAACATCACTAGTGAATTCAGAAGGAGTGGTGATAAATTCAGGTGGTCTATGGTGCTTGTACTAACACCCTCCTTAGTGTTTCTACTGGATGGCAGTGATCTGGAGGAATTCCTGGGAATGGGCTAAATTACCCAGACACTGGAATCTTTTTCCACTTGAAGTAGTGACAGCAGAGAAAGGAAAGAATTAATACATCTAAAAAACTAGTTTTTAGCCCATGCAGTCAGTGATGTGTGAGAATGATTGGAGTAAAATAAAAATGTTTTCTGACAGGAAGGAATGGATTGGTTATAAGCAGAAGTAAATCAGCTGCATAGAAGTTGAGTATATGGTGAGAATCAGCTGCGTGGAAAGCAACACTCCCTAAATGACCTTTAGCTCCTCATAGCTAAAGATTCATCAGTTTGAAATTACTGTCTTGGATGAAAATGGCAAACTTAGCATAAGACTCTGAAAATATAAGAGTATTTAAAAGTAGCTTTCTGAGCACTTGGATAGAGGGCTGTTAGTAAAGAGAAAACCAGCTTGATAAAGGAGAAATGAAACTTCCTCATCCAAGCATGTATAATAGCTATTGCTATTCAATACGGCTGAAAGGTTTTCCCTGCAGCTAATGGAAAATTCAGCTTCTAGGGTGTCACTAATTTTGATAGAGATTTCAGTGTCTTCAGTTGTCTCACACTGAAATGGGATGTGCAAATATTCTTTCATGGTCTCTTGTTTTCTTGTGAGTTAAATCCAAAATTACTGACCCTTGGTGCTAGGACCATGTTGCTATAGTTTCTTAAAAGGTTGCCTGTGGAAAACCTAATTTCTATCTCGACTTCAGAGTCCCACCATGTAATTTAATGTGTTTTCCTCCAATTGATATCCTTGGCAAAAGTAATCTTCATTATGAGACTAGATTTTTTTAAAGTTAAAAACAAACAAAAAAGTCTAAACAAAATGCACACCACTTATTGCCTTTTCTATTCTTATCTTTCTGCATTTTATCTAACGTTTTCTTATATTCCATGTGGTTATAAATGGAATTTTAGGTGCCATGTTGTAGTAACTGACTAAGGCTCATTTGCTGATTTCCACCCTTGTGTCTACTGGTCCACTGAAATCAATACAATTTCAGAAGCATTAGGAACTTTAATACTCTTAATCTGGACCCAAGTGTTCATGAGTTATGAAGGACAATAAAGTCTAAATATTTATTATAAGGTGTCAAAACCTGAATGTTGTGGGATGCTTAGAATCAGTGTAACTTCTTTGGAGCCACTGGCATGATTCTAACTTTGACGGGATGCATCTGGCTTATTACCCAATACTTGCAAAGAGAGGGCTATGCCAATCAACTTCAGACCCCTTTTAATACTTCTGTTTGAACTCTGCACTCTGGAGAACTGTGGGGTTTATTTTAAATTTTTGACTCAATTATCTTTTATTTGTGCACTTCAGATACAGCATTAATATGAAATGCTTGTGGTTCATGCATGCTGAGCACACTCTTAAATTATTGCATGCATTGTAAAGTTCAGTATTATTGAGAAGCTCTGCTCCACTTGCATTTTTACTTTAATCAAAAAGTAGAGTTATCTCAATCAAAAGCTGTTTCTTAAATTTAAAAAGTCTATGCACATGATTAATCTTTCTCTGGAGCCTGGGGTGGGATTCCTGGAAATGTTAGACCAGTTGTTTCTTAGTGACTTAAGAACAGAAGCTGTGGACATTTAGCAGCACTCAGCTCTTAGCATTTTCTATTCAGGAGTTTCATGCAAGGCATCAGCTAAGGCCATGAGCATAGAGAACCAGCACAGGTTTGCTGTGTTCTGGAGCACAATGACCAAAGCTTCAGTTAGATGTGTAACTGCTAAGTGTAGGAACAAGAGGACTTTTTTGCCTCTTGCTCAGTAGAGGGGCTCTGCATAGCAGCAGGTGAGGGGGAACCAGAGAAGTTCAAAATAATCAGAAGTGTCCCATGAACATCTTACCAGGACCCTTCTTGCAAAGCAAGTATCGTATCTCTCCCTGCTGCAGGGTGCTATGAGAAATGGCAGAGTGTGACTTCATTGCCCAGGTTTGTTGATATATTTAATACCTGCTTTTAAACAAGACCTAATGGCTTTTCTGGATTTTCCACTGCCTCTTTTTTCATTTGCCTGCTTTTCTAGAGCAGGATGCAGACCGGTTGCCTGTTTTACATGCTGCAGGGGACAGTGCTGCCACTGTTGCTCATTAGAAAGCATTTTTGTCCATAATTCTCTTGATGACAATTCTCTTTGTTAGGAGTTTGAATAAGGGGTAAGCATATTATAGGAGGTGAATGTAAACTTACCTTGTGATGTAGGAAGAATCTGAATCCCTGTCAGCTGCAAGGATTATAAAGGCACCAAGGAGTGTTGTTTTCTTTGCTTCATCCTTCTGAAGTGCCACGGACCTTGTGTTAAAGCAAAGTATGTTCTGCAGTTTGCATGAGTTGCATGCATTCACGACTTTTTAAATGTGCACTTAATCTGCACATTAAATATTCAAGTTCCCCATAACTGAGTTACTGGGTTTTAAATTGCATGTCTCAACATCGCAAACTGGTTTTTTAAATGACTGCACTTTTATTGTCTTGTTATGCAAAGAAAAAGATAGCGAGCTTTGTTAGAGCCCCCGACTGTCTAGGAAATCTGTGAGTTGATGGGCTTGATATCCCAGATTTTCTTCAGACAGTTCTCTTGCAATTCAAATAATTACATTGCCCAATAAAACCAGAGAGAAAAACAATTTTCAGGAAGAGCAATCTGAGTTGGCCAGAGGGTAACTACTTTCATTATACACAGGGGAAACATGAAACCTGCTTGTATTCCAGGAAAAGAAAGGGATCAGAGTATTCCATCATATAGATGTAATACTGAGAAAACAAACTTAGCCTCTGTTAAGGCTCTGTTAAGTTTTCTTAGAGGTCAGCACAGGATTTTTTTTCTCCATAAATGTAATGAATGGGGCTCTACATAATCACAAAAAAGGATTTAGTATTTGTCAGTATATTCTAGAGGCAAAGAGGGAAGACCTCATAGTACTGAGGATAGTAAAATATGGTTTGAGGTTTAAACCTGTTCATCCCGTCTTATACTGGGATGAATGCAATTTGGTTGACTGCAAGGGAATTTGAGAACTAGTGTTTCAGATTAGGGACTGGAGTAAGACCTTGGTTTTCTACAGTCTACAGCCAAAGTCAGCTGAGCTTAGTTTGTTTGGAGACTTAACCTACTCTACCTCTTGAAATAGGCTTCTCCAAAGTTTATTTGTCATGGTGAGAGGCTTTTTCATGCAAAGTGACAGCTGAGAAAAATGCCAGACTTCTTTGCAGCAGATCTAATATTGGTGTACTCTTTGGTGGACCTTAAGGAATTATCCTTTAGTGTCAGCATGATCATCACTGTGTCAGTGATTGTTCTTGGAAATACCCCACACAGCTTGACCCTGACAACTGTACATGGGGTGGTGCAGTTCTTGCTTCAGACATTACATTTCTGTAATGACACTGTACAGGTTTTGAGAGGAAAGAGCTGTGTGATTGATTATGTGGCCATGTTTTCTTCTGTGATAACTCTGTGCTTAAGGTAGCTTTCTGTCCTCCTGGCTGCTCCAAGTAGGAATGACATGTTCACAACTGAAGAGCATTAAGAAAGAAAAGCAGCAGAAGGACTTAGAGTAATGAGGTTAGGGATGATGTAATTGATCCAAGGACAAAAGGAAATTATTTTGGTAGCTGGAGTTTCCAGCAGCATTGACAGGCGAGTGAAAAGGTGCAATGACAAAGTAGTTTTAGTATCTTGACAATAGCTCTGATAGGCTGGCTGAAAGGGGCATGCAGAAAGGACTCTCAAAGTGGAAAAGGGAAACAAAAAAATGTTTGCAGTTTGACTGGAATGATTCTTTCTGTTTCAGCTGGCTCTGGAGGTAGAGTCAGAAAAGATGGAGAGATTCACAGAACCACTGCCATTGGAAAAGACCCCCAAGATGACAGAGACTAACCTTTGACCAAACACCACACCAACTAAAACATGGAACTAAGTGCCACATTCAGCCATTTCTTGAACACTTGCAGGGATGGTGACTCCATTACTTCTCTGGGCAGTCCATTCCAATGCCTGTCCATCCCTTCAGTTAAGAAATTCTTCCTGATGTCCTGCCTGAACCTCTCCTGTCACAGCAGGAGGCCATTTCTTCTTGCCCTCTTGCCAGTTGCCTGGGAGAAGAGCCCAGACCCCATCTGGCTACACCCTCCTTTCAGGTACTTGTGGAGACTGATAAGGTCACCCCTGAGCCTCCTTTTCTCCAGGCTAAACAACCCCACATCCATCATCTACTCCTTATATGAATGACAAGATGTGGGAATATACAGAGAGAGAGAAACAGCTCAATAGAAGTGAAGTACATTTGCAACTCCTTAGCATAATGGCAGCAGAGGGACTTGGACAGCAGACTTAAAGGGAGGTATTTTGCAGAGGGGAAGAGGCTGGACCTTCATTCCATACCCGGGGAGGCTAGGTAACCTAGATTTGACTGATCTGAACACAAAAAAATCCAAACATTCCAGTGTCAGAATCTCCCCTTCATTTTTAAAAATGAAATTACAGGCATTGAATCCAGCAGCTGAAAAGCCTGCTGAATGAGTTTCTTTGTAGATAGCAGGAAAAATATGTATTCTGAAAAAAAAACATTATATGTGACAGCTTTGACAGAGGGCTCATGAAATCACAGGGAACATGAGCAGAATGTAGCACTTGGGTTGTCCTGTCAGCCCATCTTCATTTTGTTACCACTAACTGCCTCATTCCTAGCCAGCCAATACACAGAATCACAAAAAAACTTAAAAAACCCCAAATAAAAAACTCCATATAAACATTTTCTGATAGGCGAACTTTGTATACAAAAGCCTAGAAATATCACACTTGATTACCTGAAACTGTTCGTGCTGCTTGGAGCTGAAGAGAGTGGCTGTCATCTTCCAGCATGTGATTTGAGGTAGGATTAGATGTGCTGTAGATCAGCAGCCACTAGGCTGACTGTAATTCCATAGTATGTGGATGCTGCAATGGTGAATTGCCACATGCCTGGCACGCGTGGGCAGTGGTAATGGATCTACGTGGAATACAATTGTCTTGTGGTTAGATCAGTTTCCTCAGAAGGAAACTAAACAGAGGGTAACAGATACAGAAAACCGCCTGTGAAATTACCTCTGACAGCCTGCAGATTTCTGTGACATCCTTATGTTCCCACTGCACAATGAAGGGTGTAGTTTATAGCTGTTAATGTGGGTGGAACTATTGTTAAGGGTTTTAACTCTTGTTCTGTGACGCAGCAGATGCTTAAGGTGCAGATGTCTGCGTATTCTTTGTTCCCACTTCTGTGGCATAAGGAAATGCGGCTGTCATGCTCCTGGGGAGAGCTGGGCCAGGGGACATGAGTGGTGGAGGAACAGGAAATCTCAAGTGTGGCAGGAGCCCAGCTGCAGTCCCTGGCTGGAGAGGGTCCAGCACACATGCAAGGCATCGCTTCCCTGTGGTGTTCCTGGTCACCAGACACTGAGCACTCTCTCCTGCAGAATATCTGCAAAATGTCTTGGGCAACAGAGGGGACTTCTTGCTTCAGGCTCTTCTCACAAGATGAGGAGATTAAAGAATAATATGTCCGAGGTACTGCCATCCTTCCTTTAAATGTAAATCAAGGTTGTTAATATGTTTGCATAAAAGATATCCACCTAGTTAATCAGGCATTAAGGTGTTGATCAAGTGAAGCATTTTCTAGCAACTTGGCTTTGAGATGAAATAGATAATTGTAGCTGACCTTCAAGTAGAAAAAAAATGACAATGCTCTCCAAATTAGTACCTAGAATTGGTCTCCTTTGAGAGGTCAAGTAGCAGCCTCAAGTTATTACAAAGGTGATGGACTGGACTAACAACTGATGTGTGCATTCCTTCACTTAGTCACCCATAAGACTCTGTGAGGAAGCATTGACAATTTCCTATTACTTCTACTTTGCATGACCTGAGAGTAACCCAACTAGAGTATCCTTAGGCTCCACATCAGTAGGAGTCATAATCTGTGTGCTCTTGGACAGGTAAGTCATGATGAAGATACACCAAATCTGTTGCAATGACACTAACATCCACTACTGATTTTTTGTTTACTGTTGATTCACACATACACTTTTGCATTGGAAATCCCAGCAGAAGAAAGTCCTTGGTGCAAAAAGATGATTTGCACAGAGTAACTCTCAGGTTTTACTTGAATTTGAAAACTGAGCTCAGGAAACCCTGGTGCCAGCAGCTGGCAGGAAATACATTGGTCACGCTTTTCAGACAAGAGTGCAGTAGCTTTGAATCTTTGAATTAGGGACCACAGGTAAGTCAAAGGAGATACTGAAAATTTCAAGTAGACTGGACTCAATGTTTCCTTACCAGACTCCCTTAAGAAGAATATGCTGTAAGCTATTGACCTGAGGCAACTCTAGCATTTTAGTAATAGCAACTGTAGGCAATATAAAAAAGCCTTGTTTAATATTTTTTAAATATTAGTCCCTCTACTTGGATGTACATCTGATGTTATCTAAAATATTTACTTAACTGAATAACACGAATAATTTTGACTGGAAGGAAACTCCAGCACAGTAAATCCCTGTATGTGAACCTTAGTGGATGATCTGACAGAGGAGAAAACCCACTTATTTTCACCTCTACACTGCATGATTTTTCAAACAATCTTTACATTCAAGTCAGCCAGATTCAGGTGAATACCTCTGTCAGCATTTGGTCTTGGTAATTTTTTCTCTTATTTCATTATTTCCTGGGGTTAAACCCCAGTATTTGAAGTGAAAAGGGCAGCAAGAGATGTCTGGTCAGTTATGAACAACAAGAGCTTATTAGATGACTTGTCAAATGTAATACCTGGCTAATTCTTTATTTTTCCAAGGCTAGCTGGGAAGCTTAAATGTCTCTCTTACTTCATAAGTTGTCTATTGAAAAGAAGCCTTTCCTCACCAGGATAGAAATAGTTGTACCTAATAGTCCAGATACTGCAAATGTCCTTTCACCCCCTATGTCATTATGTGTGGTTATGCTATGAGGATGAATACACTATAAAAAGTCCACTTTTGTGGAACTCTGCATAATATTCTGCTTTAAGTCAAAATTCAGAGAAATGTGACAGGCTATAAAGTACAATTAAAACTGAGTACATCAGTAATAACGAGCCACAAAGCATGCATAATCATGAGATAAATGACCTCAATGGACAGATGATGATGAACCAAGGAGAAGCCAAGGTCAAGTATCAGAACTTCTAATTTTAATGCTATAATTAATAATGAATATTTCAACAAAGAATGTTTAAAGAATAATTGTATTCTGGTATTAAAACCTGTTAAACATTAAACTTATGCAATTTATGCAAATGAATCTGATAAGAAGAGACAATTAAGGTTTATAATTAACAGATAAATACAAATGATCCAGTGATGAAGGTCTTCGTTTCTCCTCTGTCTTATGAGACAATGTAATTGATTTTTATAAATGCTAATTTATATGCACTGCTAACCATTAATACATTGAAGAGATCATTTATTAAATTAAAGATGAATAGTGGTGTATGCAGAGATAGTACCTGAGTTTTCAACATTCTAAAGATGAAAAGGAAGCAGAAAAAACCCAAAGCTTTGAACGATTTTGCTTTGTTTTTTTTTTTCACCAAACAACTTTTGACATGCCAAGTACGAGGTATAGGAAAAAAAGTTTAATGGGGACAAACAGTCTTTGTTCAGTAAGTCTTTACGTGACAGTAAGAGGGATTTTTGGCACAATGCTTGCCTTTTAACATTTGTTCTCATGGACTAGAAGTAATGTGCATTCTTATTTTGCTTTGCTGTGCTCTTTCTTTGTGTTCTTGTATGAGAAGATGGCACGTTCACCCTGGAATGAAGCTGTTTTTAGCAGGGTAGGGGGAATTTTTCAGGACAAGTGTGCTAACTTGGCATTCTCCCACAAACAGTCACCTCCTTGTTTTCTGACGTGCTACGTTGACTCTGTGCTCTTTTAGAATTACTGACTTCTCCTCCTTTTAAAATGTATGATGGCATTTTGCCAGCTCCTGTACTTATGACTACATCTAGTAAGTTTCTCTCCTTTCTTTCATTTAAATCTCAGTATTAGTAGGAATCCTGAATCAGCTATAAAAAGGGATGCATTTTACATTATATTTTGTATCCACCCTCAGAATAGTAATGCTATTTAGCTTTGCAGGAGCAACTGCAAACAATAGTTACAGTTAAGTGTGGCTTTAGCTTTGACAGCTCTTCCCTTCTCCTCCTTTATTTTCCAAGGGTGAGGTTGTTGGCTGAACTGCAGCAAAGCAGGTGCTTGCAAGGCAGCTCCAGGAAAGTGGCTCCCAACGGCCCAAAGAAAGTCCTGAAGGGTCAAGGAAAGGGAAATGAAAAGGGCATGCTGTAGCAGATTTGATTAACTCTACGACTAAATTTCAAACAAAAATATGAGATCTTTGCGATATCTGAATATAATTACAGTCTACTTTAAAGCATGCTCAGTAATTTCCCCCCCTGCTCTTCTCCTTACTTCTGACTTCTGTCTTTGGCATTTAGTCTGTGCTGAATTGCACTCTCTGGAACTGGCTCAGGAGGTCAGCACTACAGGAGCTTCAAAAAGTTTGGAGACTTCTGCAGGAATAGGCAAGATTTGCACCTACTGATGCAATCAGTGGAAAATCCATGGTCTTTCATTGGGGAGGGATGTGGTCTGCTGGATTCAGGGGAGCTTCTTGATCAAAATCCATGCAGAATTTGACTTGAAAAGACATGCATTTGTTTTCTGCCCCAGCAGCTATGGTACAGCCCAGGGTATCCTCCTGAACACATTTCTGGTGCTGTCACAGCCAAATAAGAAAAAGCAAACTTGTCTTCTCACACATATCATCTTCTAACACAGATTAGCTGGGGATATTCACCATAAATCAGAATTATGGCCCTCTGCTTCTTCATGTCAGTATGATGTGCTTCTCCCAGTTTCTGATTTCCTTGAACAAAAAGCACTGACAATTGTTTGTGATAGTTCTACAGCTTCTAGCATGGTACTGACATAGGCATTATAGAATAAGTGCATCTCATTTCAGTGGTGCATTGAAGAAATATCCTGATTGTTGGACAACAAACCCAAGTGGGAAGGCAGTTTGTTCAGTCACTGCCAATTTCCCTCCCCAGGGAGTTCCATGTTTTAGTCATATTTTAGCCCCTTCTGTGAAGTGTGGTGATGGCAAACAGCAGCCACCCAAGCCTGTTGCCAGCTCATTAAGTGCATCAATACTTGGAATAAGAGAATGGCAAGCTACTTTTACTACACAGTTTGCATTGCTTTTTAAGCCTATGTAGCCGAATATGGGGACAGAAAATATGATTAAGAGGAAGAGATGTCAGGCTTGGACTCACTTGAAGCTCTTGGGGCTTCCTAAACCCCTGGTGTGGCCAGAGCCAGCTGGAACAAGTGTCAAGTGGAGGAGGGGGTGTCCCTGGGCCCTGGAGCAGCCTGGCAGGTGGTGGGCTGCAGCCTTTTATGTTCTGCCAGCTTTCAGAATGGCTTTTGTTGCAGTTGCAGTGATTCAGCACTTTGCAGTGAAACACCCTTTCACTGGGAAGTTGCAGATTGATTCTAGCAACAAGTGTCAGTAAAGGTCTAGTGAATAATTTTCTTGGGCTTTTTGAGCATAGAGCCTTTTCTTTTTCTTTCCTTGTCTTTAATGAGCCTTAATATAATTAATATAATTAATAGATTTATAGTGAAAAAGCTTGTTGCCTTTGATTCTGGAGATGAAAGCCCAGATATTTCTGAAACATTTAATTATATAACAGATGCTTCCCTTGTATTAAGATTCAAGAATGTGGCTTCGATTTTAAAAAAAGACAGTTTCAGGACACATTTTCTGAACGACCTACTAGGTTTTCTATTATTTCCTCTGCCTCCCCCAAAAGGTACTGGTTTTATACCTACCCATATTTGATTGTGGTCACTCTTACAGTCTCTAGAGCTCATAGCCTCTTCTAGAGGCTGAGTACTCCCTGAAAACAACCAAGCAAAGACCAAACTGAGGCTCCTATCCTTCCCTTCCAACCTGATACAGGTTGCAGCCACACTGAGGATGTCTGTTCCATTTCTATTTTTATTGAAATCATGTAGTAAGGACTGTTTTTAAAATGATTCTTTCAGAAAAATAATGCTGTAAGATCAAGGCTTTTTATTTATTTTATAATTTATTTATTTTTTATTTATTTGCTGTAGAACAATATATGATTATATCCCAATAGCCATAATGAAACCATTCTAATAATTTTAAAGACATTTTCTGAACCTGTTGAATTCTTATATGTATTTTGCACTTACCAGTCCTTTACATGTTTCGTCATAGTTTTTAGTTACCTGATGAGAATTGAAATTAGAGGTGTTTAAATTTGGAAAACATTGGTGTGTTGGAATTTGTCATGTTACATTAAAGCAGTATTTCAGAAATTTCCTGGGAAGTTGGAAATTGATTTAAATGTCTTTGGAAAACTTTTGTTTGAAGTTCTATGAGTGTACTGGTAATTGTTCATGTCATTTCAGTTTTATAGTTTACATAATCCATTTGGAGAAAACATCTGCTTTCTTCATTTCAGCCACCAGGAGACACTTGCTGTACAGAAGTGATAAGGTATTTTAGGTAATATAAAGGAAAAGCTGACCAGAATAATTTGGGGAATAAAGTACAGCTGGCAGCATTGAAATTGTTATAACGGGCTGTATGTTAGCCACCAAGTAAGCTGGAGGGAACCTGCAGAGGTCATTTAAGTCTGACACACTGCTCAAAGCAGGGCTAACATCATCAGTAGCTCAGATTGCTCAGCCTGCACTGATCAAGCATGAACATCTGTGCAGAGGGAGATCCCACAGCCTCGCCAGGCTGCCTCTTCCAATGTGTTCCTGCTTCTATTGATGTTCTTTCCACCCTTATACCCCACTGCTATTTCTCTTGTTGCAGCTTGTGACCTTTGCTTCAAGCCTGTTGCTGTGCAGCTCTGTGGAGCAATGGGCACTTCTTGAGCTGCTGTAGGTGATGGAAGCATTAGAGTGCTGCTTTAGCATGCCAGGAGCAAATGTCACATGGTAGTCCTTGAGTGCAACCAACAGGAGGGTTTCCCTAGGGTAACATTTTGAATGAGAATTCCCATTTCCAAAACAATATTTACTTTTAGATTCTATTTTAAAGACTTTTAACATTTTTGAAACTACTCATTCACATACCTGAAAATCCCCTGAAAATTTTTCAGGTCAGGTACAGACTCTTTTCTGCTAAGGGTGGTAAATGAGTCTGGGACATTTATTGCACCTTTTTAAAATTCTTCTTCCTCTTACCAAGGGTCTGTAGCTACAGTACAGAACCAGACTAACACTAGCTGGGACCAGAGCAGGATGCCCTGGCAGAGCAGTGCTTGGCCACACTACTCCTCCTCTGAGGCAAGGCTGATGGTTCCAGATGTCAGCCAGGGCTAATGAGCTGGATCCAGCCCCACATTAATGCAGCTGTAATGTTCCTGGCAGCTGGGCCAGTATCTCTGGGTGGCATTGTGCTTGAGGGTTCACAGGGAGCAGAGCTGATTGTGAAATGGGGACACCTGAAACTCTGTCAGCAGCTCTGTGCTCTGCATTAGGGATTCAGCTTTTGGGGGGAAGAGCCTGTGACTTCAGGAGAGCACAGCAGGGCTGCAGCCAGCTGGCAGTGCTGTAGAATGATGATTTCCTTCCCAAATTCCTGTCCCAGAGCCAGGAATTGCTTTTTCCTGCCCAGTTGGTGGCTGGGCTTTATTCCTTTGCTAATTTCTCTAGCAGCAATGGTCATGCTGCTCTTCTGTCCATGCTGGGACACTGAGGAAACAGGCAGAGGTGAAAGTGTTGGGCTGTTCTGCAGGGCGTGGGGCTGGCACTGAGGGGGGCTCTGGGGTCTGAGTCTGAACCAGAAGCTCAGGAGAAAGTTAGAGAGGGAAAAACCATAAAATCTTTACCCAAGAGATGACTTTTTCTCAAACAGAATTTGAAGCAAGTTTTGCTGGTGTTTTCTATGAACTTTCAAAAGGCCTTTTGCTTTCTGAGTGACAGCCAGATGTTCATTGCAAGCTATCTGTTTAAAAAGTAATATTGAGAGATGTTCCCTGTGTGGAACAGAAAAATGAAAATAATTCTACTTACAGGCAATAACTCTTCCACAGTGAATGCTTCACTCTGGTTGGGGGAGGATCTTCAAAGCGTATTTATATTTGTATTTCTGTCTAAGCATTGTGGTTTTGCCTGCAAAGAGATTTTGTTCTCTTTTTGGCATCAATGCACCAGTTTATTCAGCTTCAAGCAATTTTGCTGAGCTGCAGCACAGGTTTGACTGACTCTTTCCTCCTACAGCATGGCTGTAAATCACTGTGAGATGCTACTAAAGGCACGTCAGCTGTGCAGAGGGCAAGTTCTTCACGGACGGGGGGAGAGGAGCTCTCTTTGATCAGTCTGGCTCCAAAACCTGAACGTGGCTTCACTGGGAGGCCACAGCTACGTGAAGGTGGAAGTTCAACTCCCTTCTTCCAGGGGATTGCTCTTGTAGCTTCTTTGCAAATGTTCAATGTTCAGTTGTTAAAAATTTTACCTGCTGCAGCACTGCATAATTTGGGATTTCACTGGAGATCCTAAATGTCCTGTTAATTTATGTAACAGCAAGCACAGTGCTGTTATGTTAAATTCAGAATGAAAACATGAATGGAAACATGAACCCTTGAGATCAGCCTGAATCAGATGGGCAATAAAAAGAGGATTTGATTTGTTCCAAGAGATTTTGTGAGTTGGACTACATCTGGCACTGATGATATAATCCAATACCTTATTAGTTTTTTCACTGAATTAAATAGTCAGTTTTAAAGAAATGAATGTCTAAAGAGGAAATATTGCTTGTTAAGAGTGATACTTAAGTGAACTAATTAGTGAATTGGTAAGGATTTGACATGATTCCTTTTTGTATTTAGCAGGGAAGAGAAGTAAGGCCAAATTCTCATATGATCTTCATCTCTGTTACAACACTTTGTCTCTTAGGATTGCAGGCAGGTCTTACATGGGCTGGTTGTTTACTGTTTGCTATCAGCCACTCAAAACTCAGGTGTATTTATTTATTTATTTATTTATAATATTTTAGCAGGATATTATATAATATTTTAGCACAGTGAGGAGGCAGAACTTTTGACAAATACTTGAAACCAAGGCCTCCTAATTTTCAAAACCTAAAACATTGAAAAACCTGGTTTTCCTTTTTTCTCCTACAATTAGATGAGCAGCAGAGATGCAGAAGCATCCATCAGGAAGTTTGTAGCTCCAGTCATATCCCACTGTTATTCTCCCTGTTGTCTTTCAAACCATTGGCCTTAGGAATCGACCAGGAATGATGAGAAGGGCAGAAGATGTGGAAGTGCAATTTTTTACTTGTGTGAAGGAACTAGAAAACGTCAAATTAAGCTGACATTCAAATATAGTCATGTGTCAAACAAGTCTGACTTGTTTGTGTTTAGAGGCAGGTCCCTTCCCCTCTGTTCCAGCCCCACCTTCACGCTGTGATATGCAGGTCTCTGAATCTTCAACACTGTGACATGTTCTTATACAGGCAGTTTCTAAGCCCTAACACTTAATATCTTAAAATGATCAACCCCTGCACATTCTGTTCCCAGTTTCAACAAGATGTGCATTCCTTACTGATGTATTTAGTTTTTTTTCCTTGGTATAAAACATATTGACTTTCTTGCTGGTTGGTTTTAATTGGGTTGTTTGATAGCCAGGATTATTTAGCTTCAAGTACTTGAGCAGATGATTGGATTCTTTAAAGGTTAAAGAATCCTATTTGTTCCCTTCCACAACAGATTTAAATCTTTACTCTTTATATAACCAAGAAATTGTTTTCTAAAAAGCAGTCTGTGGAAGGCATTATTAATACTCACCAGATGTGAAGCAAGTGGTGACAGCTTTGTTGTTTTAGATATATGTAGATGCTTAAATGATTTTTATCACAAATGAAAGCATCAGAACTGGTCTTTAAGTTTTCAGCTTGTTATTTTAGAATGCCCAAGAGAAAGAAAAACAAGACAAGGAAATCTTTTAGTGGGAAAAGTTAGAGACCTCTCTTAATTTTGGCTCAGCACTTCTGAAAAGTTCTTTCCATCAAGGAATTAACTGCTTGCTTTAACATCCCCTGCAATTCCTTTTGGACTTTTCAGGAGGGGAAAACAGTGTGCTTAAGCAGTGGTGTTAGACCAGTGGCTTGATGATGATATCTGTAGTAGTGTTATTTTGCATATTCTGCAGAGTCTTGAAAGTGTGCTGAGCTCCTGAAGGGATCCAACATACATATTCCTTGTGTGTTTTTCTGCAGGAGCTCAAGCCAAAAGCAGGCATTTAGGAGGAGCTAGAAGACAAGCATCTGAAGCTCATCAGACAGCCAAGTCAAGATATTTTAATGTATGAGAAGGAAATTAAATTAAATATTGGGAAAAATACTTTTTTTTAAGCAAAGTACTCCAGTCTATTAGAGCAAAGGGAGTGGCTGTTTATTTTGCAGTTCTGTTTTTTTTTTTTTTCCTAAAGTACTTTGTGCATGGGGCTCTCACTCGAGGGTAGTCTTTGTGAAAACTCATTAGTTCTTATCTAAAATCAAACTACTATACTTGATTTTACATGTGTAATACCCTACTTTTAATACTGTAACATGGTTTCATTGGTCTAAAGAACTGGAGAGCAGGAAAGAGGAGATGGTGAGAAGGGAGCTGTGTGGCTGCCTCCACACACATGCAGAGGGAGAAGCCAAGTCAAGACTGGGGTGTCTCTTTATTGCCTATGTGATGTAGGGATCAGTCCTGGAGCTTGCTATGGTTATTTATTTATTTACAGAGAAATATGCTGGAAGACAGGACTGTAAATGGGCTGGAGCCATGCTTGGATGTGGGAGAGGTTTTGGAAACTGAATCTGACTTTGCTATTAATTCATGCAGAACTGAGCTTTGCTGAATCATTTGCTTGAATGCTTGCTGGCATGGTTGTGTGTAGGTACAGGTTTTTGTGTGGGTACAGGTCTATTTCTGCAGTCACTGGGAACTGCCAGTTTTCTCAAGGACTTCCACAATGAAGGGCTTTTGCTGCAAGTTGCATGAAATTGCTGAGATGCCATTTTTCTCAGGTGCCAGCGCAATGACAAAGTTCACCTATTGGAACACGGCTAAAAAGGTATGTCTCATTAATGAGATCCTAATGGCAGTGCATTTCTGGCTTAGGACAGAAAAATAATCAAAAATTATGTGAGGATGCGCTACTAGGAGTCAATACAAGAATACCTTTTGAAAAAGATTTCTGTTTAAAAGTTACCCATAGAATTCCAAATACTAGTGTACTGACAAGCAGAAACACTTTCTTCCCAATGCATTTATGTGCAAGAGTTTTGAATTCTAGCTTGAGGAAAACCACCTCAAGTGGTCTGGAAAGCTGGAACTTTGGCCTGCATTGCAGCTGGGAAGCACATGAAGGTCCAATAATATTTACACAGAATATTACTCAGTATCTAGTTATGTGAAATGTGTTAATCAGCACTCAAATCCTTCTTACTTGTTTCTGGACTCACCTGAGTGCCTCCATAGCTTATGCTTAACTCGACTTGTTTGGCTCCCTTCCTTGGCTCTAGATTTCTAGTTGTCTAGAAATGAGCCTCCTTCCTGCTGGAATGCTGATCATGAGGGAAAATTTCTCAAGTTTACCCTGTAAGTGCTGCTTCTAGATGCAGATATATTTGTAAGTGAAGACATCCTAGTGCTGTGGCACTACCTGCTGGAGTCCTGTGTGTGTCTGTAGAAGGACTGTGCTTTGCAGAATGAGAACAGCATCCCAAGCAAGGAGTGGACACAGATGTCTGTTCTGTGATCCTGCAGGCAATATGTTTGAGGTGCTCAAGAAGAAGTTTAAAACTGAGATATGCAGGAGATGAGCAGCACCTGAGGCAGGAGTTAGGGATGCTAAAGTCCCAGTTTGGGCCTCAGACTGAAAAGTCTTTTTCCTGTCCTCTCTTTACACTGCCTGGGAAGCGTTGTCTTCCATGAAGCATCAAATGTGCTGAGCTAACTGTTGGAAGGTAGATAGTAGATAAATCTTACATTATTCTTGTGTGTTCTGTAGGGGTATTAGTACTGTTGCCATGAGCTGTTCATCCAGTCAGTGCTGCTGTTTTTTCTGTTTTCTTCTGGTAAGTTGCTGACAGAGGTTCAGAACAAATGGCTGCTGTGCAGGGAGCTACACAGCGGATGGGGGAAACAAATCTGTTCAGCCACTCCTGTAAATGCTAATGAGTTCAGCTAGATAATACTCATTTTAAGTTCAGATGTACTGCTATATGCTGGTTCCCTGAGCACTACTTGTACAAATTTTATCTGTCTTAGTAATAAAGCAGACAGTAAAATGGGTGTTCTACTTGCTAAATTGCTACAACTGCTGCTGTAACAACTGAATTGCAGCAGGTACAAACAATGGTGTGTGCTGGCATGGCTACCCAAGCTTTAGAACTCTCTCAGACACAGAGGCAAGGTGCCAGAAAGCCTGTGGTTGCACCTACTTCTGCAGACTGCACATAAAGTACCAGATACACTCTTGTTATCTAAAATAGAAGTACAACAATGTAATTAAAAGGGTTATTGAAAATCGGCACTGAAATAATCCAGCTTGGAAAACCTTTATTTATCCCTTCATATACATAATTTTAAATAGGATCTGTATTGTGCCATGCTTCTCATGTGAGGCTTGGAAATGTCATCCTCCCCCATCCCTTTGTGCTGCAAAGCCTCAACATTAGAAACAAATCAGGGCAAGGCAAAGAAGACCAGGACACAATTCCTAAATCTGTCCTGACAGAGGCAAATTGTTTAAGTCAACGTTCCTGCTAGCTGTGAATATTTTGATGCTTAACTGTCCAGCCAGAGATGTCTACAGCCTTGCTAACAGCAGTTGGGTTGTAGAACAAGCAGAACTTTGATATTCTCTCTCTTTTCCATTCCACAAAGAAAAGATTGAAGTGACTTAAATTAGCTGACTTATTTTGTGTGTGTGTGTGTGTGAAAGTTTATTCCCTGAAAGATAATGTCTTGGTCATTACAGATGAAGTAACCTCGTACAAAGTAGTTGTCTGTACATAAACACCAAGCATCTCCAGCTTCACTTGCCTTCAGCTGAAGTGCTCTACACCTCTGGAGTACTGATGTGTAGGAATTCCAGGCTGCAGTGATTCTCAAATGCTTAGTGAATGCATTTCACAGTGAGCCTTCACAGCTGTTCCTCAGTTTCCCTACCCATAAAATGGAGATAAGGTATCATGAAGATGGAAGAGCATTTTTTGACAGCTTTGAACAGAAAGTACTCATAACTGGCAGTGTTTCCTACCTTTATTTTTAATTGCTGACTAAATCAGAGTGACTTATTTTTTAACCTGTTACCTAACTTTTTAAATCAATTTTTACACTTCTCAGATATTTTAGTCCGAGCATGGAAGAGACAGGTATAACAACCTGCCTAAAGTACTTTCATAACCATATGAGAAATAATGTTGAAAATTATTAAAATTAAGGACACACATTGTATACCCAGCTGCCAGGTCAAGGCCAGAGCTACAGGAAACTTTAACATAAATATTAATATAGCAGGCACTTTAATTAGCTGTGCCCTTCAATCACTTGTTATTTGCCCCCTTGGTCTCCATCTTGAGCCTTCATAGAATAGGATGACCCCTACTTGTCAAGTTGGATTTCATTCAATTTATCTAATTACTTTTGGGACCCTTTTAATACATGCTCTGCAGAGTGCTAAGACTGCCCAGCTCTGCCTCCATTCCTGGACTCAAATATATAATACAAGATGCAAAATGCACATCAGAACTCCTGCTTAACATGTGCACAGCCTGCTTTACACTGCACCTCTTATTAGTGATTCCTTGCTTCCAATCAGCTGAAATAGCTGGGAGCAACTGTACTTCATTTTTCTCATGTTAATGCTTTGCCTTTTTATTTCTGTCTTTTTCCCTCCAAGGCTGTTTTTGCTCCAAAGTTAATGGAAGGAAAACTGAAAAAACTGTCTGAGAGTGTACCGTAGAAGTGTAACCTTTAGGGAGGAGTTGGTACTGGTTGGTACTACTTTTGTAGATCTTGCCACATGGCAGTGATTCCCCCATGATGAGCTGCAGCCACAGTCACATTGGTGGTCTCTTCCAGCTTTGCTGGTCTCAAGTAGCAGTGCACATTTCAGCTTAAAAGAATGTTTTTTTACTTATCTGTTGCACAGATTCCTTAGGAATAGTACACAGACCTCAAGCTTTCTGCAAATTTTGTGTTGAGTCTGATCTCCTATAAAGTTAAGTACTAGGGCCTTATGTAACCTTCAGATTTAAAACACAATTTTCTGATTCAGTCCTAGATGAAAATTGATTGGAATCATATGCTGAGTTTTAACAAGTAACAGCCAAACACACTTGACTTTAAGATACAGTTGACAGACCCACCTTTGACTGTTTTCTAATCTTCCTCCCTATGAGGTTAGAGCTATTTTTAAGAAAAGCCTAGTGTGAAAGGGAGAGGCAGAGATAGTGGCAAGGTAAGTGAGTCAGCTTTACCACAAGGATTAAAAAAAATAAACCTTGAAAGCAAGGGTAATGTCTTGTGATATGCAAGATTTATTTTTTTAATCCAAAGCCTCTTGTTTCTAAAAATAAAAAGTATTGGAAAGAGAACAATTTGCTTGCTATGAGGGGAAATGGGCCAGCTGCTTAACAGGACACAGCAATTCTAAACAGTCCTAATCAGGAGGGGAAGCAGAACATGCTACTCAGTTGAAGTTCAAGGGCAATTTATAGAGGCAGAAAATAGTATCTACTACTCCAGGCAGAACATGACTAAATTAAAAGGGATTATATCTTGAGTGTGTGAAAAAAAAATTCAGTAGAATTATTGGGACTTGGTAGTAACTGGCTGGAAACCCATAGCTTTTGTTCTGGATCTTTATGCATTTAATATTTTAAATAGTAAATTTGGAGGGTTCAGCTGCATTGGGCAATATCCTTGCTTGGTTTGCTTGGGCTAATGAAAACCTGCAGAGGTTTCTGCAACCCATTACTGGCCTATGTAATTAGTAAGATTGGATGTCCTCACCTCTCTGGGCATTTTGATTCCAGTCTTATTTTTTACTATAATTAAGAGGAAACAGCAATGTTTTAATACATTTATGGGTCCCTTCCTTTCAAAAAAGTCTTGCTTTTTGGCTCCTTCCCCATTTTTCTCCCAAACTCCCACACACTCACAGATCATAACCCCAAATCTCAGCACTTACTTTCTTAGCAGCTTTGGGAAGTGGCTGAACATGCAGAAACTGAAATTCGAAGGGTACAAATTCCTGCAAGTGAGGCACAGACATTTACAAAATGTATGAACTGCGATCTAAGAAATCTCTGGCAACAAAGACATGCTCTCTCAAATACAGTATTAGTTAAGGTCTCTTTTGATACTTTATATTATTCTAATTAATTTTCTAATATATTAGTGGAATAGAAGAAACAGAACAACATCTAGGAATAAACTGTCTTCAACAGTCTTTTCAGTTTCTAGTTATGCATAATGTGTTTCTGCTATAAAGATACTATTTTATTTTTGTGATATTTAAGCTGGTTTCTTAAGTATGAGTATTTTGCCCAGAGCACATTTAAATGTATGCATATTTATAAGGCATGTCAAAATTTTATGAAGTACTTTTGATATTACATTCTGCATTCAAACAGTTCTGCCGGGCTTTCTAAGGGCAAAAAGGGAGGTGGGAGGGGGTGGAGGCATTATTATGTGGTCTTTTTAGAGAAATTATTGGATGGATGGATGGATGGATGGATGGATGGATGGATGGATGGATGGATGGATGGATGGATGATAGTCTGCAGCTGAAATTCCTTGAGATATTCAAGAACTGAGTAAAGATGGTCAAATGTTCTTTCAAACAAAAGGACAGTTTCCCAAAGATCTGGTTAAACCCCCCCTGCCCCACCCCGTTTTCTGTGGAGAAGTGTTGCCTTTTTTAGAATTCAACAGAGAGATTCTTTCTCTCCAAAACGCTAGAAATATTGCTGTGTTGTCTTATGGTGTTTTCTGAGCTTCTGTTTTGTCCTGTGTCAGTCAGTGCCTCCTCTCCTGTCTGCAGCTTTGGCTTTACTGTGGTGTGAGTGTCTCCAAGTGGAAGGTGCTGTCAACTCAGTTAACAGGGAAGATCACAGAATACAGACTTGGCATCTGAAAGATGAAGGGAACAAAGAAGTATCTGAATTGATCACTGAGACAGTATTTCCATGCCACCTTTTTTATATTTGCCAATGTTAATTTTCAGCCTAAAACTGAGAATATTGTTGGGAGATGGAAACTGAATGTCCAAATGCCCAGTGGTAGACTCATTTATGCTCCTACCAGAGCAGTGGTGAAACCTTTGGACCTTACTGAGAGGCAGGTTTGGAGGGGTGTGATTCAATTTATTTTGGAGGAGCTGAGTAAGGCCCTTAATTAAAAGCTTTGAGAGACTTTTTAGTTCTGGTTTCCTTGCAAAAAGAGCTTGCAATTATGCTCTGAATGTACCCTGCACCAAGGCATGTTTTGCCTTTCCTTCAATGCTGCAAGACAAACCATCACATTCCAGTCACAGTTTCAAAATTATCCATCCTTCTTTGCCATTTTATGGAGTGCTGCTAATACGATGGAATGGGCACGAGAAGACTTCCCTGTGCCAATTTGAACAAGAAAGGTTTTGGCTGCCATTCAGACTGGAAATAGTAGGTGCTTACATTTTTAATCCCAGCATGAGCGAGAGCTCACGTACACACACACACACACACACACCCCACACTTGCTCTGACGTGTGAATGTGGGTCTGGAGGTTCGTTGTTGACAGCAGGGTCACATTCAACAGTGGCTGTCTGATTAAACAAAAGTAGGCTACAGCATGGCAAACAAATTGTACTCTGGGTTTCTGATCTATCAGCAGCCTTGCCAAAATGCCAGCTAGCTGAAAAGGAGATTGCATTGTTTCTAATGAAACATGCTGTGCTCACTTGTCTAGCGTGTGCTGTAGGAAGCAAATGCAACTGGTCCCCTTTCATTTGCACAGTTCCCTCTGTGTTGCTGCCTCCTGTTCCTCACACATTAAACAACTGCATTAGATCTTTCCCAGCAGCTTTATGTATAGTTTAATATTTACATCTGGGGAAATAACTTCTCTGTCTTACAGATAAGATGTGCTGATTTCTGTGCAATTTGTGGTTACAGAAAAGCTACACTTTTGAGAAGAGAGAAAGCTAAAAAGAAGCAATGTGACCTCCTAAGTAGCATCGTTATTATCATTATTATCTTAAAAACAATTCCTTGCACACATAGAGATAAATCTATGTGTATGGGCTTAATGTTGTAAGATTCCTGAGTAGTATAGGATGTGTACAGAAGGTTATTGTTAGAATTGATTTTGTTGTTGCCTAATTGAAAATGAAATAGTGGCACTTCCTGCTACCATAATGTACAACTGCCTTCCAAGAGACCTGTTGTAGACCAAAACCCTTATGCTTACTACAGTGAATAAGAATCTCATTAATTGAAATGATTCTTATTTAACTGTGGAATGTATCAGCTAACATAAAAAAGGCATAATCAGATCTCCTGGTGGCCTCCAGGCTCAGTTGACTAATTTTTAAACCCTGAAAATTCTAAATGGGGAAGTAGATAAGGAGAAAGCATTCATGAACACTAGATGATACCAAAAGATTTTGCAAGCAGGGTCTGTCCCTGAACAAATGACGTTTGTGGAGGATGGCCAACAGGGACTAAGGAAGGACAGCAAGAACTTTCAGAGATTTAATAACCATGATTTGTGTGAAAATCTTGGAAGAATTGAGTCTATCTAATCTAGAGAAATGAGTAACAGCCTTAAGGTAGATCCAACATGGTGTGAGTGTGGAGGAGAAGGACCTGCACATGTCCCGACCTGCTGCAGCAGTGTGGCTGAAACACAGCAAGGGGGTCTTATGTTAGATATTAAAGATGTTTTTCAAGCTATGTATAGTCAAGTATTGGAATGGATTCTGTGCAGTCCCTGTCACTGGAGGTTTTACACTTTTAGAGTTCTGTAGAGAAATGGATTGATTATTCTGGAGGAGAGGAAAGAGTATGGACTAAGCATCCTCTTGAGAAGCTCCTGGTCGTGAACAGGAGTGTGATTTATACCTGGTGTTTGTGTGACTGCCACAGATGTTGCTACCACAGCAAGAGGATCAAAGTCAATTTGCTGTCCCAGTTGTACCATAGATGTGTTTCCAAGTCAAAGAGCATCTTTAACACTTTCCTTCAGAAGAATTACAAATACTGCTCAAAGTGACAGCCTGTAGCAGATGGTAGGTTTCTAGAGGTGACTGCAGCAAAGATCAATTTCTGTCTTTAGTGGAGGGGCTTTAACAGTTACAAACAAATCAATTTCTAGTAGACATTAGTGATGTGGAAAATGTACATATTCAGGGGTCACCTTTCAGAATTGTTTTCCTCTGGTAGGTGGGAATCTTTTAAGAAACCTTCTAGTGCCTAGCTAAATTCACAGTGACAGCAAAATACAACACTCTTCTAGCTATTTACTTTACTGATGCTGGCTTCAGCTGATGCTCTTGAAGAGTCTTCCTGTGATTTGTTACAGGACCAGGTAGACCTTATCAGGATAATTGCAAAGCAGTGTGCTATTTTGTTAAATGCAGCATATTCTTCAGGAATACGTTGGTTTTAATAAAGATGTGCTTTATGCTCAAGTTATGAAGTCACTGGCCTGCCATGATATCATTTTTTGGTAATGAGCTGCTGAGACATGAAGTTGGCTTAGCAACTGTACAGGTCAGTCTCCTAAGAAAATGTATTTCTCTGTGGTTTTTCTCTGGGTGAAAAAGACATCAAAATACTGCGTTTCTGCAAAAGGCTGTCAGCTGTGGTTGGTTTTTTCCCATGGAAGGGGGGAGGGAAAGATAAGCCTTGGAAGTTGCTGCAAGAAAGAGGGACATTTTTTATTTAGAAACTTGTGAAGTACCTGAGGTGCTTGCTGCTTTCCCATGACACTGTATTGCATTTCTCCTTGTGCTTTGTAACTGTATTTCTTTGTCCTTTACTCAGGTCTGAATAGAGGTGGTGTTTTAACCTTCAAGTTGCACAAGGCATACAAAGTTACTGTTATGCTTTTCCTGGATTGCAAGTCAGATAGACTCTCCTACTGATAACTATATATAGCGTAATTTAGCACTTTGCTGTAGGGAGAAGCTGATCATTACTTTTGTTCCTCTAGTAATTAATATTAGGCTGTTGGCCCATCTTAAACTCAAATCTTAACCTTTTTCTGGACTCCCCCATTTCTACCCTGTAATCCTTACTTTTCTATTACTTTTCTTGGTTTATAAACAGTAAGGGTCCTCTATTTATTCAGGGTGTGTGAGGGCCCACTGGTTTACAGCATAGTTATATCAGTTTCCACATTGCAGCTTGGCCAGAAGCACGTGGGAATGGGAATAGGACAGGGTTCCCTGTCCATCCTCCCCTCCCATCTCACATGTGATTTAGGCAGTAGGCTGTCAGAGTACCTGCTCCTAATGCTCCCATAGCTGGACTGAATTGTAGCCTGGACTACATACTCCACAACATATTTAATAACATACCATAGATTGCTGTTTAATTAGCATACATATTTTAATATATTTTTTTCTGTCTTTATCTGAGAGATAGTCAGTGGCTGTATGGTTGGGACGTACTTTGGCACCTGACACAGCTCAACAGCATATCTGAAACTGGAGGTGAGAAGCAATAATAATCATACCACTCTTTGGCATGACTTTCTAAACTCCCTCTCAAGTGAGAGTTTAGAGCACTACCTTTCTGCCCGTGTCAAGCAGAAAACAATCTGCTTCTCACCTTTATTCCCTGCTGATCTTGTTTCTAAGCTGTGCTGTTTTGGAAAACAGAAACTTCTTTAAAATGTGGAATGACCAGACATTATATATTGTGCTCTTTCTTTTGTGTATGTAAAACTATGCAACTGTGTTCTAACTTGGACTTCTGAATAGTGTTCCTTCATTAATGTGTTTCACACTGTGTTGTAGTGTACTGCCACAGAAAGGGTTTTATTATTTATTGAATTTCTTCCTGAATAAACATAAAAATCCAACAAAGGAAGTATTACAGTACAGATAGGCAAGTGATGTTAATAGTAAATATACTGACTGCAGATCACCATTCAGGTCACTATTTTACCGTCATTTTTTTTTCCTGACTTCAGGAATAAAAGATTATTTCAAGAAGCTTTTAAAATAATTTTCCTCATTTCTTTCTCTTATCACATAGGGTTAGTCTACACACAAGTTGATACCAAGAGCATTGAAAGTATTTTGGTGTTAAGTCTGCTTGTAGATTGGTCTTTCCACTTTGCTTTGAAGTCTTGCCTATCCAAAGAAAATTTCTGCTGATGGCCTGTGAGCAATGTATGCAGTTGAGCTGGTAATGAACATAACTTGTCTGCAAGTTTTAACCAGGATAAACCATCTTTTACTCCTTGCAGGAATTATGGCTGAAATACATTTAAATACAGAGATTTCTTAGTTTGCTAACAAGCTTTGCTTTCTAACTGCAAACATTTGAAGGTGCTCTGCTTTTCCCATGAGTGTTGCCTTCTACTTCCTCTCGTGTGGTTTGAGAAGTGTGATGGTCTCTAAAGCTCTTGGGTCTTTCCAATGCCACACCAGTGGCAGACTGGGATGGGAGGTGATGCTCCTGGCTCAACAGGGGCCATCCCACAGCTGACAAGGACCATGGTCCCTTGAGACTGCACACACGGTGTTCAGGTGATCCATTTTCTAAGGTTGCTCTGGCAACCCAGGTATGCATGAACAAAAAATATGGCTATTTCTTGTTAGACATATTTGGTTGCCTTGGTAACAAGAGAATAATTCATCTGAAATGCAACTGGATAGGATAATTGATATATTTTAAGGAATGCCTACAGGCAATAATAGGGATTTGTCTGCCACCAACCGTTCCAGACTTCAGAAAAAATAAGGTTAGGCTCTGAAACAGGAACAAGTGTGTTTTCTATGAGTCTGGATGTAAAGGTAATACTGCTCTTCCTCATGCCTCTGAGGGATCCTTGATGGACTTTTCTGCAACTTTAGTGCTGATCAAACTGCATCTATGATTTCTTTTGAATATTTATTTTAGACAATCCAAAGAGTTTAGAAAACCTCTGAAGTAATGAGCTCCCACCATTGTTTCATTTCTTTGTTCTATGAATGAAATGCCTTGCAGCAATCTTGGAGGCTCCTGTACAGGAAATTCATATTGACACTGATGACCCATTATTACAGATACTAATGACTGACTACCAGGCCTTAAAGGCATTAAAGCCCCTGGTTGCTAAGCTGGCTCACTGTACTCCAGTCTTCATGGAAAATTTATGAATCTTGATCATCCAGTATCTGATGTTTACTTAAATGGCCTCATGTTTTCAACACCTTGTTAAGTGTCTTCCAGCCCCTGTGCAGGACGCAGTAAGACCTACTCCCCAGTGAATGAGAGGTTAAAATCTGATCCATGTTCATCTCCTTCTGCACAAAGGCTGACAGGAAGGGGTGTAAGAGTGGCATGGGAAAACAGATGGGAAGACTGCCTGTGGGAAGACTGAACAGATGACCCTGGGGTCCTGAGACTTGCTGGGTGCACGCTGGAGCACAGCTCTATCTGACTTCTTAGCTGGTTTATTTTCTTCTTGTAACACTAACCTTTTCAGAGTGATGATTTTCTTGTTAAGCTGTTCTGCCTTAGGCTTTTTTCTCTCACCTGACTCAAGAGTCTGTCCTTCTACACTGGTGTCTTGTCTTCTCCCAGTAACTTCTTCTGCTCCTAAACAAGATATAAAGCTGGCAATGAACTTAAACGAGGAATGTTCAACCTGGTTTTAAGGCTGCTTATGTGAATTCATCAGAAGCTTGACAGTTCAATATAATTTCTGGAATATAATCTCAATTTTCCCTGACATTTTATTAATTTCCCCTTTTTCATTCTGGATATGGAATCTGATACCAAGAAAACTCTCTATTAATTTTAAGCTAGCTCTGAATCAGGTAGAGCTCAGAAAGATATCTGTTTTCCTGGAGAGAAAAATTATAGCTTCTCAAATTTTCCAGGAATATAAATTCCAGCAGTGGTAGATCACAAGGTCAATATGATTAGAAAAAGGAGTATTTACTTTATTATAGCAAGGAACCAAATGGTGTATGCTTTCACCTTGAGGACCCTAGAAAGAAAATGTTTCCAGAAAAAGAAAGTTAGAGCCCTAGTGAAAGTAGAAATACTTTTCATTCCCTCAAGACACTGTTTATTGTGTTAGTATACAATCCATCAATGCAGTAAATAGAGTCAATAAATAAGGTAGTTGTCTAACATACTTCAAGATTTTGTGCTAAGGGAAATACGGTTCTCTTTCTAGCACAAGACAAGATCTTTCTTTAGTCACAGACAAGGACAGCCTGAATGGGTAATGTCCATACTTGAATCTTTATAATGAAATTTGCAACTGGTCAGCCATTGAAAATCCTTCTAAATTTATCTGTGCTGTGCTGTAAGCTACATGAGTCTGCAAACTTTGGACTTTTAGAATTCACAAGTAACTTTTCAAGCCATGCAAATAGGTAATATTTATTCCTTTTTCAAGGAAAATATTCAGTTCACTCTAGTTGAACAATTGTGAGTATTAACTCTGTAAACAAAAGTGATTAAAAAAAAGGATCTCAACTGAGGAATTTTAATACTAATGCAGTAGGTGGTCGTATGATATTAGCTCTTGTTAACCTGTCTATTATTGTATCAGATCTATTGCAGTTTGCTTTCCTGCAATAAATAAGCATCTTAGGCTTCAATTTTCCTGCAGAAAAAAACCCTTTTAAAAGTTGAGATCATCTCAGCCTAAAAATACTGAGGGTTTTCCTTGTTTTATCTGACCATGGGCAATCTGTATGGAAGTTTATCATGACTATTTGCATGGGAATCAAAACTGAAGCATCTTATCATATAGAAATCATACCCTGAGAAACTACATCTTGCTTCACTGTTGAATAAAGCTGAAAAGTACTGTTCTTCCTCCTCCTTTGGCAATTTTAGAAGAGTTCCTGACATACGAAGAGCTGTCCAGCTGCCAGAGGGCAGAATCATTTAAAGCTAATTAGCGCTAGGCCAGCTTTCAGTTATCTTAGAAAACATTTGACATACTGTTGCAGGCTGTTATGGTCTCCTTCACTATGTGTTTGATAAATTTTAATTTGTAAATGGACAATTTTAACACTACTTTCAGTTTATTCTTTCTCTAAAAGAGCATGTAATTGATAATGCTGGGATGTGTGGTATGCTAACAATATACTTGTTATTTTGTCATTATCTTGCCCATCCAATATATTTGAGAATGATTACAAGTTTCAATAACAGCCTCTTACACAGTATGGAGTTTCCTGGGAAGCTGGTAAGGCTAAAGCTTACAGAAACTTACAGCTTCTTCAAAGATGAATAGTAAAAGAGTTATTTTGAAGTTTGGTTATACTGTCTGCCTTTCCTATTTCTCACAGTGGAAAAAGCCCTTGACACTCTATGGGGATTCTCTTCAAAGAAAATGGAACATGATCCACACATGAAATTGTAGCCTTCATTGAATTATTAAAAGTCTGCTGCTTTCTGGCAGCAGGGTCAGAAATCTTCAGTCCTGCTCCATATTTTACCTTTCTAGGCTTTCTGTCTCTTACTACAAAATCTGCAGCTGACAAAATTCAGTATAGTCTCTGAAAGGACTCCTGAGCACTGTTATTGTGTTCTTTGATTGCTTTGGAGATGTTGTAAAAGGAGAAACAAGAACAAAATTTTAAAAATTACTAAAAGTCGAAGGTGGCAATATGAAATGAGAAACTCCTTGACTCTTTTCCAGACACCTTTCAGTGTTTCCATCTTCCCTCTATAGTATCCCACTCTGCAGAAGCTGTACATTATTTAGGATCAAGAGAATGGTGTCTGTTATTTCATGGGAACTAGTTTCTGTGCATCAGAGATAGAAGGAATTCACTTGCACCTCAAGGATTTCTTCTACAACACTGGAGATCAAGAACTGTAGAAAACAAGAAAACATCCTGCCTGTGGTTTGCCTACTTCTGGAAGTTCAGCTCTGTTTAAAAAGAATATATAGCGTGATGAAATTAGACCCATACTAACCTTACAATTAGGAATGTTGCTCTGGAGGGAACTTCTGAATCCCTGGAAATGCTGTACCCACTCAACCAGGCCATGTAAACTCTTCCAACAGCTGATTGAGTTCTGTTTGAATCTAGCTTTTCTTTGTAGTTTTTTATTCCTGCTGAAAGGCTGTGCTGGAGCCTTCCTGCTTTCAAGGCTAGAAGGATGATCCTCTATCTCAGAGGATATAAGATATGTGTTGTTTCAAAATTTATTGCTAGTTGATTCAGCTTGTTTTTGTGCTAATATTTTCTTTTTTTCATGGCTTCTTTCCCTTTTTTTTTTTCCTCTTTTCTCCCTGCTGCCTGACTGTTTTATAGACAGTGTACCTCTCAGTCATCAAGCTGTTGGGCAAAAGAAAAGTAATTTCTCTTAGGCAAAATGTTTGCTGCTCCATGGGGTACCTGCTGTGTATTTCCCTTCTCTATTCAAACTGAGGAACCAGTTGCAGCATGTCTTCCTTCTTCCCATGGAAACTGGGACATAAGGGAAAAAGAAGGAAGCAAGGCCTAATGCAGCCTTGTCCTCGTGTGGAACTGGGACATGCAGGGGAAGAGCTTACAAGATAGACATGAAGCTTGTTTTAAGGTCCTGCAGTACTGCTACAACTTGATATTCTTTGAATAGCTTGAATGATAAAGGCATGGTGAAACTAATATATAGCACCTACTCTATCTGGAGTTCATGTTCTTCAGACATGGAATGGATCAGCTAGATCTCAGTAGTGCTTTGTAAGTAATTTTAAAAATTTTTTGCATCTCTCCAAAAATTTTGCCTAATAGAATCCTTGTCTACAATCTGACTCTTTCACATCTGAATTATACTGGTAGCTCATCATTGTTCAGGAGCCTCCATCCATCTCAGGTTTTCTCCCTGTTTGGTTCTTTCAACAGATATATTTATAGCAGGAGTGCTTGACCCACATGTGTAACCTTGTGCTTGGTGCAAATGATGTTTTCATCTCCTATGTATCACTCAGGCTTTTAAGGTACTTCAACTTTTTTCACCAATCTTCCTCTGTATTGGAACTTTTATGTTCTGAGACAACAGCAAATTTTAATGCTGCAAGCACATTTGTGCACCATATTCATTTTACTCTGAAAATACCCATGAGCTAATGCAAAGAATCCTCCAAAAGTTCATGGAAGGGAAACACTCAACATATTACCACTTATAACACAGCATCCAAAAAGATAAAACTCAGTGATGTGATGTTGTGTCTTTTTGACCAGAAACAAACAAGTGCTGTTTTGGTGCCATGTTCTTTCTTTTGAAAGGCATTTTAAGAGGTAAAATCTGAAAATTACTGATGTCAAAACCTTATGGGAATAATTCTGCTAGCAATTTTATTGGCAGTCAAATGAAATTAGACCGTGCAGAGGCATTCCAAAAAGTAGCAATGAAATGCTCAATAATATAAATAAAAATAAAGTACATATGGGAACTGAAATTGTGGTGGAGTAGGATAAGAGATTAAAGATAACTACAGTTTAGACCAGAACCCAAGTGCTTTTAGATCAGTTAACTCATGTATATTGGAAATATAGAGTAAGGATGCACAGGAAGGATGGCTAAACTGAACAAAAATAGGAACCACAAGTACTGTGTTAGAGCAGAAAGAGGCTGAAGGCCTTCATACCTTCCAGCCTGTAAAAATCGGGGTTACTTCCAAGCCTCCAATAGAAATATGTTCTGAAGTTGCACTTCCTAAAATTGATTGTCAAATCCTCCAAGAGGTCCTAGAGCCAGAGGACAGCAAAGGGGAAGAAACAGAATAGAGGATCATTAGTCTGACCATACTTGTACACAACTTTTCAGAGCAAACTTTGATGGAAAGGATAATTAAAGACATGGAAGGAAGTGGAAAGAAATGCTTCACAGGTTTACTAAAAGTAGAACAACCAAGACTAAACATGAAAGTAAGTAATTATTAAGACCAAGGAGAGGCAACTGATTCAATCTACAAGGACATTGTTAAAAATACATCATGATGTGGCATAAGAGAGAAATCACTGTCAGAAACTAGAGACTAATATGACATTAGATTATAAATTAGAAGAATAACTGGCTAAAGGAGAGATTACAGCAAAATTAGAAGCCTGGAGATGAAGGGTAACTAACAGGTAATGTCTCAGTACTTTTTCTTAGAATAAGTTCGATTCCTAATTTTAATGCATTTTAATGAGGGGGTAGAGAGGAGGAAAATGTAATAAACAAGATTTTTTTGGGGAGGCTGGTGAGTGGGGGGTTGTGTTCTTTGCCTAGCATCAATTGTGGCACAAGGCACAAACCTATTAACAGGAAAAAAACATTAGTCAACTTCCTTGGTAGATTTTTGCTGGTTCACTTTATATTCAAATAATTTTCAAGGTAATTGTATCCTGATTTTTAATGCAAAACCAACTAAGAAAAGGAGAAAAAATAAGGGCATGATAGTTTCTCAAACCAGAGCTAAAGCAAGCTTGGCAGACTAGTCATTGTTTGAGATGGAGAGAACAGAAGAAAAAAAGTCATAAGGCTACCTGATCAGTTTGGGAACAAAAGCTTTTACCTAGTCTCAATCCATCATGCTTTAGTTTGGGACTTTGAAGACTTTATGAAATGGCATGTTTTTCCATTTAAAAGAATGGAAGATAAGAAAATTTTCTGCTCAGTTCCAGTCATCTTATTTGCACCCCTATCCAAGCTTCATAATTAACACTGAGTTAATTTTGAGTTAATTTCCTTGTTTTACATCTATTACCTAAGAACAAACGCTGGTTTTGGTTGAGGTAGAGTTAATCTTCTTCACAGTATCCAGTGTGGGGCTGTGCTTGGGATTTGTGCTGGAGCCAGTGTTGGTAGTTGAATGATGTTTTTGTTACAGCTGAAGAGTGCTTACACAGAGTCAAGGCCTTTTCTGCCTCTCACACCACCCAGCAGTGACAAGGGTGGGGATGGACAAAAGGTTGGAAAGGGATGCAGTTGGGACAGCTGACCCCAGGGATATTCCATATGGCATCGTGCTTGGCAATAGGACTGTGGGGGGAAGCTTGTCTGGAGACCACTGCTCAGGGACTGGGCACACCTTGGTTGGTGCTGAGCAGTTGTTTCCATTTGCATCACTTGTCTGTCTCGGGTTTTCTCTCTCTGTGTTATTTTCTTTTTTGTGGCAACTTGAATTATTATTTTTTATTTCAATTATTAAACTGTTTTTATCACAGCTCATGAGTTTTTTCACTTTAACCCTTCCAATTCTCTTCCCCCCATCCCACTGGGGGAGCAGCTGTATTTGCCAGCTGGGGTTAGAACATGTCAGCCCTTGGCACAGTCCAGAGGGACCTGTAAAGACACAGGAGGAAAAGGAATCAATCCTTACCCAAATGAATGCTCAGGAATGACTGAGGGAAGATTTCTTGAGTAATGTGTTTAAATGCAGTTTTGAGATAGATACACATATACACACATGTTCGTTTGGTGCATAAATTATCACAAAGGTTTTCTTTTTGCAAAAAGGCAGGTTTTAATTTACATCAATAACAGTCAAAAAATTCAGTCAAAAAGGGGCTGACGTGGGGTTCTGAGCCATGACTGGGGTGTGAGGAGCTCCAGGAGCTGGGCAGGGACAGTCAGGTTTATTATGCCCTCAAGGCTGTGAGGGACATTGAGCCTGCTTGTGTGACCATCTGGGCATGCTTATTTGAATATAGCATTCAGACAGATACTGTATACTTGAAATATAAAGTAAAATTTGGTCAGTTCAGTCCTATAAATGTAATTTATGTAGTTTAGCCATCAGAATTTGCTGTAGTTTCCTGAACTCAGAGTGAAATAGTGCTAAAACTCATCTAAGTTCAGAAACTCCCGTACAAAGACTCTGATCTCTGGTAAAATCTATTAACAATTTAAATGAAATATAATCAGGATTTGGACACAATGTCATGGAAGTATTAGTGAGACAGAAGCTCCAATTACAGAAGCCTATATTGAATGTTATAAGGGACTTAGAAATATGTTATTTTAAAACTGAACATAAGAGCCATATAGTTCAAACAAAATTATTTTCGTAGCTTATAAGGATCCCAAATTTCATGAAATTCAGGCCTATCTTATTACAGTTTTTGATCTTTCAAGAAAAAAGTGAAGAGAATGAGAGTTCTTTTGCTTCCTCTCCTTGATACACTTTATCTTGCTTGGCTTTGAGTTAAAACTGTGACATTCAATTAGGTGCTGAAAATGTAGTCGCTGATTTGACACAGAAAGAATAGAAATGAATAATTTCACATAGAAATACAATTTCTGCAGGATTTCAAGTCCCTACTTAATACTGTAAAGCAGTCTTTTTTCTTTTGTCCTTCTTCTGCAAAGATTTTGATGGGAAAATTCCCATATTAGTACCTATAAACATAGGTATTAAACAGAGCCAGAGGAGGGAGCCTCTAATTGTTCTATGAACACAATGAAAACCTGTTGAGAATTACAGCAAAATGAGAAACTTTTCAATTAAAGAAAAAAGCAAGCAAGGTCTTTGTTGATTCCTATCGCTTTTAATGACAAAGCCCTCCATCTAAGCACATTTATTGTAGTTATCTTTTTCAGTGACTCAGTGTCATGTCTCTGTGAAATCCAATCCATGAAATACTTGCAGCTATTGCTGCAGATGCTGCTTATACTGCCAAAAACCTCTTCCTGTCTTCAGACCCGGGTGTCCCTCCTTCCCCTGTCCCAGCAGAGTAGAGCTGGTCGTTTTCAATCAGGTTTGCTTTGCTTCTCCCCTCCTTTTGCCTTCCTTTCTGCCCTTTTCCTTCTCCCATGCCTGTCCTGATCACAGCTCCTGTTGCCTGTTTTGTATGCAGCAGGCTGGGCTGGGAGCCTGGCAGTGGGTGCAGCTCAAGGGCCAGCAGGGACATGGAGGCAGCGATTTATCAGCCCAGACAAACATGCACGGAGGCAATCCACGGGAGGATGGTGGTCCAGTAGGTCAGTTCACTCTGCTTTGAAGAGTGCAGACACAGTGTACTCTTCACATCCTGAAAATGATCTAATCTATAGCTGATGAGCAGTCACTGCAGCTGTTGGTTCCCCTTTGAGGCTTCACCCAGTCTCCCGACATGCTGCTAAAAATAATACTTGTGCAAAATGTTACTTCAAATTACAAGTGTCAGAGAAATTCAGAATGTGTGTATACTTTCTGCCTACTGCAGCATTCTGAATCTTCGAATTGCTACACCTATGCAACCCTACATCATGTTTCTTTCTTCTTCAGCTTACCGAGCCTGGGTACACAAAATGATATAAAATAAAAAAGTCAGAAAAGTCTGAAGTCAGATTGCCTATAGGTTTGAAATTGTTATCTCTGCATATGGCTTGCAGTGGTTAAATGCTTAAAAGCCCTCTATTTCTTGTTCTGTTAGACAAACCACTCATAATTATCTGACCATATATAATCATGATTCACTGAGCAGCAAATGAAGCCTTCTACACCCTGGCTAAAAGGACTCCCTCAGTCCTTCCTCACCACCACATGCACGGCTTCCAGGGAGAATGAGCAATTACAGCTTAAGCTAAAGGGTTAAGACACCGTGATTCAAAGCTGTACCAACAATTATTAAGGGACTGGCATTGAAGGGAGATTATAATCTTTACCAGTAAAGCAATTTTTTGGCCTTCATTTTGCTCTACAGTTCCCACACTGATGAGTTCTTTTAATAGCAATTTGTATTTGATTAATGCCTATGGGTATGGTCAAAGCCTTAACAGTGAAAATTTTGTGCAAAGATTCCCTCCATCTGATCCTGAACACTTTCTATTTGACAGGAAATATTTTTCAAAGTTTCTTCTTGCATGTGAGAGACACATGATAGAAAAAGCTGCTCCCAAAACTTCCAGAGGAAGTATTAATTTAACACTTGTTCATTTTGAGATTACAGGTGCCTGTTTACGTTCCACCACATGTGGCTTTAGTTTCCTTTAGTTTATTTGTTTTAAGGGGTACATCCAAGACGTAATGCTCAAATCCAGATCTTGGAACTTTCCATAAATTGCAGCTCAATGTTTTGCTTTATTCCATTGTTGAAACAAAATATTGCTTTCCTGAGTAACATGTGAAAATGAACCGTAAGGATTAGATATCAAATTGATAGTTGTACTGCATACTTTTGAAGCTAAGTAGTAGTTTTACTTAATTATATATATTTTTTTCATTTCTTTCATTTTTTAGCATTATATCTCAAATAATCAGGTATGAACTGGTTCTCAAATGCAAATCTCTTCTAGCTGCTGTAGATAATCAGATAAAAATTGTGGCACTTCTCATTTTTATCCTCTGAATCTGTCATCTCATCTTCATATGTTTAAAATTCAAAATTCAGCTCCTTCCAAAGGTCCAGTTAGATGTTCTTAGTCTGTTGCAAGTGTTGCACTGTAGGTTGATTATGACCATTTTGCTCAGCTGGTGGCAAATATCAATTAGTGCACGCTTTTCCCTAGATGATATGACTCTTGAATGTAAATGAAATGAAGAAAATAGGCATTAAAATGCCACCCTTTCCTCTTCTGAAAACACTGTATGAACATATTTGTGTCACACAGGCCTGATCTGCCACTGTTTCTCAAAATTCACTAGAATTATCTTAGCATGCTGTACTGCAGACAAAGCTTTTAAGTGTTCAGTTCTCACTGAAGTGTTTTCCTTCCTTGGCCCTCAGCCACAGATTAATAGATTGTGAGCAAGCTTGCTCTCAAAAATGTCAAACTTAATGGAAAAAGGAAATCAGGAAATAAAAATCCCCACTCTTAACAGCTTTGCAGGTTTCTCTGTTTCACTGACCAGGTCAGTGTTGGAAGGCTAGCCTCTTGCTGTCCCCACCACAGCTTCTACCTGGAGTCCCTGGGCACGACCCAGCCATGGTGACATCAGAGGAACACAGCTGGATTCACTTCTGGCTCACAGTCTGCACAGAGCAATAACAGGCCTTTTGTCACCTCCTTGCCCTCCCTGCCTTGCTAGTAAGTTGAAGAAAAGCAATAGCATGGGCTGCCACATGGCTAAGGACAGTGGGCTGCCATCTGCACCTTGTTACTTCTAGGCTCAACACTGTGCATCCCAAGGGGGGCTGGAATGGAAGGTGCAGAGCTCTGAAAGGACACTGTGGATATGTGGGCCAAAAGTTTTCCTAATAAAGAATTAAGCAGGAGGCATTTGGTTTAGAGCCTTCTGGTTTGCTGTGCTTTATGTGTATCAAAGGGAATTGTGAAAGAGCTGAGTGTCTGTCATGGCATGCTAGGAATCTGAGAAAGTGATGACCCCAGCTCACCATGTAACTCTAGAACTGAGAGCTGGGATATGCCAGTCCTTCTGCTCTACAGAATTGACTGCCTGGTCAGTTTTACTGAATGCCTCTGAAACTGGTAGGAATGTCTAAACCACAATCCTATTCTTGTGTGAATTTACTGAAAAGCAGAACATGGAGGTTGTGGCTGAAGTTCATGCTGAGAAAAAACTGTTGAAGCAAAGCATTCTGTCTAGGAAGCAGCTGTCGTGGATGTGCACCAGTCCCAAGTTCTGTTTGATAGATAGCATATGCCCTCAGTTTTCAAAGCTTTCCAATATTTTCTTTGGTTTTGAGTCCAGGAAACTAAAGAAATCTTGTATCTTAAAGGAAGAAAATTTATGGTTATGGGAACTTGGAGTTATGGAAATAGGACTGGGACAGGAGAATGCCACCCTGCCCTGTGAGGGTCTCAAGGTGGGCGTTCATCTGGCTGCTGTATTTACATGCCAGCAGAGTCCGAGTGATCCCCAATTCTGGCCTACAGGTAGAAGACTGTTTTGGTCTAGAAAGAAGCATAGTTTTGATGATTATCCATTCAGAGGAATCTCACACACAAAGCATTTTAGTGTCGGGTTTTTTCTGTGACATCTGAAAGAATTCTTACCATTTCTCTTCCATGTTTTATCTTGGAGGGAGGTAAAATGTGGCAGAAAAACACTGCAGCCAAATCAAAAAGCAGAGTTCTCAGTCCAGCGCAGGTGTGCAGTGAGTCCTCAGTATTCATGTGTCATAGACTATTTCCTGCCTTCACACAGTGCTACAAAATTGCAGAAGACGAATTTATAGCAGGAGCTATTATTAGAACTTATTACTTGCCTATTTACTGTTGAGTATGCTGTGCAGTACAGATAAACTAAAACACTAAGACTTGTGCCTGTGGGGACTTCATTAAGAAAAGTGTTCATTTTCTTAGAATAGATTTTTAATTTTTTTTTTTTTTGGCCACTCCATAATCTGATAGTTCTCCATAAAGAGATAAGAACATTTGATACAGAGAAATGAGGTCACTCTTAAGTAATACATTTAGAGATGTAGTCTACATTTTCCTCATGATTTCCATGGTTTGGCTCTGTTCCAGACAGACTCTTCCCCAGGCAGGCCTGTGGGAAAGTGAAAGACTCTGTTTGTGCTGAGAACCAGAACTGGAGAGGTAGGCAGAGTCCTCAGCAAGCAGCCTTAGGACTTTGTCCTGTAGCAAGGAGACTTGCCTTGACAGGAATCAGGGGTTGTAGGACATTTTTGGTGGAAGGAAGAGTGCCACAACAGAAATAAGGTGCTCATCCATGTTCTGTATTCTCCAGCTGTATGATGGAGGTCTAGGCTGCTCCCCCAAAAATACCTTCTTCCTTTAGGACTGAAGGCTGTGCTGATGAGTGACTAGAATAGGAGTGGGGATAATGAAGGTCTCTTCACAACTCTGGTCATTCATTTACCTTGGGCTAATTTCCTCCCCTTCCTTATTCCTAAATTTCCTAAGCTGTAAATTGTGAACAGTCATATCTGTGACTTTACAAAGTCCTTTCACCAAGCTTAGCAATAAAAACGGAGTAATATCCATGAGACTGGTCTAGGACTGCCATCCTGTAGATGGATAGTGTTTTCCCCAAGCATGCCAAACAGCTGCAACCTGTAATGGGTTGCTTTTTTTGTTCATTTCCATGTGTAACATTTCTTCAAGAAGAAGTAGGTTTGCAATGTTCACTTTTGTTTAGCTCTGAATGTTCTAGCCTCTGTTTGTGCTGTTTGGTCTCCTTTCTGACTCAAGGGTGGCACTGCTGAATGCTGCTAGGAAAATCAGGCTTCTGCTTTTCATTTTTGTCACAATAGCTTAAGGCAGTTAATCTCCAGATTTCTTTTGTGAGAACAGGAATCAGACTGTACCAGCACCTCTTTTTATACAACACATTTTCATAGATGGAGAGAAACTGGTGCAAATTCCCAGGCAGTTGTCATTCATGGAAAGCTTTGCATTTTCAATCACTTCTAAGACATTCTGTATTACCATCAAAGCAAACAATTCAGTCAACATTCAGCCTTGGTCTCATACTGGGGGGCAGCTCAAGTTTACATTAACAACATTAGGATCACTTTTACAGAGGTTTGTTGGAAAGGGTGGGAATACTATCTTCAGTAACATAATAATCCATCTCAAAGTAGAACTATATAGAAGTTGGAAAACAGCAAACAAATGTTACAATAGACAAGTAAACTCAGGCTCCAGGAGAATATAATGTATTTTCAAAGTTGCACTGAAGGGAATTTACTGCCTACAGATAATTTTCAATTTGAATGATTTCATATATGCCATGAGAACAGTCTTCAGACATTTACAGAGAAAAATCAGTATGCAATCTCTTCACAGATTAGGGGAATAACTGAAAAAAATTAATTTACATGACCTACCTCTAAAATTCTTTAAATGTTAAGTACTCTAAAATTAATTTGCAGTCCAGCTCACCATTGAGTTTGTAAAGAACCTGTGATAGATATTAAATGCATGAAAGTAGTTACCCGAAACTAATAATTGTTTCCTAATGACTGAGGAATGCAGCTGACAGACAGTGGGGGATCTCCCTAGTGTTAACCAGGTGACAGCTGTAGAAACAGATGCAGTTTCAAGGTGTCATTTCAAGAGATAATGTGGTTATGAGTTAAGGCAATATTTTGTGGTCAGCAAGTGCACTGATACATCTCTGTGTTTGGGATTGTGGAACAGTGTGAAATCAACCTCTGAAGAAGCAAGTCTGACTCATTAAATGTTGCTGTGGATATGAGTCTTAAGGAGCATTTAAGTTTGAGCCCTCTCAATTATCAAGCAAAGATCTCCTAAGAGATTAGTGTTTCCTTCAAGTTGCAATTAATATTGGTTTTTATCAGTATGTTGGACACAGAAGGATTTGAAATCTCTTTTAAAATTGCTGGTTAGAGTAATAGCTACTTTCTTTATTAATTTTTGGAGAAATAACAAATTAACTTCTCTTGCCGCTCTTTAATAAGGAAGTACAAGCTGTCTTTGAAGTACTAGCAGCCCTGTTGTTCCTGAGTTATTCTGGCACATCTAATTATCTCTCTCCAAGACTTTAAGTCATTATGTTTATCAAACAAATCAGCAAGTAAGTCAAAGTAGAGCTCTAAAACTGAAGCAGCCTTGTCTGCAATGCAGGAAATAGAATTCTTCTGCTATTTTGTGGCACATGGGACTATCCAAAATCAATCTTCATCCAAATCAGGTAAGTTTTACCAATAGATTAGCTAATAGAAATTATGGAGAAAGGTAAATATACATGAAAGTGGAGGAAGAAGTCCCAGATTTCAAATCTAATGTGCTTCTGCTATAACAGGTTCCGCTCTGAAAAAGAAGTTTGCTGAAAGAACTGAATGAATACAAATCTACCACATTGCTCTATAACCCAAATGGAAACAGTATTTACAAATCTTCAGGTATTCATAGGAGAAAAAGTGTTCTTCCTACTATAGTGAAATAATGAAAGTAATCAGGGATAAACTGCATTCTTCAAGAAAATGCTGAATCCTTGTCCACATGGAATAGTTTTGTTTCTTTAAAAAACACAAAACCAAAACATGTATCTCATTTTTTCCAGTGATGACATTAGTAGATTTAAAGAGTCTGTCCACTTTGTTTACATTGGGTTAGTTCCCAAAGAACAAGAGAGAGATCCGTAGAGTCCTAGACTTTCTCAAAATACTTGTGTACCATTCTGGTTGCAACATCCATCCAGTTTTGCATTCTGGGACATTTTTGTTCTTGGTTTTCTACTAGAATCTGCTGTATTTATCAATCTCATGGTCAAATTAAAAGATTCTGTGATTCTTCTGATACCATCTAATTGTGCATGTGGTTTTAATGACTTCACCACCAATTTCATGTTGCTTGAAGGCACCACTGACCACTGTAAATCAGATAGCTATTACTACAAACTGAGTAAGCATCTTGTAGTGCGGGTGATGGTCCTTCTAACAAAGTATCCTTTCCCAGCATTCCAAAAGGTTTTCATACTCATACATTCTTTGTTCTTTCAGTCAAGTATATGGTTGATGAACACAGGGCACAGGACTGCCTGCAAAATGACAGTACCCAGAAGAGGCTGTGGAACAGCAGGATCTGGAAGGGCTTTGGCTGAGTGCAGGTCACCCACAAGTGTCTGTAGCACAAGGCTAGCTCAGGTTCCCTTTCAGTAGGAGGGATGTCTGTCATCACCTAATTGTGGATCCTGAGAACTATTTTATGGTTTCAGATCAGTTTGGTGATTCTTTTTAAAGTGTGAGGGCTGTAGTCCTCCTTATTTGGTGATAATGCTATTTAAAACAGTCCTGTGCCCTCATTTTTCTAGCACCAAGTGCTACAAAGGAGATGAAATAACAGATTTGCAGGACTGTGATTCCAGTGAAACACAGAGGTCACTGACTACAAATCGTCCAATGTATTTAAGTGTTTAACTACCACTGAAGTTTTCTGCTTATTTGTTTTTATGAAATTCCAGTGCATAATCTAAAATTAGACATCTGATTTTGTCTGTAGGGAAAGTTAATTAGCAAATCTCAACTTGCCCACCAATATCACTTTCATTTGGTGTTAAGAGCAAGTTTAGCACTTGAGTCTCTTGTTTTTTCATAGCAAGCAGTCTCTGCTTATTATCATATTAAAGGAATGCCACTGGTTAAATCAGGCAATGAATATAAATAGCTGTATTACTGCCATCAGGCATCAGTGTTTATTTAGTGGATGTGAATCATGCGTGCCTCTTTGATCTGGCTTTGACTAAGCCAGTGCTGTTTTCATACAAAAAAGGTTATTTGCAAACGCTGCAAGAGTATGTATATATTAAACATGGAACTAATCAATATGGAAGGGTCCTTGCTACTTTGACAACCCTGTGGGCTGCCACGGTGTCTTTCTTTAAGTGTTTTGAATTTCTCAGTGAGTACCTGGGTCCCTGAAGACACTTGCAGCTCTTTTCTTTGGACTAAAGAAGATCAAGATTGAAATCTGGGCCTCACTGAAGTCAGTGGCCATATCACTCTCAGGTCCCTGTGAAGGGCACATATCTGGTGGCAGGAAAGACAAAAATAATCAAGGACAACGCTGATTTATTTGTGGACTGGTTTGACTGTAGTGCATGCAGGAGAGTATTTGAAAGAGAAATTTGTTTGTGCACAATCAGATAAACAGATAGTCTCAGACCTACTTGTGCTCCTTACTCACTACATACTTTCTATTACTTTTTGCTAAAGCAAAGATCCCGTGTTGAATTCTAAAGCTGAACCCACATGCCTTCCCTTCAACAAGCTATATGCAGACTATTGTGTGCATTGGAAAAGCAAATGATAACCCATAGGTAATGCAAGGTAATGTTATCACAGTCATTGTGATAAACTTAGAATGAGACTCATTCTGATGCCAAACATTAACAAAATAGCTGATAGGAATGGTGTTTATTCAATCATGGGTCATGAGTGACCTCAAGTGCTCTCCACTGAGGAAACTGGGGCTGACAAATAAGTGGAAAAACTGTAGAAATACCCAAACCACTGAGTGATTTGTGAGTCCAAAATGAGCATCCATTTCTTCCTCACTTCGTTACTTCTACTATAATGCAAGGTCATACATAAGTTTTAGGACTAAAAGGAAAGCTGGACCTGAAAAATTTGGGCAAATTTGGTCTACACTGCTAAATTTATAGCAAAGTTGGATTAGTTTTGTATACTTTGAGATTTCTTTTTTATGACAATGACATTTTGAATGTTAATCTTCCCTACGTTTATGGATTGTTTGTGCTATAGGAATTGCAGAAAGAGTTTTAAAACAATTTGGAATTATAACTGTGCTAGAAAAGCACAGTAGACCAGTGAAATTTACCTTTCAGTCTTGATATTTTGTAATCAAGTGAATTATATAATTATCTGACCTAAGTAAAAGGATGAGAATCTTAAAGACGAGATGGTGATCATTTGAACACTGTAAAAGGAGAGTTTTGGTGTGCTCTTTTGTAAAAAGCACATGCTCTTTATGGTAATGTTGTGATGTTCTCTTGACTGACTGTGCATTATTATATCAGAAACTTTGCCAAAGAAATCCAACCAGAAAGGAATGACTCCAATGACACAGAGAAAAGTCCTTGAAGGGACAGCAGAGATACAATTATGGGGGAATACCTTCCATCTGGCCTCTTTGGACTGGACTGATTTATTCTTTGAGTTGTTAAAGAGAATCCAGAAAAGGGCAACAAAGCTGGTGAGGGCTCTGGAGCACATGTCCTATGAAGAGAGGCTGAGGGAGCTGGGAGTGTCCAGCCAGGAGAAAAGGAGGCTCAGGGGAGACCTTATTTTTCTCTACAACCACCTGAAAGGAGGGTGTAACCAGGTGGGGGTCAGTCTCTTTTGACAGGAAGTGACAGGACAAGAGGAAATGGTCTCACACTGTGCCAGGGGAGGTTCAGGTTGGACATTAGGAAGAATTTCTTCACTGAAAGTGTGGTCAGACATTGGAATGGGCTGTCCAGGGAGGTGATGGAGTCACCATCTCTGGAGGTGTTCAAGAAACAACTGGATGTAGCACTTGGTGCTATGGTTTAGTTGATAAAGTCAAAGGCTGGACTTGATCTTGGAGGTATTTTCCAACATAAATGACTCAGTGATTACAGTCCAGAAATGAGAAATATCAGGGCTTGAGGCAAATAGAGTGACCAGATCTCACTTATTTTAAAGGATGTTCTCAATTTCATTGACTGTTACATGAGTAAATGGAAGGTGGATCAATCAACCTTTTGTTTTATTGACCAAATCAAAGCAATGTAAGTATTGATTGAAGCTGTGTTTCTCTGCACAGTTCAGCCTGAAGAAATGCAATATTTTAACACAAACTTAGCCAAAGCTTTAAGGTATGCATGGAACTGCAAGCCTTAAATGAAAATCATGGCTATGACTTCATGGTGGGAATTGAGCCTGTTTTTATATGTACATGTATTACCTTACCTCAGGCTTCTGCTTCTTGCACCTTTATCTAGCTAAAAAAAGGCATGCATGGAAAAACATTTCTTTAAAAAATAATGAATTAATAGATATAGAATTTGTTATCTGTGTTAGTGAACTGTTTCACTGGCAGTAGATATTACAGTGTCTCAAACTGTGTAAATACCTCCTCACCCAAAGTAGTCTACTGGGTGCAACTGGGTGTGCAGGCAGACTTTCCTATACTGTATTTGAGAAGAAAGTTCTACAAAGTCAGTCTATTTCTCAAGACTTTTTGACATCAAAATAAATATCTACAGTTTGTTCACTCAGTCAAAAGCTTTTTCAGATGAAGAAAAAAATATTCAGTTTTGTGTATTTGTTTCAATCCTCTTTATGGTAGATTCTTTCCAGAGCTTCCCACCACAGTATCAAAGTTCAGACTACTGTCCTAATGAACACTTTAACAAGTGAAGCTGTTACAAAAGGTACCTGAAATAATAGCCTTTTTCCTACTTTAGTCTCAATGAACAAACTGGTGATATTGTGAAAGATATCTTCAACCTTTGTCCCCAGCACTGCTGACAACCCCTCCATGTGCTTTGGCAGCAGCTTCAGCAGGATCTCAACTCAGAGAAACTGTGGGGTATGTGATGCAATGAGAGCACATTTGTACTTGGGCAATGAGCCTGCTCACCTTGCCCCAATTCAGGTGCAGAGCCAAGTATTCAATAACATCATTAAACAAACAGCAGAAACTGTTGGACACACAGAGAAATATTTGCTAAATTACAGAATCTTATCAGAGGGAATGCGTTCTTGCTGTTTGTTGGTGGGACTTTCCAGGAACTGGAGATACATAAGGTCAGAAATTCCTGGCAGCTTCAGTGCAGCTGAGTGCACCCTCAGTGTCTACTTGAAACCACATATCACATGCTCTCTTGCTCTGTCTCTCCATTCTGTTTCACTTCTCTATCAACACTAAGCTGTGGAAAAGATACATAACTTCCATTTCAATCCATGCCCAATGTTTTTTGGCAATGCTTTTTAAAAAACGATACATGATGCGTTGTCTCATGATGGCCAGTAGAAGTCATCCTGATCCTGTTGAAAATTACATCCTCTTTAAAAAATTTTTGCAATCCTCTCAAGAGGACTGGATTATTTAGATGGGAATATAGATAATACAGATTACCAGGGCCCCAGCTCTACAATATACCATGTCTAAGGAAATAGCAATCTCTAATAGTGTCTTAGAATCTACAGACAGCAATCCCTCCAGAAATTAACAACTTAGTTTGACAATTTTTTTGGGTAGAATTAGCCTAGATTTCTAACATGAGACTACTCAGTAGATTTTGATCTGACTAGCCACTTTGAATGGAGAAGTGTAGAACTTTTAATATTATTAGAGTCCAAGTGAGTCTTATTGATAACCCTTCAGGAGAAAAGATTGCAATATAAGTCTATCAGTACTCTACACCAAAGAATCCATCTGTATGTAGGATTTGATGAGTACTCAGGGCAAACTCTGGAGGCAAATATTAGACACAATAAACTCCAGTCAGGAGCATCTGCACCTTAGGAAGCCAAACTCATCCTTTTGTGCTGCTTGTAGAGCTCCATGCCATTACGTACCTAATGTGTAAATATGATAGGAAGCTTCTGGATCACTTCTGCCTTATGTCTCCTCATTACCAGAGCATTTCGTTTCCTGACAAGTGAACTGCTTGGTTAAAGAAAAGTTTGAAAAACTGTATTTCAAGTTGAGAACTTGCTACAATCATTAAATTGGCACTCAGGTCCCATCCCATAAAAAATTTCTGACTCTATGGGTCCCTACACACATGCATAGCTCTGCCTTGCCATTCTTTATTGAAGGATTACAATCTAACCAGGTAACTAGGCCTTGTCTAAGGAGTCTATTGAGCCAGTGACAGTTTCACGTGACACAATAATGTCATATTTTATTTGGATAGCTGAATATGGAATCAATCAGTGTTGTGCAGGGTAGTTCTGTAATAAGAGTTTCTATCACTAAACCATTTGGTTCTGCTATTGCATTAATTCTCCTTAATAACCAGTGTTTTCGTTATTGAAAGATTTCTCATTTAATTGTTTTTTAAAAGGTGCATCTTTCCTCTTTTCGTTTGCTATTGCAAGTTAAGTTCTTTGTGCTTTCAGCATAAATGTGGATGTCTCATAAAAGTTTACCATGTGTTTGCTCATGGCTTCTTGATCATCTGATTTCCTTGTATTACCTCTAATCTCTGCTGTGGCTCCAGTCTCATCCCAGACTCAGGAACACTCAGAAATCTCATAATGCCTCACACTAGTTGTTAATCTTCTGTGATGGATATGGTTCTATGATTGCTCCTGTCTGGTTTCTGCTCAAGTGAAGACAGACCAGTCTTTATTGCAAGAAATGATTCATTTGGGAAGTAGCCTCACTCTGCAGTTATTTAAACTTTCCTGGAGTGGTTTGCTAATATTGTATGGAAGAATGTGCTGGGATGCTGGTGACTGTAAGTAGTCTTGCTGGTACAGATTTTAGTACAAGATTCTGATACAAAATTAGCCCTTTTACCTTAATTAGACCTGAGCACTGCTCAAAATGCATATCTTGTTATCAAGGGATGTTCTCACTACAGCTAAGCACAGACATCCCCAAAGCCTGGTCTGCTTCTGCAGGAAGAAAGCAGGGATAGGCTGTGTCTTTGTAACTGTGAAGCTGCCTGCCTACCTGCCTGGGTCTTCCATGGATCTGGAACTTCCCCTTCTCTCCCTCAAAAGTATGGTCTCTAACCTGAAGAAGACAACAATTTTCAGAGTTCTGAAGACATGGTTATTTGCCTCAGCACAATTTATATGTTTTAATCTTGCAGCTGGTTCTCATGTTCATGAGCTTGAGGTACTGAAACCCAATTCTTTGGCTGCTGTGTCTGGGTGTTTAGCAGCTGTTGGGTATGTTATATAGGTGCATCTGGGGTTTTTAAACATAGATATGAAAATATGAGTGCTGATGATAGTGGTGAGAATTGTTCTGTCATGAGGTGTGAGGGGGAGAGAGATGCAGATAGAGTTGTCTGTTGCCACCATCTGCTTCCTGGTTTTGTCACACATTGCAAGTGTCTCCTGATGTTGCAATGAGTAAAAAGTGAAAAACTCCCAAACCAACCTGATATTCAGTTCTGCAAAATCATTATGAAAAATCTACAGGAAATTCTATGAATGAATGAATTTATTCATTGTGAGGAATAGAGCTGTATTTTGTGGCTTGAGATGCCTACAGGTGTAAATCTATTAGACAAGAGTCTGCATGGTGAATATTTAGTGGAAATGAAGGGTCACTCATGGGTTGGAGGTTGGAGTTGAAGGGTAAAATTTGGGTTATGTACACAGCACTCTTTCTATTTTAAATAGCTGTATGCCTTGGGAAATAAAATTCCATTTATTTCACCACGAGATATTCTTGGAGACAAACAAGACCAAAAGAAAAAAGTAATGGGTAAAATATTTTGTCTACTTCTCATTCCTTTTTTCTTCCTAATGTTTATTATCTTTTGTTCAGTTTCTTTCCCCTTGCCCTTCTTTTCCTTGTCAGACCCAGTTTATGAATTTCCATTAGTATTTCCATTAACTGACTTTCCCCCTTTTTTTACTGAAGTTACACCTCAGTTGTTCATGGCTATTTTCTTTTCCAGGCTCTGGACTCCCTTTCTTCCATCCTGAAATTCCATTTCATTCTCTTCTCTCTTTCTCTGTTTTGGTCTCTCATTTACTACTGTTCTATCTCTTGATTAACATTCCAGCACTTACCTTTCATGCCCTTGCTCTAACACCCCTCCAGCGCTCTTCTCCCTGATTCCCCCATTCTTTCTTCAATCTCTGTTTTCTTTAGAGCAGCATGCTCTTTTTGTCTTACCTGTGCATCTAGGAAAAAAATGTTATAGGCAAATGCCAATTGGCTTTGTGGCTACTCACTTCTTCCTACCTGCCTTGAGGTTTCACACCAAGACAAATACAGGCAGCTGGGCGGTCTCCTGAGAAAATCAGGAATGGGACTAGTCCATCCTACATGTGGACCTCATATTCAAACACCAAAGAAATTTTACACTTGCTTAAAATACATTGTTTTGGTCAAGAACTAAGCTTTTTAATAAACTGTTTACTGTGAAGTAAACTGAATTTTGTGTCCAGCATTACTCAGCTGGAACGGGAATTTAGAATCTTGTAATAAATGTCCCTCCTGAGAAACTGCCCCAAAAGGGCTTTTAATAAGAGCAGTATGATAAATTTTGGAAGTTTAGTTCTAAGTGAATAAACATGTTCCTGAGAGACAGGGAGAGGAGGGAGATACGTTTTTTCTCACGTCTCATGAAGGCACTGAAGGGAGGTAAATATCTCACATTAGCCACACCCTTGTCATACTCTATTAGTCACATCACACGCTTCCTGAACACAACATTTCTGTATATTCCCCTGACATTTTGCACGTCTCACAAGTACAGTGACTAGTTATCATCCCCAGGGTGAACACCCACTAAATACAGTTCTGTGAGCCTTTACAGGAACCTCTCATTGTCTACCTGCTAGTACTCTAGGCTTCACAGAGGCTGTATTTACTCCTTCCAGAGAGAAAATGCAATTGGATGTGATTGTTATGTTTTGACCTTAAAGTTGTGCTATATGAGTCAAAAAAGGAGGTGAAAACATTTATGCCTTTTACTACAAATCTTGATAATTGCATGCTATGGTTCTGCCAAGTGGCACTTGGAGAAAGTCTGCAGGGTGACATGAAGGTAGACTTCTCCTAACTGCTGTGGGCCCACAGGACATTGTCCTGCCAGGAAAAGCACTTCCCAAGTGGTGCATTTCGGGATTCTAAGGTAATAGGGTAGCTGTTGGCTGGAGGATAATTCCAGTTATGGGCATCCTTGTTTGCAAAAGATGATGGAAGCCTATACAACTTTGCAGTAACTTTGTTAACCAGGAGCTACTTCAGCTCATTCATCCTGACTCTTCTCCTTTAAAGGCACTGTAGGTAGGGGAAGCAAAGAGAATTAGACACTGAAATCCCTTTGGTTTGTTCTGAGTTAGTGAGATTCAGTAGCCATGATGCCCAACTGCTTCTTTGTCCTTGTTTTTGTATATCTGGTATGACAGCATGATACTGTGATCTTTTTGCATCAGGATAAAAAAAAGATATGACACAAAGTACTTTCACTGTGAGGGCCTGGCCTGGAACGTCAAATAAGTGAGTTTTTGTTAATTTTTATGTAATGTCACATTTTGGATGAATATTCAGAGAAACTGGGCTAGGTTAGGTGCTCAGAGCACTGTGACTCTAGTCCTTCCTTCATGTAAATGTGGATAAAGTACTGAAATCTTCCTCAGAATTTTCTCTTCCTTTTTGATGGACTTGAGTTAAAAATAGTAAGTTAGAAAGGGCAATTGCTGCATATGAGAAACACAACCAAATGCAGTTGTGGTTCAAGACCTGAACAAAAACATTGTGTCCATACATAAGCCAAAAACCTTTTCCTGGAATATAGGATGCTTCCTTTTGTGTGTCAGGCCCTGACCACTGAGTCACTTCCCGTGGGTTTGCATTGTGTAGATTAGCAGGTGCAATTCTAAGCACGTATAGAAACTTCCTTTCTTGCTGCTCTCTCAAGGGTTGTCCTTGGTTTCCTCTGAAGTTCAATCTTCTCTACTTCCTTGCCCACACTGAATTTCTCTTCATCTCTGTCTCTGCCCCTGCCTGTCACTGCTATCGCCCAGGCTTTCTTCCTGGCAGCTTCTTTCATTTCTTTATTTTCTTTGGCCAGCAGTCGTAGAGAAAATAGCCAAGCTACTCCATGGACTAGTAAAGCTAACTCTTTACAAGGAAGTGTTTCTTCTGTGCTTTAACAAATACAAGCTCCCTGCAAATTCTGGAAGTCCTCTGGAATTGCATTTGGTGCATAGGTTTTTTGGTACAAAGAAAGAACATGAGTGGGAGAGGTTGTTGAAGATAATACAGTCACTGAATTAAAATGGTTCAGGATTCCTACTTTTCCCAAATCTTGTACTGCAGCTATGGACTTTGTGTCTTTGTATCAGAGTAGCTATTTCAGCTGGACCATGGAGGTTTTCATCAAAACGACTAAGCCAGTAAAAGTGGCTGTGATTTCACATGCCCTGCTCCACTTTTGTTTTGTTCTGCTGCCTGCATAGGAGTAGCTATGTTGGGGTGTTGTTTTAACTACACTAGAATTGGATTTTAATTTAACATTTGTGTGTACATGACTCCTCTGTCTTATGTCTACTTACCTTATGAATTACCTTATGAATGTCTACTTACCTTTTGAAGATGCATCTTATTTTAAGGGCTGGATGTCTAATCATCTGCCAGATAACTATGAGAACATGGTGATACATTTGTTGAATGAAAGCATGACAAACAGAAGGCAGGAACCTATTTTGAAGAATGGTGCTGGGATTTTGCTGATATTCTAGAACCACAGTGTTTAAAAATACAATGGCAGAAGCAAATTGTTTTGAACTTTGCCAATATAATGAGCATAGGGTAGAAGCTGAGAACACTTGTGCCTGTGTTCTTCACATTTTCCAGAGCTTGCCTCGGGCTAGGGTTGGGTGAGGGATGAGAAAGAAGGAAGGACCTAGACTCAGAAGTGTGCTGAATGTTTGTTTGTTTTTTTGGAGGAAAATGAGAAGTGATTGAGATGATGGTGCTTCACATCCCAGAGGGAGTTTCACTTCACAGATAAGCACCCTGAGTCAGGAGCTGAATACTTGCCAGAAGGTTTCTATGGTAGGAGTAAATCCGATCAAAGTTTGCTGTTGTGGTTGGATGTGCTGATTCAAAGCACTTACTATGTGAGCTACCAGGGAGAAATGTGGCTGGTAGCAAGTCATGCAGTGGCCCATGTGGAAACTGGGAGGCAGAAATTATTCTTTACATGAATGAGAATCTCAGTCTGTGAAAATGTAGGCTGTTTGTTTCAATGAAGAGGCTAGGTTTGGCTTTACTCCATGTAGTTATTTGAAGTCTATTGAGAAATTCAAATCATGATTTATTTTTACTGTGCTATGTGATGAGACTCATACTTCAGAGGCAGAGGGACAAGTTTCTGGACTCTGTCCAGAAATTAGCCAAAACGATAAAATAAAAGAATCACACAACTTATTCAGTTTGTTTACTATATTGCGAAAACTTGAAAAAAAAAAAGTAAAGGTGTTTCACAAAGAACAAAAGCAGGTAATCGTCCCAGGGGCTTGCTGCAGAAGGAGATACATTTTGGTCTAGTGGCCAAAGAATGGCTTTCTGGGGCTTTAAACTTTTTCAGCTGAGAATAAACTTGAGACAAACTGGTTTGAGGACAGAATTTATAAAATGTCACAAAATCTGTGTCTGTTGTATGATCTAATCTCATTAAAGCAGGTCAGCTTTAAATAGAAATATTTTAACCTTGCTGCCCTCTCATAATGCCTTGCATATTGAAACACCTGCCTTTTCTTTGCAATTTCAAAGACCTTAAGCACTAATGCTAATGACATTCCTCTTTGAAATGTGCTAGACAGAAATATTCTTGCCTGAGTGCAGCAGGAAATTGAAATGGTGTGATACCAGAAGCTGAAGAAGATGCATGTTTGCACAGCACTGAGAAATGCAGAGACTTTGCTTGCAAAAGTTCCCTTCGGGATTTTCCCTGCTACTTTCTCTCAGCTAGGGCAGATGCACAGGTCTAAGTTTCAGCCCAACACTGACTGTGAGAACAAATCACTGTTTTCGGAGTACAAACACAACTGGAGCTATCAGACCACCCCTGAACTGGCCTAGGATCCTTCACAACACAGGCCTCCAGGTACAAGGTTGGCTGCTTCTGGGACCTTGCCATTACTTGCTTTATCTGTGCATTTATCTTGCATTTATCTTGTGTTATCTGTGGATATGCCCATGTTTTCCAAGAACAGACAAATAGCAATATTCCATGGTTAATATTGGCATTAAACAGCTGGTTAAAGTCTGTAGGTCTGCTAAAAATAAGCACTGCAGCTTTATACCAGCTATACTAGTAATTCTGTTTTCCTAAAGTCTTTTTTAGAAAAAGATTCCATAGTGGAGGAGTGGAGGGCCAAAAGAGAGCTTAAAGAAGTTGCCCATGCAAGAGTTATGATCAGTATTTTTTACCTTCTTCCAAAATAGTGAGTTCTTAATGTGAATTAGGAAGTGCCACTAATAATCAAGCGAGGGTTCCTAAAGTCAAGGGAGAGAAGGCAGAGGCTCGAACACCTTGTTGGTAAGTGACCCTTAATCATATCCTGGGCACCTGGATTCTCACTAGGGGTGAACTAGGAATGCTCAATAGCATGATCTCTTTCTGTTGACTAGTCCCAGTGATCTCGTATATCCTCTGGGAAAGGCAGTCCTGGGCAGCTCAGGCGCTGTGTGGGGCAGCAGGACCACTCAGCCCCGGCTGCAGGCACACGCAGTTAACAGTGAGCTGGCAGCTGGCTGGCACACACCACAAAATGTGCTGTATTTCTTTATCAAATCAACAATAAGTGTTCGCGTTTGTTCTGCTCTGTGTGCAAGAGCTCACGTATGCCTGCATACCTCATAACTCTGCCTGAGCAATTACATCCCATACTTCCCTTTTCTGTGTTGCTGTATTAAGAGTTACAATGTTACAGAGCTATACAGAGATGAAGCCTATCAAAATGCATTCCAATATACAGCATTTCCTTTCCCACTTATGCTGGACCTCCAAAGCAATAATTTCTTCCCTATTCTTTTTTCTTTGCTCTTTTTCTTTTCTTTTTAAATCAACTTTATAGCATCTTCATCTGTCTTTACAGTTATGCCTTTTCTCTCTTTGTTTGCATTCTGACACTTGACTTTGAATTCTTCTCTGTCTTACTGGAAGGTCAGCAGTTAAGGGTGAAGAGTTAACAAGTCTTATAATAAAAAAGAAATAGAAGAAAGGAGTGGACAGAGGCCAGAGTAACTACTACCTGAAAAGCCTGGTATGTATGCTGGGGTTAATACTGAAACGTCCAAAAGTCAGTCTTCATGGTTACTGTCATGGAAACTTCTTGTCATAGAAAACAGGGCTAGAAATATTGCTTTTACTGGTTCTAATGACATCCTATTTTTAAACACAGACTAGAATTTGTTTAGCTCCATCTTATCCTTGCAATACTGCTGCATGTTTATTGTGGTCTTCTTAAAAATCAGTTGACACTTCATTTCTGTTCTTCTTGTCCACCTTTCTGTTCTTGCACCAAAAAAGGTCTTCTCTCGGTAGTTGTCCTTGTTAGCCAAACGACTTCTGAAATTTACTCTGTGGGAATTTTCTGTAACCCTATAATTACCTCTATTTATGTGATGGAAGTCTTTTTGCATATCCTATTTAGCATTTGCTAACTGCTGTTTGTGCTTGCCTCTTCCTACTAACAATGGACTTTGGATTTATTTTTTTTTCTGTATGAATAGGACTTTTTAAACTCTTGCATAGTTGGACTGAACTACTTAGCAAATACTGAACGTGATATTTTAAACAACAATTCTTTGCAAAGTACCTCTATAAGAGTGCAATTTCAGAGTTTTAACTAAGACTGACCTTGAAATTATAGGCAAGACTGAAATCTCAGGCTAATTGTAAGTGATGTGAAATGATACTGTGCAAAAATTATTTCTCCTTTATATCCACGCCAAATGGAGAATAAGTTGAATCTTCTTTGCCCAAATCATACCAAACCTGTTTGCAATAAGAGCAGCTGTTGTGACTGCAGCATTGGATGCAGTTTCAGGATTGCTGAGATGACTGTACAGTGATGCATTTTCTTCCTTACCAACTGATCTGAGGTGCTTCCAACACCAATTAGGTAAGTTGGGAGGGGAAAGATGAAAAGGGGAATTATATTATTGCTGAAGTACAGTGCTGGAGTGTGTAGAAACCAAAGAGGTGAAATACCCTGGAAAGATGAGTGTTTAGGCAGGGTAATAATAATAAAAATAATCAGATCTACATGGCCCCAAACATGACAATTCATCTTAAATATGTTCTGAAATGTGTTCTGGGTTATTGTGATTATTTAACATTCAAAGAACCTGACTGAAATACAGCTGATGAAAACAAGCAGGCAGCTCACATGGGGGACACTCAGTGTGGTATTTTCTCCTTTCAGATTTGACCACTAAGATTAATGAATTAAGATTAATTAATCTAATTAAGATAAGTGTTTCTAAGAAGCAATCAAAATGAAATGACACTAGCAAAGAAAAGAAATTAATCAAGCTCTCACTTCATGCAGATTGGGAATCTTCCTCTAGTATTTTTATTACAATTTTCCCCCTGCAAGTACCTGATCAGTGTAAGAGGAAGTTAACATTTTTTTCCCTGCAAAACTATGATAGAAGACACTTTAAAGTTGTTTTTGTTTTTAATGATGGCAAATATTGTGCCTATATTAAAAAGGCCATCCATGCTGATTCTTAAATGTAAGACTCATCTTCTACTTCCAGTGAAGTATTAGGTAACTCAAATATCTGTAGAAGTATTGGGTTAGCTGAAAAAATAGGTTTCCTATGGCAACCTGCTGAATAGTTCTTAATTATATCAATAGTCACAGATTTCTTAAAAAAATACCAAAACCCCAAAAAGAAACAATCCAAAACTTTAACATTTGCAAATTAATTCAGAGTTCTGAAGTTTGATTAATGTTGAATTGCCTTGAGTTGCAGCAGAACATTAGAGATTGTGCCGTGTATTATATTTTAAAAAATGCATTCATGATTTTCCTGCTATGTTGCTTTCATTTGAAATAAGAGTATAATCTTGTGTCCCTACTTCTCATTTAGGCCAACATCCTTCTTTTTGCTAGCAAATAGAAAGCATTCAGATATATTCTGTTGAATACAATGCTGTGAGACTGCAAATGTGATTTGGTTCAGTAATGGAATTGCTGCTACTTGTTACTGTGACAACAGAGCTACGGTGCTCTCTGAATGGTAGTAAATATCCTTATTTTGAGTTTTTAGAAACTGGATGCCCTTGGGCTCTTTACTGGTAGTGTCAGGAGTCCAGGTGAATGCTTTTTCTGTGTGAATCTTTTCCCAGTTACATGTCATGGTGGTAAGATGTCATTGTGGAATGATATGGAGCCTTTCATCCCAGTGAGTTATGAGCAAAATCTTGCAGGTATGAAGTCAGCCACAGAGGCTCAGTGTGTGTGTAGGATGGGAAGCCTCAGGAGCTCCCCTCACTCCAGAGCTAAACAGTACAATGGTCACTGACTCAGACTCTCTGTTTCAGGATGGAAGGTGCTGCTCATGGTGCTTCTTGAAAAAGAGAATATCAGTGACTAACGATCCTCCTTCTGATTTATGAAACATCTAAGATCTAAAGATAGACCTTCAGATACATGGGAGTCACTCAGAAAGGACAAAATCTTTTATATGTCTTAGCTTTTTTTAAAGTGGAATGCATATAGTTCAACATATCTCTTTGGCATGAAGTGGAATTTTTGAATTTAGTAGCATATCTTACTGAGAAGATGTGAATTTCTTAAGTTTTCTCTGCCTTTTTGTGCTACTGTAGTCACATCTTTTGAGTGTGTGAATCACCTCAAAATAGGGAACAGGTTACTCCTGACTGTCTCTGATGCCCACTCACTAGTGCAACAGCATTCTACAAGCTTCATCTACAGACAAGAAAGCATAAATTTGCTTTTTGAAACTGGAGAAAATGGTTTTAAGTCAACTGATGACCACACTTAAGCCAAAAGGAAAGTATTGGTTAATTAATCTCAGTCAACAGCATTTCATCCAGGTGTCAATGTTTTTTCATGTTAAGCCATTAAGACATTTTTCTGTTTCTTATAATACTGCTTTTCTTGTTTTAGCATGGAGGGCACCAATTTGCCTCTTCTAGGTATGAAATGTAAGACAATATTACACCTGAGACCTTTAAAAAGAAGAGCACGTCAGTCTATTCTGTTCCAGCCAAAGCAGGATCCAGTCCAACAACATTGGTACATTGCTGTAGTTTTGGTTGGAATTTAAAGTAAACAGAAACACCTCACACACATCATTTTCATCAAGCCACGGGCATTTTTTTTTTGCATTAAAGACTCCAGAGTTTAGCATTTGTAAACTTGATAACAAACATGGCTAAATTAACTACACATAATGGAAAATGCTCTCTAAACCCACATCCCTCTCTATTCAACTATTCCATCGTCCTCTCTATTCCATACGGTGGCAAAGAAGGAGACATATGAAGACTCCTGACTTCAGAGATGTTCTAACAAAATGCTCCTTAGCATGGTATCCCTCCAGATGTGAAGTGCACTAGGAGAAGCAGATTACAGAAGGACGGCTGTTAAATGCAAATTTTCACCTGCTTGATATAGTTTCCTACTGCTCCACTTACAGCATTTTAGAATATAAAATGTTTGATCAAAGCCTTGCTCAAGTGCAATTTCCACTGAAGTCAGCAGGATTTTTTGCTTGGACAAGGACTACAGGATTTAATACACGGGATTTCATAGAAATTATTTATTTTAGTGGGAATTTTAGTAGTAAGTGCAATAAGAGAAAAAGGAGAAATAACTTGAGATAAGAAATTTGTAAGAAAGTTCCTGTGTTTGCATTAAAAATTATTTCAGATACTTTTTAATGTTTTGTCTTCTTTTTTTTTTTTTCCCTGTTGTAGCACCTGTGTTGTAAAAATCAAAAACAATGTTGCATTTTAAAGTTAGCTTCTTTAAATTTTTTCTTCTTCCCCTATTACTCACATTTCTTTTCCGGTTTTTATTATCCTGCCCCAATGGGGATTTTCTTTTAACTTTGTTATATTATAATAGTTAGCATGTGTACATGAAAAACCCACTGACCTTTTTCTGACTTGTGAGTCACAGGAATAATAGCTGTGCATATGACCTTTTGAAAATAGGAAAAAAATTCCCTTAACCTGGTTTGCAGGTGAACAAAAGGAAAAATTCCTATTCTGTATTTTCTCCACATTTATTGCAACAGATTGCTTCTTTTTTATAATTTTCTCAGATTTTCAAGTTGTATATTTTGATTACTAATATATATAATTATACAGATAATAATATGGGAAATAATATAGTTATATATTCTGTGTTGGTTTTAAAATGCAGATGTTTTGTGCATTTTGCAGCATGTAGCTTCCATAATTGAAGATATTTTGAGTTAGTTGGTTAAGGTCAGTCTCTAAGCTCATCATTATCTTCACTCATGTGAACAGTTTCAGAGAAAGACCACAGGAAATCCAGAGCCAGACGTTCCAGTGGTCATGCTGCTGGAAGCATAACAGAATGAGGGAGAGAATCTTGCAATTATGGAGGAACAAGTTGGTTATGGCTTTTCTCTGTAATTCATCCAACAAATGCCAAGACCCGCATTAGGACCTGGGATTTGCCTCACACAGTCACCTTTAGGGTAAAGAAGATTGGTGAAAATTTTCAGAAATAATTCCTAATTTTGGAAGTTACAAATACTAACTTCATGGGAACAAAAAACTTCATCCCCAAGATGTCACTAGTTCAGATACCCCATATGGAGACATTTGAAAGTGGAAGTCACTTGGATAAGTTCTGGCCTTAACCTTTGTGTCTCTAAAACCATTCCATGCAACAACTAGAGGTTATGAAGAGTGAAAGGGACAGGGAGATATCGTGGGACAAAGATGTCTGGCATTTGCTGCAGAGAAAAGAAGGAAAAGATAGACACAAATAGCAAGGACCAGTTTGGGCTCAACAGAAGTGGAGCAGAGCAGTAAAAACATTACTTTGCAAATGGAACAAAGTCCAGTCTGTCTCAACATAAATTTTCCAGGTGCATTATGCAGCCTACAAAGAGCACTCTGATGGTAAAGCACCCTGTGTACTGTCTGGAGTGTAAAGTAATATATAGTTTGCATTTTATTTTATTTTATTTCATTTTTGACCCTTCTTACACTGTTTTCATTAGTGTACGGCTTTCATTATTTACTGAAAACCAGACTTCTTGTGAGTCAGACTTGCTGAGAGCATGGGAGTATGTATACCAAGGAAGTGTATCCCTTAGCAACAGAATGCAAGTTAGGCTCCTCAAAACTTCTCTATTCATGTTTCTCTCATTGTTAATAGATCTTCTACAGAGGAATTGGCTTACTCTTCACTTGGAGTGCTTTAGACCCAAATGTTAGTCAGGTTTAATGAGTCAATTTTGGGAGTTTCATTTACTGCCAGACAGTGAAAAGCATGTACAGGGTTACATCATTTGTTCCAAAGGTAGACACATTCTTAGGAAAAAGGTAAGGGGAGAAAATTATGTCACTGTTTTTGTAGGTATGAGCTAATCTACTTAACAAACATATAAACTGTAGACAGGGTACATTTTAATCTAGCTTGTCTTCATATTGTTTGCCTTAGTCAGGCTTGAGGCATTAAGGAGCAGGCTGCCCTATCAGATGTATCAGGAAGTATTTGAACACCACAGGAGTTACGTAAGTGTAACTGGGTATATTACCTCTCTGTTCCAGTGCCTGTTTTACACGGTGACACACAGATGGCACTCAGAAGCAGTCACACCATGGGCTCTCATCCTGACATCCTGGGTGCCTGTCTTTAGGTGACCCACTGCTCCAACTCTCCATGGCTGTCACCACCACCATTCCACCTTTCCCGAAACTGATGTGTCCTGACAGACAAGAGACTGAGTTTCCACTGGTGCCCATTTCCCAGAAGTGTGGCAAGTCAGAGCATTCCCACACATTTCCCATGCAAGGCAGCAATTGTTAGCACCCAGAACCCACACCTCAAGCTGCCTGCTTTCGACATTGTGTATTTCTACACTAGTGATGCCTGATGGACCCCAGACCACTGTCCCTATCTGTATTTATTGCACCTGGAACCCAGACTCTTAGGTACTTGTTTAATGAAAAATCCCCAGACAACTAGAAGGTAAGGATTGACTTCATTGTCCTTTGTGTATATAATAAATCATGTAGCAAAAGCACTAAAGGCTAAGCTGGCCAAGTAGCACTGATAAGAATGAGAAAATTTGGAGACGAAAATATTTCTCATAAATGGAAATAAAATTATTATTTTGTGAGCCTTTTATGTTGGTGGCATAGTTCACCCTACTATTTAATTATTTTAGTTCTAAATAAACCCATTAAATTTTAAATGATAAAAAGCAATCCTAGTAAGCTAAAGAAAACCAGTCTTTATCTAAATATATTGCTTAGTTAATTGAAGTGTGTTGCATATTCTGACTTCAGATCTTTCTTTAAGTATCTTTTCTGTGTTGTTGACTCAGTGAATACTTCGTTTATTTTCTGGCAGTTTTCCTGAAAGGAAAGCCAAGGAACATAATCTGAATAAATAATTGTAGTTTATTTTGGCAAGATATTGTAGCAGCTCAAGTGGTCAGGTATTTTATTTTCTAACTGAAGCATCCTATCATCTTGGAGCTGTACCTGGAGCTTTCTGCCACTTTGTAACTTAACTGTTTCACTCTACTACCTGACCATCATTTGTAAATAATGCAGAGAACTTTTAGCTAAATATTGCTGGTTTTATTTATTTTGTCTTAAAAGCCTAAAGAAACCTAGCACTAGAATCTTAAAATGGTTTGGCTTGGAAGGGATCTTAGAGACCATCTGGTTCCAACACCCTGGATTAGGAATACTAATGTCTTTGTGGTACCCTGAGGAATGTGGCTGATATACTTACAGGCATTATCTTTCTGGCAAAACCATAAGTGATTTCTGTGAAAAAAACTTTAAAAAATAATAGGAAAAGGAATGAACCCACAATCCTGTGTATTCAGATAATTTTTGGAGGATCCCTTTATAGAAAACTATCAGATTTGCGTAAGTCTTAAACAGAAATACAAATTTGCAAACTTATTTCACCTAAACTTGGAAAAAGTATTTCCAGCAAAAATGACAAATCTTTTCTTTCTCTCTTTCAAACAGAAAAAAAAAGAAAAAAAAAAGAAAAAACCCACCGCATTTCCATTGCAATACCTGTTGGTTTCTTTTTTTAATTGAGAAGTTTTCATGTAAAAAAAAGTAAGAATAGTTTTGGCTTATGCTTATATCTCTGTCATAATTACCTTTACAAATAGGTAAAGGTAATTATGACAAATAAGCAAGTGATTGCATATGAAAAAATAAATGTAAGCTGAAAATCTGCTGTGCTGATGCTTAATGAAGATACTCTTGAAGAAGATGATTGTTCTCAGTTTCAGTTCTGGCTTCTAAAATCTGTGGATTTTACCTTGACTATTGTTATGTGAAATACATCAGCCATCCCTAGGATTGTGTACAGGCAGAGGAAATAAGTTTCACACAGCATCTCTTGGCAGCATCAGGCCTAATAATGGGATCCTTGAAGGAGTGTCCTGTATTCTTCCTGTAATATTACCACAGTCTTGCTATAAATTGAGAGTTCTGTTAAGGCTTCTAGCAAAATCAATATTTTAAAGGGAGAGTCAGCCAAAGTACCACTCTACTATAAATGTCCTTCCTTTGCTTCTGTTTCTGTGGATAGCCTTGGCAGAAAACTCCCAGCATAAAAAAAATTGAGGATTCTTTGGGCCATATTTATTTTCCCTTTCCCATATACTTTTTTTTTTCTTTTCAAACGTGGAACTGAAACCAAATACTTTCAGAGATTCAGTAAGGAAATCAAACTATAATTACCAGTGAGTTCCACCCTGATGTAGCATGAAACGTGGCTGCCCACATAAAGCAATACCAATCTGTTTGGTTTTGCCAAGCAGAGAGCTCCTAGTTAATGAACCAGCCATGTTCTTCAACAAGAGGACTAAAATGATCTGTAATGATCTATGCTGAGCTCAGTGGATGGGAAGACCATGGCTGATCTTGGCAGACAAAGGAGTTGACCTCCAGGTCTTTGACCCTTTGCAGGCTGTTTTGCAGAGGTATGCCTGTGCTGACCATGTTCCTGCAGAGGATGAATTTGGTTTGTTTTTACTTAAGTAAAACTTTTGCTTAAGTGGAAGTGGTGACAGGCAGCTCTTCTAAGTTGATGTAATGTTATTCAGAGATGTAGGAGGTGATATTTCACTGCTGAGGATGCTTGAACCTCCCATCCCCACCTCTGCCAAGACATGGCTGCTAGTTGGATGCAAACACCTGCAGACAAGATTTGGGTGGGGAAGCACTGGGTAGGTTTTCCTGACCTAGCTGATGGGCTACTGAAATGTGAGTCTATAAGCCTTATGTTCTGGTTCCAGGTCAAGTAGAAATCTGTTTTGCATGGCCAAAATACTAAGGCTTTGCATCTGAAGTATATCTGAAGTCACAGTCCTTGCTGGGTTTGTTGCTGGTAGTGGGTGGGGTTGATTCTGGTTTTGGTTTTTTATTTAATTTTGTTTTGCATTACAAGAAAAACCTGGAGTGTATCTGGATGTACAGGACTCTTTGAGAATAAAGGATATTTATTTTGGAGGCTGGGCCTGGGTTGCATTTTCGATTTTTTTTTTCTAATCCCTGAGTTGGGAAACTGAATCTTATTTTTCCTGGAATACAAGAATCAATGTGTTAAGTCATTAGCCACTGACTGCTAGAGTACAAATATTGACAAGTGCAAAGGTTTGGTGGTCTTGCTTTTCTGCATGAATATCAGCAATCTATCACACAAAGCCTGCCTGTACTTCCAGGAGCCCTGTGCCTGCGTAACATGATTATTGCAGTGTGATAGGGAGGCGAATGTTGGACACGGGCAGTACAGCTTCCACTGAACCTTCATTACCCAACGCCTGCTTATGTGGAGCTCTGCCTTGCAACACAAACATCATACATAAACTTTACTGTTCTAAAACCAGCAGTTGCTTTCCTGAATTATACTTCCTCATAAGGACAATCTTTTAAGCTCATATCTGATAATTTGATTATGGATCTTTGGTCTCTCCTTCAAATGATCACATGCTCTAATGGACGTCCCCCTAGAAGTATGCTGTAACTATTTTGTTCACATGCTAGGAATAGGATAATTGTGGGAACTGAGCAATTTTCAAAACTGAAGCACCCTGCAGTGAGATCTGTGAAATGGATGGTCACTGGGCTCTGAACAGGGATCTGTGAGCAGAGAAGTAGATGGTAGACTCAAAAATCTTGTCTGAGAAAAAAAAAAGTTGAAAACTTTCCACTGTTGTTCAGTCTGGATAAGCTCCATGAGCTTGCAACACTGAGTCATTATATAAGTTGAATCACTGGATGCCATAGGCAGTTTCAAATCCTTACTGATGAGACCTGCTCAGAGCAAGGCTAGAAGCCCTGGTGTTGGAGATGTCTGCAAACCGTGAGACAGGTACAGCCAAGGAAGGAAGTGTAATCTTGGTCCATCATGCTGCATATCCTCAGCCAAACTGCATACTCATAGTCCCTTCTGGTGTTATCATTCCAAAGCTGAGCATCCTCTGCAATATTGTGCTGTCACCTCTTTTCCTTCTGAAAATCATAAATCACTTTCTGCATAAATCTTATTTTTTACCAGACTCTGTAACACTCAGAAGCCATTGCTTTAGTCTTCCTTCCTAGGAGCAGCACTGCTGTGACTGGTATATGCACATCTGTGTGCAAGTAAATAGCTGCAGAACACAAAAGAACAGCATTAATTAAGTCTTTCACTGGCAGCAGTTAAAAGCACAGTTCTGTTCCAAACCAAGCTGTTAAACGTATTTCCAGCAAGTTCCATTCCCTTTTGGTTTTCACATAGTCATACAATCATAGAATAGTTTGGGTCAGAAGGGCTATTAAAGATCATCTAGTTCCAAACCCCCTGCCATGGGCTGAGACACCTTCCACTGGACCAGGTTTCTCAGACCTCCATCCAGACTGGTCTTGAACACCTACAGGGATGGAGCATCCACAGTTTCTATGGGCAACCTGCTCCAGTGCATCACCATCCCTGGAATAAAAAAAAATGTTTCTTATATCTAATATAAACCTATTCCCTTTCAGTTTGAATCTACTCCCTCTTATTCTGTATCACATGTTCTTTTAAAAGTCCCTCTCTGTCTTTCTCATAGGCTCCCTTCTGCTACTGGAAGGCTGCAATTAGGTCACCCCAAAGCCTTTTCTTCTCCAGTCTGAACAGACTCAATTTTCTCAGTCTTTCCTTGTAGCAGAGATGCTCCATCCATCTGTTCACCTTGGTGGGGTCCTCGGGAGAGTCTCCAGCAGGTCCCTGTCCTTGCTGTGCTGGCACCCCAGAGCTGGTGCAGCACTGCAGGTGGGGTCTGACAGAGCAGAGCAGAGGGGCAGAATCCCCTCCCTGGCCCTGCTGCCCACGCTGCTTTGGATGCAGCCCAGGACACCCTTGGCTCTCTGGGCTGGGAGTGCCCATGGCTGGGTCATGTCCAGCCTCTCCTCCAGCAGCACCCCCAGGTCCTTCTGGGCAGGGCTGCTCTCATCTGTCCATCCCCAGCCTGTGCTGAGACCGGGGGTTGCTCTGACCCAGGTGCAGCACCAGCACTTGGCTGTGTTAAACCTTGGGAGATTGCTGTACACCCACTTTTTGAGCTTGTCCAGGTCCCTCTGGATAGCACCTTGTCCTTTAGGTGTTTCGACAGCACCACTCAGCTTGGTGTCATCTGTGACTTTGCTGAGGATGCCCTCAATCCTTTTGTCTATGTAATTAATGAAGATATTAAATGACACTGGTCCTGAGGGACATCACTTCTCACTGATGCCCATTGGGAACCTCAGTGTTAGCCTCTTCTGGAAGCCAGACTATATGTACTTAGCCTAGCAAATAGCTCCTTAGCATCTTCATAAACTCTAGACTTGGAAATCCATTATATGACCACATTTCCTAGTTGCTTTTATTTTCATAGCATGCATTTTATAATAGATGGTTTATTTAGTTGTTTTAGGTACTTTTTCTTAGGATTGCTGTGTGTAGGTTTTCTGGGTCCTTGTCATGGTTTTTAACCCCAGCCAGCAACCAAGCCCCAGGCAGCTGTTCACTCACTCCTTCACCAGTGGGACTGGGGAGAAAATCAGAAGGGTAGAAGCTGGAAAATTCATAGGTTGAGATAAACATGGTTTAATAGGGAAAGCAAAAGCTGCACATGCAAACAAAGCAAAACAAAGAATTAAGTCACTGCTCCCCATGGGCAGGCATGTGTTCAGCCATCTCAGCAGGGCCCTATCATGTCTAATGGTGACTTGTGAAGGCAAACACCATCACTCCAAATGCCCCCACTCTTCTTCCTTCTTCCCCCCAGTTTATATCCTGAGCATGATGTCACATGGTCAGGAATATCTTTTTAGTCACTTGGAGTCACCTCTCCTGGCTGTGTCTCCTCCCAAGCACCCCTAGACCCCTCAACAGTGGGGCAGTATGAAAACCAGAAAAGTTTTTGACTCTGTGCAAGCCCTGCTCAGCAATAACAAAAACATCTCTGTATGATCAACTCTGTGTTCAGCACAGATCCAGAACACAGTACCAGACCAGCCACTGTGAAAAAAGTTAGTTCTACCCCATGTGAAACCAGCATTTTAGTCCTTAAAATCTAAGAAGCAGCTTTGTCTCACCTAAACTTTCCTAAATCATCCAAAATTACCATTCTAAGAGGTTAATTACTCTGCTCTGAGTAATGAAGAATTTAGTTTGTTCTTGTGCATTTTATATGTTATATTCCTGTTAGCAGAAGAATTCAATAAGGAAAAAGTCTATTCTTCAGTAGGTCTCCGGTGCTTTGCTGGCTTTTGATCTGTAAAGTTAATTCACAACATTTAATTTCTTTTTCCCAAAAATGTCTTCTTCAATCAGCTGTGGTATGTCATGTGTTACCTGTCAGCTCTCAAAATAACACTTGTGTCTGAGTGGTTTGCAAATGAAAGAAAGCAGGAAACTGACTCACTCATTTTGCTTACCTGTTACATTATGGTCAGTTTTGCCCTTTCCCCTTCATTTTCTGCTGTGCAATCAGTTTCTTGGGGAAATTTTAAAAGATATGATATAATACATTGTTATTTATATCTGCTCAGGCTTGTGTAAGCAGAGGATTTATGTGAGGACACGGAGAATGATGAAACTATTTGTAGATCACAGGGTGGTTATAGGGACAGTGGAAATGCCCTTCTTTCCACTGCAATGTGTAGATTTCCAGACCTGCAGAGGCCACAGAGCATTGTGAAAGGAGACTGCAAGAGCACAGAATGAAAAGAGGTGTGTATGCAATGCACAGTATGGATCACATCATCTATTCAGGTTAAAGCAGCTATAAACAGATCAGAACTTGAAGCTGAGGTAAAGAGCCACCAGCAGCTATTGTGTGGACATGGGTCAGATAGTAACAGCTCGAGAGAGCTCAAATCTATTTAGCTGTGGTTTAGCTCTTTGGCTCTGCCCTGCAGCAGGGAGAGGCAGTGGGTGACCTCCTGAGGTCCTTCCCTGCTCTTGTTTCTGTGATTCCAAAAGCTACTGTAAATAGTTCATGTTGAACTCAAAAAGCCATCAGAAGAAAGATAGTAACTGTGACAAGACCATTCATAGCTCACACACTTGTTTTTGTTAGCATAACTCCAGCAAAGATAAAATAGTCAACGATGCAGAGCTCTATTTGAAAGAAAGTCTCACAATTATTTCCTGTATTTGTGAGATGATGGAATAAACACAGAAATGGATGCACTTACATATAAGAGTTGAAATAGAACGATACTCAAGTGAAAATCTGCCATCTTGTTAGTTTAGCTACTTTCCATACCAATATCAAAATGACCTAGAAAAGCAACACTACTAATCCCTTCACTGCTGGGGATCTCAAGTTCCACAAAGTAAGTTTGTCATGAGGTAATTATTACCTGTATGGTTGTGGAAAACAGCAGTCACATTGGACTAAAATGTGAGTAGAAGTGCTGGTTGCTGTAATGCCCATTCAAGTAATGGTGCATGACAGAACAAACAATTATTGTCATTTGCTGACCTTTATGAGTCACTTAATAAGTAAAGACAACTGGCACCCAGTGCTATGCCCCATAAGATATCTTACCAAAATGCTCTAATGCTGAACAAGGCTTGACTGGACTAGTACCTGCATGGAAAATCCATTAAAGCTTCTGTATATGGGAATATTTGTCTACTCTGAAGGAGACTCCAAAATGTAGTGGTTGAACATGATTTATCCCACTGCATGGATACTCTTTACTCAAAATTAAAGTAAGTTAATACAATTTCTTCTCTTAGGGCCAGATTTGAGCAGGGTTTTAGGGGTAGCCTGAATTATCCCCACGTCTGTGTCCCAAGTGTGCAGAACATTTCTTGCTAGGCAGAGACATCTTTCATTTCACATGTAGGACCAAAAAGGTTTGGATTTTAGCCATTTGTTTTACAAGTAGTTGCCCTGGCTAAATTCCAATTAGATGCCTCCATTTCTTAGAAGAGAATGTCTTTCTCTCCTTGGAAGACATGAAGGATATCCTGTTGTGAAAACTGTAGATGTCTTGAATTTAATTGTCAGCTTAAAATAGCTTCCCTTTGTCACCTTGGCATATCAGAATTTCTGTCTTCTATCCCTGGATTTTAAAGGAAAGAGAAGGATTGGTGACTGTGGGTGGGGAATAAGTCTACTTTTCAGAGAGCAATCCTCTAAAGTCATCTTCAAGAATGCCAGGTTTTAGGAGGTTCTGTTGTGTGAAAGATGGTTGATAGTGCAAATGGGAAGCAAACAAATGACGAGTGGAGCAGTGTGGCTAGACAAGTATATGGACTGTATTAAGGATGGAGAGAAAAAGTCTGCAGGGGAGAGACTATAGAAGTTGACAGGTGACTGCTTGAGGTCCTAAATGATAGTTGAGTTCATGTCATAGAGTTCAGTGAGTATGCTGGATCTGTCTCTTCCTCTGCCTTTCATAGCTCTGGAACTAATTTTACTTATTAAATGAAGTACTTTGTCAACCCATTGTGTCTGGCATTGAATTTGTAAATCCATGCTTTCTATTTCAGTTAGGCATGACTGGGTGAACAACCTCTGTAACTAAAAGAAATGACATGAATAATTCTTCCTTGAAATAAGGTCAATGTTATCCTCATGTGACTTCAGCTGTGTGGAAGGAACAAAGACCTACATCAACCTGGTGCTATTAGCAACTCTGGGTGCAGATGTATTTTGTCATAAGTCTCAGCTAATAACTGAAGAGTCATTATGATTATCTCATTTTTTTCAAGAAAATAATATTCTTGATAGAAATGTCTTCCAGCATCAAATTCACCTTGGAGTGAGAGAAATTTTGTCATTAAAAAGCAACTTTCATGTTATGCCCTAGTGCACATTTACTAAAAAGTTGCTAGTATTCATATTCTGTTTGGTCTTTGTCATCATAAGCCTAATCTTTTATTGTCATATTAAAATGCAGTTTATGGAAGGGGTTTTTTTTGTTGGTTTCTGTTTCTTTATGTAATTCTGACTTACCATTTCAATATATAACATAACTGATTTAATAATGTCAGCTACCTTTCCTATACATGCAATATTTTCAATGTAAAAGAAGTGGTAACAGTGGATGCAACCTGCTGCTGTTTTCAGATAGCATCAGAAGGGAATGTTTTGGTTTTTTTTAATATACAATCTCAATCTAGTTTAATTCATGTGGAAAACTTATTTTGTTCTTACCACAAAAAGAAATGGACAATTCTGTGGATGATTTTTTTCTACAGAATGATGGAATAGCACCAGTGGCCATAAAATGGCAAAATGCAGTGAATCTTGCTAGTAGAAAATTACAGTATCTTTAACAAAATGAACTTGCATAGATTTTTCTTTGGTCATTGAAAGTATCCTGCCTTAAACAGTAGGCAATCTCTTTGGAAATGCTTAAATTACCAGTTTCACTGACATTTTATACTTCTGTTTACTGTCAGTAGGAGTTCTAAATCTGCTTAGAGAAAGGAATGATTGGTGTATTGCTCTGGAAAAACCTACATTATTTTCTTCTGCTTTTCCTTACTTAACTGTAACTGTTCTCAGCACAAATTAAATGGCATAGGTAGGAAAACTTGTTTTTCTCATATACACTCATAATCAGTTCTATGTATAACATTAAATCCATACTACACAATTTTATAAACGTCACCAGCTTCATAAACACAGGGCTTTGAAAATTGCTTGTGGAAAACTTATGATCTACTACTGAATCATATTCAAAAGTTATGCTAAATGTAAGACATCATGAGGTCTTGCATGAAAGATCAGAAAACAGTATTCTATGCTATAGGTTTGTGAACCTTCTCAGGTTACCCAAGAGAAGCCATCTAAAACACTATCTGGTCTGGAAAAGGTGTAGAGTAACTGGTACTGCTTGTTATGGGAACCACTTTCTATGACTCCCAGATTATCTTCATATCATTATATTTGGTTATTCTAGTGAGATTACAAAGATTGGATAAAAGAAAGCAGATGGAGATGTGGGTTTATTTCTTTTGCTGGTGTCACACACTATTTGTTGTTAAACTGTTGTCATTATTGGAATCTGGCACAGGTCATAGAAGAATGTATTTGAGTAATCTTTTTAAAATTTATTATTGATTTACCTATCTTTTGCCCTGGTTATGTAAATACAGCTAAAATCAATTATTTTTAAATTCTGTTTCCTAGTTGTGGGCTGCTGTTTGCCATCATAGTAATAAATTTATTTTTTATTTTAAGTCTAGCAGATTGCACAACTCTGGTTTTACTTCACAGTCTTTATAACCATATCTACAGCCATTAACAGCAGATTTCTACCCTTGTATTCTAAAGGCACAGATTTCTGGCCAAACTCAGCATTCATAGAACCAAAGAATCATACAATCAGTTTGGTTGGAAAAGACCTTTAAGATCACTTCAGTGGTGTTAGAATGTGACTAAAAGTCAAGTTTTTATCCATTGAAAATAGGTCAGGAGATAAAAGGGTTGAACAAGAGAGGCATTAATATGTATTGAAAAGAAAATTCTAGATATAACAATTTATAAAACTGAAATGGGATTCATTTGATTTTTGGGGGCTACAGTGAACTAGATCCTTTGAACATTTTAATTTATATAAGACAGTTTGTATAAGCTGACTCCTTTGAAGATGTAGGAATTAAATTCACTTATCAGCTCTGTTTTTTTGAAGAACTCAATCAATGTATTTTCTTTAAAGCCAGTGATCTTTTTAAACCCTTGTCTTTCTGGTGGCAGAAAATATTTTAATGATTGGAGAATTAGAAATAAAAAACTGATTTAATGTCTTTTTCTTTCCTAGCCAAGCTAGTGCTCTCCTAAATAAGCTGTTCTGCATTTTCTGGAGTGTTCCCTCCACAGTCCAATGCTAGTCAGTAAAAATGGAACTTGCATACCCTAACTCTATTTAGATTGGTTTTCCAGAAAAGCAATTTAATCTGATCTCTGAATTTAACCTCCCATCTAAGCAATGCAGCATACTGAAACCATTGACTCTGATCAGAAATTCCCTAGATTATTTTTTCATTCCAGGGCTGCTACCACACAAGATTCATGGGGACATGAGGAAGATTCAAGATGATAAGCAAATATAAATATATATGTGTGTGTACATGAAAATGATATTATTCCCCAAACTATTTGGCGAACTAACATTTTCTTCTAACATCACTAATTAGGTCTTGAAAAATTTCTGTGGTGTCACAGATGTTATTGCAGAGGAAACCATGCTGCCAAGCAAGGAGGAAATAGGAGCAGTGCTTTTGTTAATTTAACAGAATAGAAGGCTTAACCCTTTTAGTGTTAGAACAGGGACAGGATATGGTGTTTTATATTAAATATTTTCATTCATTTCAGGGTGTTAGTGCTTTCACCCTGGAAAGAGTTTTGGCACAGACTAACTGGACAATTCACATAGGCTTCCTTTCATTATGTTCCCAGGTATAAATGGCACTGTATCAAAAAGATGAATTTTTGATTAGCAGAAGGACAACATATCACTTTCGTTAGACTAATCTGGCTTCAGTCTCTACTAATAAAACTCAGAGGAAAGTCTAGCTCCACAGACCACAGAAAAAGAACACCTTTGGTATAAGTAAAAAATAGTAATAGAATGTAATTTTCAAAAATATATGCAAGCAATGCTGATGGCCACCAGTCAGTCTTGCCTGGGCTCCCCACAGCTGCAGGGGGACCCTGCACCCTGCAGCCAGTTCTCTGGGAACAGGGATGGTCTTGAGTTCCTGTCAGTACACCAGCTCTCCTCATAACAGTGGGAGCTGAGGTTTTGCTTTGTTTAACCTATTAATTTATCTGACTGTCTCATTCCTGAGCGTATCATCACCTGCATGGGTGAGGACTGAATAGTTAAGTACTTTCCTACTGTTAGGGCAGCATATATGTTGCTGTAATGGGAAGAATTCTGGAAGTGTTTATGCCGAAGGGTGGAGAACATGAGAGAGAGCCTGAGAGGAATAAAGCATAACTGCTTGTGAGTGCTGTGTTTTCAAGGCAGATGAACAATTTGGTGGATCTGGTTATTGTATTGGCCAGCGATGAAACAACAAACCCCGGGTGCATTGTGTCCTTGGAGCTATGGATTTTCAGCAAGAAAATGTACAGGGAGACTAAAGTTTCCACAAGAACCCATTCCAAGTTCCTAATTGATTGTGGGTGCTATTTTAAGACATCCTCACCCACCTGCCAGGGAGATAACCTGTAACTCCCATGTTAGCTGGTTACTGGGAGTGCCTCAGTACCATCAGCCTGGGGTGGAGAAGAGCATTAAGCAATTCAGGAAGGATTTGGCAAAGCTGTTAGTAAGGACTTCTCCCTCCCCTAAATCACCTTGATTATATTCATGATACTAATCAAGATAATAGGTGTCCCTGCTTGTCTCCTTTTCCAGTCTGATGAAATGCAGTGCTCTCTTCCTGCTAAGGAAGACAAGTGGCAGGTGATCACAGAGGGTGTGGAGCTGTTCTGCAAAAAGTCAACAGGCAAGTGGATATGGCTTAAGTTCAACATGAGACTACCTCCCCCGTTTAGTTTTTGGTGCATAAATTTGTGAAGTTCACTTTTGGCATGTGGGACTGCCATTTTGGGTGGTGATGGGGAATGCAGCACTAATTTGAGAGTAGGTGATCATGATATAAAAGTGATTGTAAGGCTGCACCCCGGTGCTTATCTCTCCTCTCTCTATTGTTCATCTTCTATCTATTGTTGTGGTTGTCATTTACAATAAAAGGGCACTGATTTAAAAACACTTGAACTTTATCAACAAGGCATTGTTGTAAGATGATGGAGTCCATTGAAAGTTCCATAGAAGGAGGAGGTGACTTGATAGAGTGTGATGTATGTATTTGCAGTGGCAATGATTTGCATGTCTGGCTCTTATAGGTCTGGGCTTATATTTCCTGCCATTGCCAGCATATTCCTTATCGCAGCTTACAGTAGTTCTGTCTTGTGTTTCCTCGTCCAGATTGCATCCAGCTCCATGTCTTTCAGTATTTTTTTGCCATTCCAGCTGGATGGCCATACTAGATTGGAGAAGAAATCCAGTTACTGCTCCCTGTGAAGCTCTAGATACTGTAGAATTTACCATTTCTGTTGGTGTTTTTTTGGCCTCTGGACATAAGATTACAAAATATATGCACACCACTCTTTTTCCCCCCTCTCTTATGCTTCCAACCTTGACCAGAAATTTTTCAGAGGGGTAGTAAGAGATTGTAGAAATTTACTTCTTGAGGTCATGGGTGAACTGGAAAAACAAAGAACAGATAATTGTTCCTAGTTGTTTTAGTTCCCCCACTTAAAAACATATATTTTAACCTTTATTAGAGCCTTGAAGCAAACACTCCATTTAAGGCCTTGGGTGTTGAGGTTTATTTTTTTGGTTTTTTTTTACTGTGCAAGATCAGCATATTGTAAAACTCCTGGGAATACAGATCTAAAGGGACAGGGAAGGGTAAGCAGAAGTATTTAATGACGGATGTTAAACTATTCCAGACAGAATCCTTGAGGGAATATCTTCCAATACAAATCCCTAAGTGGCAAGACACAAGCTGGGAAAATATTAAGTAAATATATTTTACAGCCTTCTGAAGAGCTGGTGGAAGAATATGAGGAACGTTTTCCTTTCTTACCACATTCAGTTTCCTCCCGTGTGCAGTGCCGACAAAATGTTAAGAATCTTGTGAAATACTGCCTTTAAATACATGAGTGCTAACAGGTTTCTATAGCTATAAACTACTCACTACCTCCAGTGAGCTGTTAGAGGCTCCTGCCAAGAGGCTTCTGTAGCTCCCTCCCCTCTCCCTCTCCAGTAGTGGTCTGCAACATGGAATCAGAACAGACCCCAGTGACTGAGAAGCTCCGCAGAGCATTGCAACATTATCCTGGAGATGATGCCACTGCTTCCCATGCCCTGAATAAATACTGCCTTTGCAGTACTTCTATCATGTGTTAAGACAGACAGAGCATGACCTGAAACGTGCATGGCACAATCCACTACTCAAGTATGTGGATAAAAAAGAGAGTAGGTGATGCACACACAAGACAAGTTTACTTATCTGTGACTGAGTCTGTAGCAGAAAAAAAAATCCTGTTCTACTTAAAACCCTCGTATGTTATCTGGGAAATAATGTAATCGAATTTCTGTAAGTGATCTTACATGTCTTTGCCCTTATTTGCTTATATGTGTGCATCACATTGCACACCACATGTAACATAAACAATAAGTGTGGTTTGCATGCATCTATCATATAATTTATTCCTCTACTTTTCTATATGATGGCATTACAGAAAATTAGTTTTGTCGTAAAAATATTATACAATACACTTCATATGATTTAAATATTTTTCATTAATGGATTGAATCACATGCTTTAAAAAGATCAAGAAATTATTGTATACTATATCACTTAGGTGAAAATGCTACCTCCCCAAGTACTACTTTTTGCTCTTGCATTCAGCTTTTGGCATTAATTATTTGCCTTTGGATGTTACGTGAGGTAGAGGAGACCACGTGTTGGAAATTATAGAACTGTTATAAAAAAGGATTTTAGTCAGTTTGAGGAAACTTATTATCTATTTTCAGGACAATCTTTGGGGTTTTGGAGGTTGTCTGCTTGTTTCTTTTGGATAGTGGAGAATCAGAAAAAAAAATCTTGCCGGAGAAGAAATGGAAGATAATTTGAACGCATGCGAATGAACTGGAAGACAGATAAGATTCCCACATTTTCACTCATACATGTTTTCATCAGCTGGGAAGGTAGGGGCAGAGATGCTTACTCAAAATTTCAGTGCAGTAAACATTACTTGGAATTCAAGGTGATTCTTCAGGAATTTGAGAGCACGAGTGCTAAATGTTTAGCTGAGTTTGTTTCTTGTGGAGTAATAAAAGTTCAGGCATCTGAGTGAAATTCTGGGCTCTGTCTCTGTGTTAGGGTTGGACATGGACCAGTGCTGGGCTTTCAGTTTGTTTGCTTTGCCTTTCTGTCCAAGACAATCCATTACTTCCTCTCTGCACGTTATGGACCACCTAGTTCATGTTCATTGACAGAGAATAGAAGTGGGAATGTAGCATCTCATAATGTAAAAAGTCTTTTAATATCACTTTGAATTATGGATAGCAGCATTCAAAGCATTTACCAGATACTTGACCACAGACACTGTGGGATGTGACCTGTCCTGAGATGGCTTTATCAGTGTAAGTCACCATTTCCACTGCTCTGGTATGGCCCACTGGGAGGGGTTTGCACACTCTAGAAAAGAGTGTGCCAAAGTGTCAGCAGGATGTGTCAGTGCCAGATAGATGTGGGTGGGATGCACATACATTTCTACTAGAGGAAAGTAAATTCCATGGCACAATTTCCATGCTCAGATGAACAATTCTGTTGTGATTGCATTACTTTCTCAGACATGACCCTGCAAAGCAAGCTTATTTTCCCTGACCTTTAAGACCTTTTGAAAATCACTGTGGATCTCAGAGCATAAAATAGTACACAGTTTAGCTATTATATATCTAAATATACATGCATGCTGAGACCCAGATCTTATCTGTGTTCTTTGCTTCTTTGTGCATAGTGCATTTGCACTAAAATGTGATGCTGATACTAGACAGATTAACAGGATGATCCAGTTTGCTCTATAAAATCCACCTATTCTTATCATTGATGTTGTATCTACTCCTGGTCACATATTTAATGATATACATACACTCAGATAGCTTGTTGATGAAACAGCAGCTTATTTTAAAGACTATCTTTAAAATGTTGATTTATCTTTCCTGTATTTCATGGAAAAGATAAAAGTTTATAACAAAAATGCCAAGAAAAAAGATGAACATGAATCAATCCACCCTAGGATCAATACACTATAACCTATTGATTATCTGGCCTCTATAAAACCAATAAATCTGCTAGAAGAAATATCTTTTTTCCCCCAAGACTTGACTGAGGTCACATGCAAGATTTCAGTGGACTTTTCATCAGCTCTTACTTCTGAAGGCACAGTGGCTCCTGGGATAGAATATGACATTAAGAACACTCTCCTGGAACCGCAGGATAGACTCATGCCTAGATCAAGCCTAAGCAAAGAGTGTAATCAACCTCTAAAGGTACAATGAAATGTGGCACAGATGTCTTCAGGTGATTCCTCACCCCCAAGCCAGAGGGCATCATCAGTAATTCCTGGTTAAGTAAGGGTGCAGTCATTTGCCAAAAGTCTTCCTTTGCAAAACATAAACACCTCTTTCTTCCTTAGGGAAAGGAGAAAAAGAACAATTTTGAAGATGGGATTTTTTTCTTCAGATCACAGTATCTGATTATTCAGAGCACAGCAGTGCAGATAAGAGCCTAGAGAAGTTTGCATTCACAGCCACACAATGGGAAGACAAGTTTAGTCATGGGTAGTCTCCATCTATATTTCCTCCATACATCCAGAAAAAATACATATTTTTCTCAGAAAGTTGCTAAAGAAAGAATCATTTAGAGGCTCATTTAGCACAGACATAAAGCCTTGAAGATATGCCTGGGTGCTCTAGTCTCTGGATAAGGCAGCTCCCTGTATCTGCTCAAATTATCTTAATCTAGGGAAATCTCTACTGAAGATGCTAGCTGCTACTCTCTGGTTTGAGCACCCACATCTCCAAAGGTGCTTGACTTCCTTGAGGTTGCTTTTGAACCCCCAGGTTTTTGGAAGTAAATAGCTACTTACCTTCTGACTTGGAAATCCCCAGAAAGGCAATGAAGAAACTGCATTGACTGATCTGTTTGTTAAGTAAGAATGACATTTTGAACTGAGTCTAATTACTGCAATGTCTGCTCAGGAAAGGCAGCCCAAAAGATTCCTCATGAAAAAAAAAATGGTGACAAAAATGTCCCTCTTCAAAGGAGAGATTATGGTTGCAATATGCAAGGGTTCTGTTTGAACATACTAGCATCCTGACATGCTAACATTTCACAGTCAAACAGAAAGTGAAAAAAAACATTAACATCAACCTCTGTGAAAGAATTATGAAAAACATGAATTAAAGTCAATTAATTAGGAGTAACTGGATCCTTGCTTTGAATTGTAGGAACACTGGCTTGTCTACAAAATTAATGCTTTAAATATATATGAATGAAATAAATGGTCAACTCTTTTGGTTATGATATTTTTCACTACTTTTACTTTAATTCGGCAAGAAAGTAATTATACAAGGCCTTTCTCCATTAACCCCCTGATCTATCACTTAAGTAACCATTTTCTGCCTGTAACACAAATTCCATTTAAGTTTTCCCACAGGACACAAAAAATAATTTCAACACTTATGAAAAAAATATGGACAGTATTTTTCCACAATATGTGTAGTTCCTTTAAGAGTCTTTTTTTTAATGCACTACATGAAGGCTTGAATTTTCTGCATTGCCTTTAAAAAGTTTTGCTGGGGAAAGACACTACTGCCTAGTTGGAAACAGCAAAGCATGTTTGAAAAGGCAGGGTTTAATTACAAGTATTGTTTTTTTGCCAGGTTGCAAGTAATTTGTGAAAAGTGATGTCACTTTGCCAGCAAAGAGAGTTGGAGCTTCATGTCAGAGATGGAAAACCATGTGCACACTGTTCTGAACACCAGCACAAGGACTTTCAGGTTTAAGAGGAATAGCATAGCATTTGGCTAACATGAGCTGAAAGGAGTGCAAATGTGATCAATAACTACTGTGACTTGTGCTGTTAACTCTTAACTTATGAAAATCACATAATAGCATTGATTTTTGTTGCTATTATGTGGCTGGGTAGCTTGCTATCAGTGCCTGAGCCAGAAAAAAATTGCAATAAGAAAAAAAATTACTTATCAGAAAATCAAATGTGTGAACAAGAAGTAGCCACCCAGAAGACATTCAGAAATGCATGAATGTCAAGATTTTGGTTCAATTTTATTTACAAAAAGAAGAAAGTAATATTTTAAATAGATCAAACTCTATTCCCTGCCATGAGGGCATTTAAAACTGTGTACAGGACCAACTAACTGCAGTTTTGTTATAAGGCTGGCACTGCAACTATTTATATATATAAATTACCAATTTTATAACTTTACATGAACATATATTTTACATTTTATGCAGCCAAAGTAAAACTTAGGCAGTACTGCTCAGAGTAACATCTGGTAAATGTCCTACAAAATAGATGAGGTTTTATTCGAAAAATTAATTTAAGAGAGGAAAACAAATCTTTTGTGTAAGTTTTATTAGCAAGTGATTCAGAAGAGAATTTAGGGAACGGTATTTTCATGGTTCTGCATTAGGAGGAAAAATTGCGTTAATTAGGTACGGTAAGTGATCAATTTTGCATGCTATGATTAGGAGGACAGTTCTAGTAATTATATATAGGGTAAGATGTCCAAGTGCTTGAACATCTGTTCCTAATCATCAAACCTACAATACAGAATAAGCTTACATTTATATTAATTTTGCATGACAGAAACCCAAATCTAAAATATTTTATTGTGATCTTTATGTAAAAATGCAAATCCTACTTTTAATAATATGATTATGTCTTATATTTTATGGGATTTATTATCTTTCTTATGCAAGAAAGTCTATATTTTAGTATAAAGGACCTATACTTGTAGGATAGGAATAAAAGGGCAGAAACACACCGCTTTAATTATCTTAAGTAGTCTAGAAACTTTTTAACTTCTCACTCAGACCCATTTAAAAAAAAATCTTGGTTTCTGTTTATTTATTTAACTCGTATCATATCTTAATCTAAAGAAAAAATGGAGGACCATAATTCTTGAGAGATAAGGCATGAGATTTAAAATTATGCTTACTAAGTTGCTTAAAAATTTTCCTCTCATAGGTAAGGACTTCCTAAATAAAAAGGCAAGGAGATGAAATAAGATAAAGCAAAATCACACTCCCCCCATGTTGAAGACTATTTTTGTATTTGTATTGATCCAAAACAGGTAAGAAGAACCAGAATTCTGATTTTATTCCCTAATAAGGTTTTTTGTTGTTTCTGATTCAGCAATTTAAAAAAATTTTAAAAAAAACCCTGCAAACCACACACACACACACACAAAACATCCAAAGAGAAAAGTCAACAACAACCCAACCCAGACAGCTCTACTATCTTACTAGCATCTCAGTAACTGCTGAAAGTCAAGTGTAATTTTTCTTGCCAACTAGAGATTTCTCAGAAATTAAATTTGCTTGTACTGACAATTGCACAGCCACGACTTTAATTATAAAGCCTAGATAATAAATGACTGCTCATTCATTAACTAATAGAACAGGAAAAGTGGCAAGTCTGATCCCTAAAACTGTCTATCTTCAAATATCCTCTTGTTTTGATTTTTGTTTACATCACATACTTATTTCTTGTTTTCCTTGGAAGCTATGGGAAAACTAGAAATGTGAAAACTCAACAACTGCAAACCAGCAGGGAAGACATTTTAAATACTTTATTTCTGGTGTTCTTCTTCATCTGTATTAATGGTCAGTTAATGTCTTTGCAAAAGAAAAGATATAGAAAAGATTTTGAGATCTGGTTTTATCAGTAAAAGTCTCTATAATATTGAGAACTTTGATTTCTTGTCTGCCAAAATTCATATTTCTGACTTTTATAATTCTCTGGCTTGAAATCCCTGGCAATGCAGTTAGCACATCTACGGCTCCAGTCTTCTGATCAAAGGATCGTGGATTATTTTTTCCTGGACAGATCCTCTATTTTATTACAATGCTCTGTTTGGTGAAGACTTATTTCTCTGCCATCAGGATTTACTATTTAGTTCCAGAAACACTGAGATACACTTCGGAGAAAGGGATATGGTTTATGAGGAGGAACATCTACTTAAAAAGAAGTAACTTTAAAATTAATCATAATGCTATCTATAGTAATTTTCTATTTAATTTCAAACAGAAGTTCTTGCATTGGATACAGTTCTTAACTGATCAATCCAAATCAAAAAGGTAAGACAAACCTCTCTAAAACATGAAAATATGCATATGGATATCTGCATACTCAGATTCCTACAAAGATTTAACAATTTAAAATTCATTGAAAAGTTGTTTTATAAAAATATTCTCAAAATTTATTGTTTTCCCTTCTTTGTGCTATTTATTTACCAACTGAACTTCTCAGTTTACATAATGAAAGTCTCAATAGTTGCCTTTTTTACCCTCATAGCCATACTTAATTCCAAGTTCTTGATAGTGTGATACTTGATAGCCATAAAATTAACTGCCTAGTGCAATATTGTCAGACTGTGCATGAAGTGCATTTGCTAAACAACTTTGCTCTCCTTTCATTCTGCTCACTTGCCAACTCCCTGCAGGACAGTTTGGAACACCCCAAGGCTCCTCGAGCAGCTGACAACGTGCCACAAATGTCCATTGCTCTACAAGAGATGCACCACAGGCCAGTAAAAGCTGCAAGTTTAAGGTCTGGCATTCCTCAGGGGCTTCTGGAACAAGATAGGAGCACTTAATCCTATCAGGAAGCTGAAAATCTCACTTCCCAAAGAGCCATCTTTACAGACTGCTTTAGGAAAGCTTTGATAAAACACTTGATTGTGGCTGACAGCTAGCTGAGCTCCCTTAGCCATAACAACATTTATAGGGCTGTTTCTTCCCAAGATGAGGATTTGGAAGGTACTGGTGCATCAGATACTCAGCCCACTACAAACAAGGCAATCTTTAGCAGATGTTTAGACTACACAAAGCCTACCTGGAAGTTTATCACATGTTAACTAACTCACACCTCATTCAGGCTGGATGGCTGGAAAGGAAAGAAAGATACCAATGACAGCTGAGCTATCATAGAATGCCATGAGTTGGAAGGGACCTTAAATATCATCTAGTTCCAAACTTCCCGTCCTGGGCAGGGATGTCACCCACTACTGCAGATTGCTCAGAGCCCCATCCAACCTGGCCTTGAACACTTCCAGGGATGGGACATCCACAACATCTCTGAGCAGCCTGTTCCAGTGCCTCAGCAACATCACAGTAAAGAATTTCCTCCTCAGATCCAGTCTAAATCTCTTCTCTTTTAATTTAAGTAATTTACCCTTGTTCTATCACTAATGTGCCCATATAAAAAGTTCCTCTCCCACTCTTTTAAGAGCCTTTGTTAAGTACTGGAAACTAGAGCCTTCTCTTCTCCCAGCTCTCTCAGCCTGTCTTCATAAGAGAGGTGTTCCCACTCTCTGATCTCCTCTGGGCCTGCTCTAAGAGGTCCATGACTCTCTTGTGCTGAAGACTCCAGGTGAGGACCCAGCACTGCTTGTGGGGGTCTCATGAGGGCACAGTCAACACCTCAGCCAGACAGCTGGTGTTGCTTCTCGTTTATCAAATTATTCACTCCTGCCCAAAGGGTTCCCATCCTTCCAGCACATCTCACTAGACCTAGACTAGAAGATAATTTAACTCCCCAAATGACTCTTATTTTTTTTCTCAGAATTGCTTTTCTGCCATCTTAGCAAAGGAGATCAGCCATCAAGGAGTCCAAAGTGTGCCAAAGCAAGTGCAAAGAGAGGTGTGGGGGGAAAAGGTGCTGAATGAGTTGTTAGGTCAGCTCAAGCCATGACAGGTACCTTTGTCCTCACTCCTGCTTTCAGTGTGACATAATATTAAGGGTGCTGACAAAGGATCTCTGTCAAGTCTTGTGACTGCAGTTGGAGGAGACATCACACCAAAACAGGGCTGCTCTGCCAGGAGCTGATACCTGCACAGCAGGCAAAGGAACAGTACAATCACTGATGTCCCAGCTATTTCTGTGTAAAACTAGGCTCCCAGAGAAAGTGGATGTAAGGCTCTGGACTTAGCACTTTTGAAGGGGCTGAGGCAGAAACTCACATTCTCTTCTGCCACTGCTGCAGAGAGATTGAAACCTGCAGCAGAGGGATGGGCATGGCAGTGACTTCTTAAGAAGTCATGGCAAGCTGTGCTAGCACTGGTGTGTCATCCCTGTACAAACACTACCTACCCCTTGGCCAGAGGGGTTGTATAACTATACCAACATTGTCAGAAAAGTACCTTCTGTAGGCAGAACTAGATCATGCGACCTCAGCTCTACAAATCATGCTATGAGGTATTAAGAGTACAGTTTTACAGTTTCTCACTGATATAAAGAATACTCTTCCCTTCTTCCCTTTCTCTTGCTGGGGCTTTTGCAGTTCAACCCTTGGCACTGAAGTAGTCTGGCTTTCCAGCAGGAAGAATCTGAAAACATGACTCAAAATGTTTAAAACTCTCTGCTCTGAAAAAGTATGAAGCAGTTCATCTGTAAATTCTCTTGTCAAAAAAGTATCATTAGTATATAACAAATATTCAGGTTTGACTGACACCAATTATTCTAATCCTCTAAAACAAATCTCCTTAAAAATCATTCTGCCAGCATCCTAATGTCCTGTTTTAGTCTACTGAACTCTAATGTGTGCCATACTGGCAGTGAAAGCAACAGATATGCAGGAATCAGAAGTTTTCAAAATTAGATGAAATGGAAAGCAAAAAAAATCTATGTGGTAAGAATAAACAGAGCTTTACATGGCAGAGGGATTGCTCATATATAATTGAACGATGTAGGATTTTTAATTAAAATGTGGTGACACCTTTCTTGCCTGTGATGCACAGCATTGTAAACAACTTTATGCATGTCCAAAAGTGCAGGTGACATTGTGAATTGTCTGATTTCACACCTTCATGCCTTTGTTTGTGCCCTGTGCAATACTTACATTGTACATGCTCTGTGATAGCTTCGTTTGGGGAGCAGTGGAATGGTCACACGAAGTGCTATGGAAGGTTCAGTGTCTGGTTCTGTTCCTCTTTTGTTCTTCTGGGTGGTTCTCATATACTATTGTATACCCTGAGGACTGCTTTGCCTTTTTTTTGGCAAGTTCATGGCTAAGCTTGGGAATTACTACAATTGCAGCCCAGCATCTCTCGACTCAGCTTTTGTACCCCTAAGGAGAATGAGAGAGCTCTTGCAGAGTGTCTGTGAGCTAGGCAGGAATTTGTCTTTTCTTGGTGATGATCAAGGTGATATGTGATAGAGGCTATGATTGCTCAGGTTACAAACTTGTTCCAGTATAATGATGGAATGAAAACTGTTTCTGGGTGCAGTCTGTATGCATGGAGAGTTTCTAACCTAACCAATCACAGTCTCTATCACACACTTTCATTATCATCATGCAAGGGGCATGAACATCATCAAGGGACAAAGAGATGAAGTAAAAGAGCACTGGCAAATAAAAATAAATAAAATCACTACTCTTGGGGTTTGTTCCTCCTGATGCTTTATCTTCACGTGGAATAGTAGTGCATCTGACTGCTACTTCAAATGCTAGTATGAAAAGCACATCATGCTTCAAGGGACAAAACACTCCACCAGAAAACCTGATTTGTCAACAAAGGGCAGTGAATGCCCTCCTGAGGAAGACATGACATCAATGTTGGAGGAATAAAAGTATTTACAACTATGTGAACATCACTCTGCAAGTGGGGCTGTGGACTCAGTTTTCTAACACAAATCTCTAACTCTCTAAGGTGACTTTTTCTAATGCAGATCTAACTCATCAGTCTAACTCATAATTTCAAACTTTCAAAAGGAGAGAAATAAAGCTGTAATGACCAACTTCAGCTACTGCCAGAAGGCATCTCTCTTAGCACTTGACTTGTCAAAATGGCATCATTACACTTGATAGAAAAGCTAGAAGTTCAGCCTCTACAAATACTTGATTCTGTATACTGTATATTTGCATGTGTGTGTAAACGAGGGGAAGAATCAAACAGTTTTTGGCACAAAATGGCTTTTACATAATAAAAATATGTAAACAGTACAATAATGCATCAACAATATTTCCTAACGTATCCAAATGTCATCACGTTGAGATTTGGCAGTTGAACTAATCTTGCATCCCTTGCTGATTATGACAACTGCTCTTAACCTACCATGCATGACTGATTTTTCAGATAAGCATTAAGGGATTAATAAAGATTCAGAATTGTATCTTATTAATTATAACCCCACTTTAATGTGAAGTGTGTACCTAAATCAAATAAGGTCCTTTGACAGTCCGTATCTCACCACATACGAATTTATCTGATGTAATATTGCTTGGCTTTCGACAGAGCTGTCAGGGAATAATTTTAGAGGATTAGACCTGTGCTTAGTGCTATGCACTGAGGGGTAGATACCACTGGATTCAAGGAGAACAAACGTGGAATACGTGACCAGCTCCTGCATATGCCGGGGCCTGGAGTTTGCAGCTCGAGCAGCATCAGCAGCACGGACTGCTTGTAATCCCGTCAGGATTCGCGACGTGAAGGGGAAGAAAAGAACCAGCACAGATTTTGCCTTTTTTGGGGGTGAAACGTGCCGGATTCCAGCCGAAGCCGTGTCAGTCCCGTGCCGTGCCGTGCCGTGTCAGTCCCTTGCCGTGCCGTGCCGTGTCAGTCCTGTGCCGTGTCAGTCCCGTGCCGTGTCAGTCCCGTGCCGTGTCAGTCCCGTGCCGTTCCGCTGTGCCGGGCGCTGAGCGGGCTCCGCGGGCACGGCTCCAGGGCAGGCGCACACTCGGACCCGCGTCCTGCGGGCTCCGGGCGGAGCTCAGCCCGCGCTGCCACCCGTGGAGGTGCGGAAGGGGTGTACGTGTGTGTCTGTGTGTCTGTCTGTGTGTGTCTGTGTGTGCGGACTCCGCGGGGCCGCGTGGGGCAGCACAGGTGGACGCGCTGGGCAGGATGGATGGATGGATGGATGGATGGATGGATGGATGGACGGATGGATGGATGGATGGATAGATGGATGCCCTCGGCACACAGCCGGCTGCGGGGCTGTGTGATATCGGTAACTTCACAGACACCGGCTGAGGCAAGGCCGCCCTGTCCCGCCCGGCTTGGCCGCAGGCAGCACCTCTCCACAACGTGACTTTGCTTTGGTTTTGGTTTCTGTGGAGGCTTCTCTTGTTTGTTTAGCAAATCCCGAACATGTTGCGTGTGTGAGCGGAGCTGAGCGGCTGTGTGCATTTTACATGAAAGCATGCTGCTCGGTCGGAACAGACCCAACAGCGACCGCGGGACCGTGCTTCGCGGCCGGCCGGTGCAGAGACAGCGTTACCGGCAAGGGGACACGCGGGGGAAACGAAAGTTTTGGTTTGGAACGAAGTTTGTCAGTTTGACCGTAGCTGTCCCGGCGTGGCACGAAGCGCCGAGGGTCCGGGAGGTGTTTCCTGCTACCAGAGCCAAGCTACCTGACGGGCCCTTTGGGATAAATAATTCAGGGAAGCGCTATTTTGCTGTGTAAACCTTTTATAAAGCAGTGCTTTCCTCGTCCAGAAAAGCTTTATCTGCCGCTTAATGCAACAGCTCCGTTCTGGTGCTGAAACAGCCGCTGCGGAAGGCGGAGGTAAGAGGCGGCCGGAGAGTCCCGCCGGGCACTGGCAAACTTCACTTGGACTATTCCAAGAGCTCCGGAGCGGCGGACCAGGGCGAGGCGAGGCGAGGCGAGGCGCGGCACGGCGCGGTGGCCGCGGGCCGGCGCGGCGAGGCCGGGCGGGGGTCGCAGCCGACATGCCAGGGGAGAATTCCTCAATGGCGCTGCCCACGCCCACTCCGAAGGCGCGCGGGACCGGGGGCCACGCCCCCCGCGCACGTGTGGGAGCGCCCGCCGCGCGTATCCCGCGGGCCGGCCCCGCCCCGCCGCACGCCATTGGCTGTCCGGGCCGCCGCGGGAGGGAGGGGGCGGGGCCTTCGCGCCGGGCGGCCCCTCCCACGTGCGGCGGCGTGAGCACACATCCCGCACGTAGCCGGCGTATTAATCAGCGCGGGGCCATCTGCGCCTTCCTCACGACGGGCGGGGGCTGCCCCGCCCTTGCCGCACGCCCCGGGCCGCTCCCGCACACCGCTGGGGCGGCAGTAGCAGCAGCGCAGGGCTTCGGCAGCACCGCCGCTCCCGCAGCGTCGGGCCGCGGTGCGTAGCCGAGCCCGCAGCGGCGAAAGTTTTACCTCGCCTCGCCTGGCCCCGCGCCGCGGCGGAGCCCCTGCCCGGCTCGGCCTGGAGCGGACGGCGGCCCGACGAGCATCGCCTCCCAGCGCGGGCGCCGGCAGAGCAGCGGCGCGCCCGTCCCCGCCTCGCCATGCCGCTGGGGCACATCATGAGGCTGGACCTGGAGAGAATCGCCCTGGAGTACGTCGTGCCCTGCTTGCACGACATCGGCTTCTGCTACCTGGACAACTTCTTGGGGGAGGTGGTGGGCGACTGCGTGCTGGAGCGGGTGAAGCGGATGCACCGCGACGGGGAACTGGCCGACGGGCAGCTGGCTGGTCCCAGCCGCGGTGTCGCCAAGCGGCATCTCCGCGGCGACCAGATCAAGTGGATCGGAGGCACGGAGGAGGGCTGCGAGGCCATCAACTTTCTCCTCACGCTGATAGACCGGCTGGTGATGTACTGCGGGAGCCGGCTCGGCAAATACTACGTGAAAGAGCGATCCAAGGTAAGGGTCCGCGGGGCACCGAACTCCTGTCCGTCCGCCGGCACCGGCTCCCAGCCGGCCCGACCCGCCTCGCAGCTGCGGCCGGGACCTGCCGGAAACTTTGCACTGGCACTGGCCCGTGGCGCGTCCGCGCTGTCGGCGGGTGCCTGTGGCTCGGGCTGTCCCGCAGCACCGCCCCGGGTGCCGTGCCCTGCCTGAGGGACTCCCATGACGGCAGCCGCTCTCCAGCCCTGGCCGGTGCCGGGGTCCCGCTAAAAGCGGGGCCGCCCGCTGCGGGTCTTTCGCCCCGCCGGTGCCAGCCGCGCTCCGGGGCGGCTCCTCGCGGCTCCCCTTGCTGCGTTTTCGCCGGACTCTTGGGCTGCCGGACCCCGTCCAGTCCCTTGCCTTTTCCCCTGTGTGACACCGGCCATCACTTCGCTAGCCGTCCCGGGGGCTGCAGGCGGCTCCTCGCTTCTCGCGGTGGGGCTGGAGCCGGCTGCACTCCGCATCTGCTTGTGCTTATCCAGGTGCGGGCAGGGTGGACCAGTGCGGGGCGTACCTCACGGAAAACGTCTAACCTTGGCTACGTTTCGGGGGGAGCAAGCTCTCCACCCCCTCGCTGCGAACGTACTCTGATCCGATTATTTGGATGTTTTCGCCCATGCAGTAGTATTATCCTAAACAGTTTCGAGTTCCAACTCTTGTCGCCGTTCTACAGCTGAAGAGGTTATCGTTACTGCATTGAGTATGCACAAATATGGGATGTTTCGTTTGAGCACAGCAAACTCTTGTTTTAAAGAGAAAAGTTGTTTTTTTTTCTAGGCTTTCTCAGAAATGGCGAGGACACTTGTATTATTAGTTTCTTTCCCAATGAATATTTGCACTTGCAATGCCATTAGTTTGGGGATAACTTGTCTTTTCTTTCCTTGTCTGTTTTGCTACAGCAAAGTGAACTAGCTTGGAACTAAGTTTACTTTGTTGTTCTGAATGCTGAAAACATCCTTATTTCTTTTATTTCTGACTTGACATAGTACATTTTCAAAAGGTCCACTGCTTTTAGAGATACACCAGAAAGAAAACCAATGATACTTAAAGAAATGACAGTGGGGGAAGTTAGGCATTTCTCTTGATCCTAACTTGCACTGGACTAAAGGCATGTGTGAGTGGTACTGAGATTCCCCTCTGAAAAAATGAAGATGATGTTTAGTGATGTTTACCAGTGAAAAGTTCAGTGATGTTTACCAGTTGCTTGGGAACACACTGAAACCTGTGTATGCACACAAATTCACACAGTAGTGGGAATAATAAAAGTTTGAAACATTGTTCCTTATGCTTAGCTCCACTAAATTGCTGATCATCAATTCAGTTAAAGCTTGGGTAGATAGGTTTTAAAATGTGCTTAGATTGGATTTCACTTACTCCTGTTGAGAGCCTGGTATTAGGGGGTATAAATAACCATCCTGCCTTGGCACACCTTTAAGGTCATCCTCATCCTTTCTCTGGGTGACTTCTGTTTACTACTGAAAGTTCATTTCTGGCTAAGAGGGGGTGTATTTAGGGGTGGATGTTGAAGGGGGTTACTTAAAAGTTGGATTGGAGTGTAAGGAGGCTGTCCAGCCTTTTTACAAGGTATTTGGAAGACTAACCAGCTGGATGAATGGAGGCTGTTGGCACTAGCTGGGAAGAAGAGTCGTTTGGGCAGTGACTTTGGGTTGTAGAGTTGATTTTAAAAGGGAGTTTTGGTGTTTTTGAAGGCATTATTGTACAAATAGTGATAACAAACAGAACTTGTTTTATAAATAGGCAGCAAGCTCTTTTCTGTAAAGACTTCAGGCTCTAGTGATCTAATGTAAAAGTTGTCAGACTCCAAACAGCACATGGAACTGCTAGGCAACAGTTCAGGGCTTAAAGGGACTCAATATCTCAATATTGTTTGTAAAACCAAATGCAGAGAAATGTTCATCAGATGTTAATAGTAACCAATCCCCTTGTTATAATAATAAGTACCATGGGTATGTGAGGCCCTGGAATAGCAGCTGCTCTCTGTAACTGAGATGTGGGACGCCTTCAGCAGGAAAATTATTCCTGTGACTAACAACTGACTGCTAGAGTGCATGCAAGTTCCCACGTCGGTTGAAGCCATTTCTCTTGCACCATTAAACCTTCCCATTCTGCTTATCATCTGAAGTCTTATGAACGCATACGCACAAATACCAAATTTAAATCCAGTGTATTTTTATCTGACAGATTATACATGAAATTGAACGCCCACAAAACTTTCACAGCTTAACATTTGCAAGAATATGGGGTTTTCATGGGCAACTGGACTAGAACTTCTTTGCAGGACATGTGCTGTTTTAATTTGTTGTTTTGGGATATATATATTAGTTGGAACTAAGAGTTCAGAACAGTTTGTTTAAAATGTAAGCCTTTAAGTACATGGTAACTCAGTTTGTCGTGAAAATGTACTTATGTCATATCAGCCCATCATTATTTAAAGGTTTATACTTTCAAATAAGTAGTATCACTTTAGTCTTCATCCTAAGTGTTGGAAGAAGGGCAGAGATTTGCTTAGTAAATGAATTTATGTCAGATTATGTCAGTTTAGTGTGAAGTGCTTCATATTTTTGTAGCTACACAAACATAATAAGACCTGAACAACTTTAGTCCAATAAAGGAAATTTTCCATCCAGCTAAATGAGAGAAACAAGTCAGTTAGGATTGTACTGTTTCCAAATTAATTCCAAGAGCATTTCAAGAAAGTTAAGATTGCATCAAAGAGAATGAACAGAAGTAAAATTTTCAAGGGTGCTGGATGTTCATAGGAACATCCTATGCTGGTTGACATTTGAGGGTTGATCATGAAATGTAACCTTTCATCTTTGCAGACTGGTGATACAGATCTATCTTTGGTGTAAGTCGTATTTTAAAATACTAGCTGGTTAAATGATTGAAACATGATTAAAGGTTGACAGATCCAATGCACTGCTTGTTGGTTTTTGCATTCTCATCTCCATTTTCTAGTAAGATAATACAATGGTTCCCCTTTTCTAGTAGGTAAATGGCTAAGGACATCATTGAGGCATAATTGACCTAAGTTCAGCCTTCTCCTCAGAGTGAGAAGATTGATGTCCTTGTGCAGAAGGATGTTCTGGCCTGAGGACAGAGTTACTCTGTTTTTGAAGACCTGTGACTATTCTGCTGGGGCTTTACTTGGTGGAGAAAAGCTGGTAGGTGTTTGAGGTCAGAAGCAAAGCTGCAGCTTGGTCTTTGGGGCCAGTCACCAAGAGTGCCCTCTGGATCAGGTCATGCTCCAGGGACTGCAGGTGAAAGAGTGGTGTGCTGCAGCTTCTGACTCCCCAGGTCCCAAAGTTCCTTCTTGGGGTTAGCTGGCATTTTCAGGAGCTTGAAGGAGTGCCCTGTAGAAAAACACTGTACTATAAATTTCTTCTGCAAGACTTGAGAAATGTTTTGGTAGTAGGTGGAGTATCTTTGGAATGTATTTTATTTATTTTTTTTTTTAAGACTTTGCAGAGTCTGAGGCATCTAGGAAGTCCCTGATGTGATGAGGCAGGGGACAGGTTGGCTGGGTGGTGTGTGGAAATGCTAAAGTTGTGTTTGCAGTGGGGTGTCTGGGTAACTCATCTGTTGCTAAGGGGCTGTGGTATTCCCCTTTTCTGGAGAAGGGCAGCTCTCCCTGTGACTGGGCAGGGTCCAGAGCAATGCCATCAGTGCCTGCTGCCCTGGCTACCTCAGCTGAGTCAGCGCTTGATGTGCTGCCAGTGGCTGCGTTGGTGCCCGTGGCAAGGGGTGGAAGGTACTTTGAGCTGGTGTGGCTGCACTCTGAGTGGACTCTGTACCTTGTCGTGAGAGCAGCACATCCTGCTCTGAGTCACAGGTACCCTCTTGGGTACCACCAAGGGCTGAAATCCATGTCAGGCCTGCCACTGGGACCTTGAGCTCATCTTGCACCTGCTGGACACTAGTGAGTCCTGCTGGTTAGAAAATAAAGCAATAATTCATAATCTTAAGAGCTGCTCTGTATTGAAGGAAGCCCATGACTCATGTTTTCAGCTCAGAACAGAACTGTTCACATTCAATGTCAAGTGTATGGTGTGAAGTAAAAAAAAGTGTTTTCAGTGTGAGATTAGTTAATTTAGAAGTCCCTATAAGATGTGAACCTTCTGAAAAACTTGCTTCCTATGCTTGTTGCCATAACACCAACCTGCTCATCCCATCCTGGTGGACCCTCTCTAATGGTCACAGGAGAAGTAGGTCTTTTGTGGTGACAGTTTATAGCTTGTGAGTGTTTGCTGGAAACCATAGTGGGTTCTTCTGCTTACCACGATGGGGTGTTCCTAGGTAGGTTTTGAAATACGGTTTGCCTAGCAGGTTGTTATGAAGATTTCTGTTCCTGAGGATTGAAGAAATGGACGAGATGTCACAGGAATAGTTTTACAAAGTCCCTCATTACTCAGTTAATGAGGTAAGGTATTTTTGCCTTTATATATGAAGAAAGAAAAGTGCTGTTCTGTTACATTCAAATTATATCCTTTGCAATTAAAACACAGTGAAATGCTGAATTTTCTGACTTGAGGTACTGATTTAGAGAGTGGGATAACAGAAAAATATAGCTATAGTAGGCTGAAGAGCTGTATTGCCTCTTGAGATGTACTGATTTATTGTATGCTAGCAAAACATATCTTACAATTAGTTTACAGTGGGAGGTCTGATTAATACCACCATCCAGAAGAAATATGCATAATTTCTTTCTTCTAATCAAATGCACATGTTCTGGCATAATGTATAAGTTCAAATCTGTTCTTCTGGCCAGCTGCTGGCAGAGTCCAGAGCCACTGGAACTGTAAATATAACAGACAAGTCGTTTTATGATACAAGACTGAAGAATTCAGCATTGGCACAGATCCTAGTGTGGTTGCTTTGGCTCAGTGTCAGAGCTGATGTTTATATCAGTGTTTGTCAAGCAAGATTAGTTAGCCTGGTTAATTATACACAGGAATGTATAATTTTTACTTGACAATCAGATGAGTATAAACTTGGGCATATTAACACTTGTTTTTGTTCTTCATCAAATTATTCTCAATGACTTTTGAAACTTTCAAAAGAACTACTTCTCTGAAAGAGGCACTTGGAGAATCTTTTGGATAAATTCTTTCAGCAGGGATAGGGTATTGGAGAAATGGATCAATATTTTACACACAGTGATGCACATATCTGTAAGTGGGATCAGAAGCATGGGAAGCCTCAAGGGAATGGTGTTTGAGTTAATACTCGGGTGTTGAAGTTGCAATCGGCTTGAATTCAGTAGCTGTTATGTATCATCACTCTTAAAAACCTGACTGTAGAGCACTGGCAAACTTATTTCATGGTAGGCAGTGGCAAAAACATGCTGTCTTTGCTGTGTGTTACACCAGAGCCTTTGGCAGTCAGGTGGCTTCTCTTGGTCCTTCTTTTCCCCTCTTGCCAGAGAAGTCTGTATCGACCAGTGACCTTTATCACACTGTGCCAGGAGCCTGGTGACGTGCTTTACAGCTATAGTCCTAGAGAAAGGCAGAAGGTGGTTAATCCTGTAAGTGAAAGGAAGTGTCAGTGCTCTCAGGCAATGTAAAGATATGAATGGTTTGTTTATCCTGAGTTTGTGGCATCAGGGCAATTTTTTTATTCTTCTCTGTAGTTTTGCAATCCAGCAGTTCTTTGTGAGTCTTGCTAGACTGGTGTTACACAATGGTGGCAAAGCAGTGAAGTTTTCCATAATCTCTCCTGTATTGGTCATGCATTTTCTGCAGTAACTGATTCATTGCCATGCCTGCTCTGGTAGCACTTTTTGCTGGTACCATGTCAGCTCTTAATGCCAGGGACTAGCAGAGGTTGCCTTACTGGTGCTGACGAATAGCTTGATCACTTGCAAGCCCTAAATAAGTATGTGCCACTCAGTTTGCTTTTATATGAGGACTCATTGCTCACTGAATGCCACTGTAATTGTAATACAGGTGGCATGAAGGTCTCTGTGTATGGAGAGTGTTTGTCCTTTGTACTCACACGGGTGTGTGTGGCATCGCAAGGTGCAGTATGCCTTGGGAAAGCCACTGGGGAAATAACAAGATTCAGAGTTCAGTGCCCTGTCCCGCTGAGCTTGCATTTTGGGAGGGAGGAGAGCTGGCCATGGAATCACAGAATCAATTAGTTTGGAAAAGACCTCTGAGATCACAGAGTCCATGCTGTGACTGAACACCACCATATCAACTAGACCATGGCACTAAGTGCCACATGCAATCACCTCCAGGGATAGTAACTCCACCACCTCCCTGGACAGCCCATTCCAATATCTAATCACCCCTTCTGTGAAGAATTTCTTCCTAATGATCCTTGCTATTAATATTTGTATGCCTTTTCCCAAGATAATTGTTAATGAATAATTCAGTCCGTTACCTACAGTTCATTGCTAATAGCAGTATATGTTAAAGTGGACATTGATTCTCATAACACTGATGCACTACAGGAGGTACACAGTAAAAGTGGCCTGTTATTTTTCATGAAGTATTCCAGCTGTGTTAATACCAATGTCTTTATTTGAGTTCACAGTAAACTCTTCTTTCTTTAACTTCCAAATTTATCTGGATGATGGCTCAATGTAATACAGACTTATCCTGCTTGTTGCTTCCTGAGAAATTTGCTTGATTTATTACATGGAAGTACCTGCTTCTTCCTCTTCCATATTGCACAGATTTTTTTTAAACTTTTTTTTAAACTTTTTTTCCTGAGGTGTGGTGTTCAACAGTACTGCAGGTCCTTTCCATATGTAGGTGGAAGGAATGAGAGAGGGAGGAGATAAAACCACAATGATCCAAGCATGAATGCATTTTTAAATAGATGAATTTTTGATGTTTCCTGAACAAACTTGATATACTTGGAAGAGATCAATACTTTTATCAAATGTTTCAAGATGATTCTTACTAAGACCAGGTACTTTCTTTTTTTTTTTTTTTTTGTTTCTTTGAGGTATTCACTTTTTTCTGCTCCTCTTGCAATTGGATTGAGTTTTCCATTTGTGTAGCAGCCCAGGAGCAAGTGGTCCCTTGGCAGCAGCAGGCCCCATAGCGCTCACCCATCTTGCAAATGGATGGCTTTGAGAGAATGAGGAGGTTAGGAAGGGAAGCCTAGGAGTAAGTGTTACTGGTTTTATTTAGATCAATGGAAAAGGAGGATGTGTGCATACAAGCTTGAGGGAATTTAAAGCCCTGGGTCGAATTTGTCATGACTATAATCATGTCACAAAGCTGAAGACGGAAACAATGTTAGAAAGCTGCCAACAACACATGTCCCTAAGCTTCTGTGAAAAGGCTTTATTGGTAAGGTTTATTAGTAGAGGAGCTCATGGGAAGAGGTGTTTTGGAAACCACTTCTGGTACCTGTGCCTAGGGCTGATGACTGCTGTGGTGGGCTCCAGGGTGAATAACTGGTGCAGTGGTACAGAACTTTGTGGGGCTTGACAGAAGATTCTGACTGATGCATAACACTGCGTAACAATTTGGTTTAGACCTTTCATTGCTTTGAAAAGGGATTACAGAGTTGGTCAGAAAAGCAAGAAGGTCTTTCTGTTCAGTCAGTAAGGTGAAATAAGATCATGAAGGAGGCTCATGCCAAGTAAATCATTTATCTCCTACTGTTTAAACTATTCACAGGCATGTCATCCCATCAGCACACCACTCGTGATCATTCCTGTGAATGATTTGGAGAGAGCTGTAAGCTCTGTTTCCCCTCCATCACTCACTCATATGCATCTACTCTGTCTCAGTGACAGAAAGGAGCTTTTTCCCCTACAGTCATTTTTCTCTTGACATTGTGCTTTGATAAGATTAGTAGGTGAATAAACTTAATGCCAACATGCAAAGCACTTAGTAGAAAGCAGTTGATTAAACAACCTACTTGTTGCTCTGATTTTTCGCAAATAAAGTAATCCAAGAGATTTTTGCTGACCATAGTGGTTCTGTGGAGGCTTACTAAATGTTCATGTTTAGCCACTCAGATAAAAAAAATGAAGCAGTGTAAATGACAGGAGTACACTATCAGGAGCACTCTATCTGCATTGACTGGAAACAGCACAGTTTGTCCAAAGCTTTGCAGTTGGAAGTGGCAGAGTAGCCATGTCTTTTGCCAAACATCTGGGAATTGCATCCTACTTTGTAGCAAAAAAAAGATAACCATTTTGAGTCTTACATCTGTCTAGTTCATGTGAATCTCTTGGTCAAATTAAATAGTCTATTTTCTGTGCTTCTTTTCTGGACCTGAAAATCCAAACAAGATATATGTCTGCGTTTTTCCTGTCTCTAAGTCAATATAATTAATCATTCCTTATGTGTTCTTGTGCTGTAATTTTTTATACAAAGTGATAAGACAAATGTTTTTAAAATTTTGGCTCCAGTTCATCAATTCACTTAAGTACTTTTTCTTAAAAGCTCTTTTAGATCAATGGGACCTGAAGCACATATTCTGGTGCTTGGCTTAGACTATGAATGTGCTAGAATGTGTTTAGAAAACTTCGGGAAAAGTTGCATTTCTTGTGCTATCCCAGTCTTTGTATAAATTTTTTTCTTATGTTTGAAATGCAGGTCATCTTTTATTTGGTCTCTTGAGAGGCAGCAACGAACCTTACTTGATGAAATAGGTAGTAGTTATGATTTTAATCTGACCTTTGCAACTGACTGTCTTGTGGCAAACTTGTCTTAATACCAATAAAGGTAGCAGTTATTCCAGTAATGCATGTGGACGGATAGGCAGTGCGTGGTGGGGAATGCCATATGGAATGGGAGAAGCCTGGGTTGTGAGAAAAGTGGGCGTTGTGGTGGTAGAGGTCAGTATGGAGCTTCCTGACTGCCTTGGGACTCCAGGAGTGAAGAAAGCATCTTACACAGCCCCACTACTGACGTGGGTAAGAAAAGTAGAGCAGAGCCAGAAGAATTTGAGAGAGAAGATACTAAAGAAGTGGTGGGAGTGGGGAACGTATCAATTGGTCCTCAACTTACCTGTGACTAGGTTGTTAACAGTCCTAGGGTGTTTTGTGCTTGCTGCTGAAGACTGCATGTGTAAACTGCACCTTTCCCTGCTGATTTCCCACAGGAAATCTGGTAGAAGTGGTTTGAAAAGTGGTAAAAGGAGAAGCTTCACCATAAATGATGTAACATGTCCTTCTGTTAAGACATAAAAGCCATGTCATATAAGTAGACGTGAACAAACAGGAGAGAGTCCCCCAGAATGTATTGATAACTCTGTTCTTGGCAATGTTCACCAATGTTGACACCTAAGTAAATGAACTTACCCTCTGTCATCTGCTGCTTGGAGCACATGCATGGTTTCTCTGAAGCAGGCCAACAGGAAGGGTCACTGCCTGGTTCACTGTTTTACAGACTTCCTCTTCACGAAGGAGCAGTGAGAGGATTTGTGAATGCTAGTCCTCATTGCCAAATTTGGTGTAATTCAGCATTTCATGGTGGTCAAACACTGAAGTGTCAAAGTTGTGCGTTTTACCAAGATACTTGAGTGCATTACTTGATGTTTAACTGGTGACTTAAAGGCTCAGTGCAATCTCGCATTTGCACTGATAATTTCTTGGCAAGAGTAAAAATGTAGTTGACGTGGGTTTTTGTTTGTTTCTTTACACTTGGATGTCTGCAACTGAAACAAATAATTTTTTTTTCTTTGCTGGCACTTGATTCAAAGCATGTTTCACTGTTTACCATCTGTAGAAGCTACTGCTGCTAGTTATAAGATGTGTTAGTACAATGTTTTGGCTGCAGTTAGAAAAGGCACCAGTTGTGCCAATGGTGACCATATCTATGGGCAGACATAGGACCTACTTGACCCCCACACCGAAATGGTCATATGTAACCCTCTAGCTCTGCCTCCCCCTTGAGCACCTGTCCTTCCCCCTCTGTGCTTCCTATCACAGAAATGCATTTGTACCCCATCTCTCTAGCAAAGCCAGCTGCAGGACCTCCACCAGGTGGTTTCTTACCCCTGCTCTCACCACAGCCTGTCACGCCTATGCAGTGACTATCTCTCCATCCCAGGGAAGAGGGCTGCTTCCTCTGGCTGCCCAACCAGCTGGCATCCTGGGAGAGCAGCCTGTGTCCAGCCTCCAGCTTGGCTCAGCCTTGGCTTCCCCTGTGGTGGCTTTGAGTACATACTGCTCTTGTCACATTGGCTGCCAGAAGAGGCATTATGGAGAGGAAAGGGAAAAAGGAGGGAAGTGGAAAGGGAAAAAGGAGGGAAGTGGGCCAGAAAGAACACGCCAGGCTTTCTGCATCCTCAGGAAACATCCTGAACTCATACCAGCAAGTGCCTCCCTTGCTCGACAGTTGCCATGCTTCCTGCAAAAACTACCTTACATGCCATAGAACATTATTGCTGTAAGACTCAATCCTGAACTGGGCCTTGAGAAATCTCCTAAGGGCTGCTGTTTCAGTGAGTTGTGAGTTGTGGTGGTGGGAATGACTGGCTAAGGCTCCAGAGGGGACTGCAGCAAAACAGAGCAGCAGGAATAAACAGGCTGAAACCTGTCAGGCATGGCTGTGTCCCTGTGTATGGCCATTGCTGCAGTAGGAGAGTCTGAGCCTATGTCAGTGGCCACAGCACAGCTGGCCTTTAGGTTGGTCTCTTCTGTCAGGTGGTGGCAGCATAAATCCATGGGAGACACTTGACCAGTGGAAAAAGGGAAGTGGGAATTCAGCAGCTGATGTTAAAATACAGAATCTAATGTTGTCCATGGCTGGGTTAAGGAGCAGACTTCCTTGTTCAGGAGTTGAGAGCTTTTGTGAACATCTTTAAGGCATGCAGATGTAAGGCTGGCAGTCAGTTTCTGGTGTGTACATGTCTGTATATGCATGCTTGCTTTGCTCAGAGTTGCCAAATGTCTGTCTACACATACCTTAATGGTGCAAGTACCAGCTGTGTACGTGGTGGAGAGGGAAGGCATAAAACACTTAGGAAGATTTTTTTTTTTTTTTTTTTTTTACCAATACATTTTATTGCCTAGCCTTAGAACAGGTGTAAAGTTTTTATTATTACAAATTTCCCTTGAATCTGAAGATCTTGTTTCCTTTCCTGCACAGTAGCATGGCATGTCACTGAATACACATCTATCTACTTTGAGAGATTGCACTCTTGTAAAGTGCTCGTGTAGACTGAGCAGTACAACTTTATATGCAGGTAAAGCCTTAGAGGTAAAGGCTACATGTTATTGAACTGTAATAGAAATAATTTCTGATAATAATTTGTTATAGATAATTTTAATGGGTTTTACCCTTCAATACTCATTCAAAATCTTATGCAGGATACTGTTATCTAGGCAAGGTCTTCTGTAAAGGTATGGGTGAGCAAAAGATGTGTGGGTAGTGAGTGAGATGGCTTTCTTCCAAAATTAGCATAGGAGATAACTGGTCTAATCAATTAGATTAATTTGGTGTTACTGCCGTGATAACGCAGTGATCTTTCTGACAGGGAGGATTCTTGAGGACTATTTGGAGTACCTGCCAAGTGTGATGTGCTTCTCTGAACCTTGCATTCCTCTCTGGCAGTGAAGGGTGTTTTTCACTGAGCCGATGGGGGCAAAGGAAAACATCTTCCCCGATGTTGTGCTGCCTCTGGTGCGGCAGGATCATGCGAGGTCACAGGAGGCATCCTGGGTGGTGGCCTCAAGGAAGGACTGTTCTTGGCAGCTGGGGCCTCCTGTTCCCTTGGCATGCTGCTTCAGGGTGGTGGCTCATTGCCTCTGCCTGCCAGGGTGTCCAGGGCTGCCCCGGTGGGCTCGCAGGAAGTGTTGGAGGTGCTGCATACCGAATGTGAGCTGATAAGTCTTGTGGGCACTGTTGCTCACTTGCCCTGGGCCCACAGGCTAAAAATAAATGGATGATAATAAGAAAAGGATGTTGGCAGCTCAGGCAGCTCCAACAGCAGCGAAGGTTTGCCCATGTTGTGGCTGTTTTTCCTGACCTTTATTAGTGCAACCACAGGGGCATCAAAATATGCAGTTCTTTAAATGTTGCAAACAAAAGAAAAGTGTAATCCTCTGGGTGACTAGTAGTGAACTGAAAAGGTCTGATGTGCTGATGAAAAATGAAAGGTTGGAATATTTCAGGAACTGAGAGATTGTCTTTCTACCCCACAGATGAGAAATGTTCCTCAGAGGATGTCTGTGCTGGTTACCAGGCTTTTATTCCCTGCTGAGAAACTGAACATACAGGGACAGTCCTTACAGATTTCCTTAATGAGCTTGCACTTATTTATGAATTTGCCTTTCTGCGGGGGTGGTGCTTGTCACGATGTCCCCCAGGGCTCATTACAGGGATGCTTTCTCCATCTGCATCAATTGCTTGGGATGCTTCCTCATTAGTGCAGCTTGGCCAGGTTTGGTTCTTTGGGGAGAGGACTGAAAGAGTTTTCTGGGTAACGAAAGAGGGCTTCAGCAAAAGGCAAAAATAATCCTAAATGTAATTAGACGTTATTTTTATTTTTTTAAAGTGTGTGAGATAAGGCTCTGTTCCTGTGCTCGCAGCACAGCAGGAGGGCACAGCCCAGTGAGAAGGAGCGCCGGGCGCTGCCTTGAGCGGCTGTGTGCTCACTGCCTGTGTGGGTTTCCCCTTCCCTCCGCAGCCTCTGTCTGAAGTGCACTCTGGAGTAAAGTTTGCATTTATCGCCGATCGCCTCACGCTCCGCACGTAGCACTGTCGTTAAGCCATCATCTCGCTGGCCCCGAGCCAGCGCTCCGAGGCGCAGGGGCGGGCGGTCTCTCTAAACTGAACAGCCTTTATTGATACATCGGTGCACTGCGCATGTTTACAGCTGCTAATTGGAGACTTAATCTGAATATCCTTGACTGAACTAATTCACGGGCAATAGCCTTTTAAATTTCAGGTCCTGCCGTGATGGCATGCCTGCTCTCTTTCACAGCGCGCTAATCGCTTCTGGAGCGGTGGTGCCGCTGTGTGCGTGCGAGGCTCAACGACCCAGGAACAGCACAGACCAAAGCGGAGTTTCAGGTCAGAGGAGGATGTAAAATAAAAATCCAGCCTGATTTTGCATTTGCAGAAGATGAGAGAAGCACTTGAAGTACTGGAGAAAAGTGTTCATTGACATGCGCAAAAACATATGTAGATTAATTAGGCATACAAGAAAGGAGGTTAATTCTTTTAATTATTACAACAGGCAGAGGTGCTCACTGCAAGGACAGTTGTGATCCTATGGCAATTTCAGATTTGTTTCCTTAACTTTCAGTGTTCTGTTTTCTCCTTGCTGTGCCCAGAGGCTGAATACAGAGAATTTGGGTGGTGGTCTGAGAGCAGTGTTAGTTTACTTGGCTTTTTAAAAAATGTGAGTAATGTAGACAGTATACAGTGGTAGATGAATGCCTGGGACTCTTTTGCCCTTGGAAACCTAGAGAACTTCTTCCATGGTGAGATCCTTTCAGAGTTTCTGAATTGCCCCTTGACTTTAGGATCCTGTAGGATCCCAGGAAGTACCCAGCAATGGGAACAGCTCAGCAGAACTCACTGCTGTCTCCAAAGGCTGGTCTGCAAATGCTCCATGTTTTCTTGATAGGTGGCCACTGCCTACACGTGAGGCACGGCTGTTTCCTGCCTTCCCATTTCACAGTGGCTCTGTTCTGGCAGCCAGCTTGAAGTTGAAGGGCATCCAGATTTATTTCTAAGTATGTGTTCTTTTAAGAAAGATAAAAAAAGTAGTCACAGGCTGAAACAGTCCTTCATAATAATAGGCTATGAAAAACTTGCCAATCATTAGGAAAGCTCCCTAAACCCTATCACAGATTCATTTAACAGGGAGCTCATTTTTAAAGCAGCATCAGTCTGTGATCTGACTTCCTTACAGACACATTCCATAAGATTTGAAAGCTTATTAGGGGATCCTTAAGCTACAACTAGATAACATGCCAGTCATCAGCAGCTGTGTGGCATGGAGATAATCCATGAGCAGAGCTTTCATGGGTAGGTCTTTGTTTCTACCCTTAGTGCTTAGAAGAAATTTAACAAGCAGGAACAGTTTTCCGTCTTACAGTAATCAGAATATTATCAGGTAATAATAGACTTTTGGTTGGTAAGCAAAAATAAACCAATGTCTTAGCATCTTTTTCCTTCAGATGGGAGAATAGTCTTTTCCCACAGTTCTCACCATCAGGCTGCTTCTCAAAAAGTTATTTTAAAAACTGCTTTTATGTACCTGCGAACAACAAGCAAGCTGTGATGGTGCATGCAAAAGGCTAAATAAAATAAAAAAGGAGAGATGAGGTTTCAGCTCCTGGAGGATCTGAATCTGATGATCAAGCTTGCATGTAAGCAAGGAGAAGCGAGTACCAGATCACCTGCTGTAAATGCTATCTGCGGATAAACAGGATATTTTTTTATACAGTTACAAGTAATAGTTTGATTGGAGACCAATAACCAAGTTGTGATGAGGAAATGAGGGACCAGTTTCTCATGCAATACTGCCACTGAAGCCCATTTCAAGTGTTGCTTGACTGAAGTGAGCAGAATTTTACTCCCTCTTTGAACTGGTGATTCCCTTTCCAATTAAGCTAATGTCTCTCATTTGTTGGTGTTTCAACACAATTTTCTTCCCTCTGTTCCTTCCCGTCTCTATAGAGTATTAAGTTAGACCAATGGTCCCAGTTCAACAAACGAATATTTAATAATGTTCATGAGTATTTTATACTTAACCATTTTATGCTATGCAGCAGAAAACACTTGGGTGCAATAAGAAATTACTTAGGAAATGCTCCATAGCGTTTGTGTGTGTTAGTCAAGCCTCAGCTGAGAATCTCTTGTCTTTGATCATGAAATGTCAGACTACTCATGTTCTTTTAATGTAGAACATGCTGGGTGCCTTTCCCTTTCTGGATGTAAAGACTGTGCACGTGTATGAACTAGAATCAGGTTGAGCACAATGTACATTCAAAACTAAGACAATCAAGTGACCCCTGGTAGGCCTCATTTCCTAGAGAACTGGTCAAAAGTGATTTTTGTTTGCCCTCAAGTTCAGAACTGAGAACCACATATTGGGCTGAAATTTGGGAAGTGTGCTGCCAAATAAAAATATATATGAAAGCTGCAGTGGCTACAGCACTGCTAATTCTTATTAATACCTTGGTTTTCTAGATAACCATCATAGTGATATTGTAGGTCAGCATTGCTTTGTGCCTATAGCCTTTCAACTAACTTTACACGTAGCTTCTGAATTTACCTGTCTGATATCCAAGCAGTACACAGAGATTATCTATAAAAGAGATCAAAAGTAGCTGCTGTTCAGCAATATGCCATAAAAATCTGGTACAGAAAATGGGAAAGCATATTGTGGAGTCTTTTTCTTAATCTGCAAGGGTGCTTGGTGTTGGCAGGATTAAGTTGCAATGGTCAAGATTTTCCCTGCTGGTTGCAAAGATCATGCTAATTCTGAGAGAAAAATAGAGAATTAATATAGGGTTACAATACCATCTATACAGTCTGCACTGGGAGTGCACCGGGGCCCTGGCTTAATGCTAGGGAGCACAGAGAACTGTTTCTCTGACCTGGTGTCACCACTGCTTCCTATTAAGCACTGTTAATTTCCACTTACAAACATCTTCTATCTGAGATATTTTCTGAAATGTTCTGTTCCAAGTATCAGGCTGCTCTAGCACTGCTTATTTTGTAAATCATGTCTCACAGCATGATCCTGGCCATCAGCTAAAGAGAATTTGTTGTTCTGCTTGCTAGAAGCACTGGGAGGCAGGCAAAAATCCTCTCAATGGACAGCTGTTTTTTATCTGCCTTCAAACTTTGTTAGTGTCTTGCAGTTTGACTTGCAGATTTCTCTGGCTGACTTGAGTGTAATACTTAGACTGAATGATAGATAATTTATTTTTGCAAGCTTCTGTGCAGTGTGGAATTTACTGATGATTCCTGGGTCCTTACTAAAGCTGGTAATTGCTGCTTGTTTAACTTGTGGTTGACTTGCACCTTCTTGGGAAAGCTAACACCCCTGAAAATAACAGGGCAGAAGCTTTAGTCTTGATGATTTGCTTTCATTTTCCAAGTTTTGCAGGGTTTAATTTATGACTGTTGACTAGACTGCCGGAGCGTTGGTCTTCATATATGGCGTGTATGTGTGACTCCAAAGGCATGCATCTGGATATCAATTTTTAACTATTCAGCTGTTATGTAAGACTAACTCTTCTTTTTTAACTTAGAAAAGGGGAGTGTTGAAGAAATTTTCTGAGAGCTTACTCTGGGAAGTTAAGCCAACCAAAAGCCATTGTAAGAGACAGTACTGAAAAAGAAAAAGTTAGGTACATTCCTGCTTATTACTGCCTGCTATAGTTAGTTTGATTAGTTTAAGTTTGGAGCTGGTTAATGAAGAGAGGAGTTGCTTCCAAAAAATGAAGTGTGTTCTTCTGGACACAATAGCCAAAAGTGTAGGAAACATTTTTTGCTAATGCTCCACGTGCACACCTGGTAAATGGTTTGATTATTGTTATTGAGCTTCTGGCTTTTGTAGCTAGACCATGCACTAAACTGGCAAATACCAGTGTTCACAAATTACCTAAATTAAGTCTGGGTCACGCATCTCATCTCCTGTTTCTTGTTTGCTTTAAATGAATCCAAAAGTACTGCTAACAGCTGGAATCCCTGCTGACGCCAGCTTGATCTACTCTGGAGCTGTTCCAGCCATTGCTCTGATAAAGCTTGATATCGTTTCAACAGTCTCTAGGAGGACCAGAATGATTTCCCTTCATTGTTTAAGGTTTCATTCAAATATTCACTGTGCCAGGAAAAAGGATATTTCACTTCTGCTTTTCTAGTAGCAGCAGTGAAAGAAGAAAACCTTTTTCTCTTTGCTTTTATGAAAGTTAAGCTATAGTGTGACCTGTGCTTTAGGATTCAGTGGGAATTGTTCCACTTCATCTCCAGGGATGGAGTGTTGCACTCGCAAAAGGTGCTCACTGTAAATAAATAAATAAATAAAGCATCAGTGTTTGAGACAAAGCACATATTCTGCTAAGTGAACATATTATGTGGGGGAGGCCAGGGAAAACTCTGGTGTTTTGTCTAGATTTCCATAGTAAATAAAGCACCTAAATCTTTTAGGGTCTGCCCTTCAGTCTGCTGCTCATTAGCTTTTTGTTTGTGGCATTAAAAATAGTAGTACTATTGGATTGATTTTTAGGCAGTTCAGTAATCTTGGAATGTCTACACTCAAAAGAGTGACTTAAGGCCACCATAATTTTGTGTTGTACATTGACTTAAAGACAAGGTATTATTGGTCAAGAAAGTTGTATTCCCATCGAACATCATCCCTCTGGTATGGTGAGCCGGGCTTTGGGCCTCACTGGTGGGCTAGATGCCCATGCCCTTGGCAGCAGCTGTGCTGCACCTGGCTCCCAGCATGGCCCTCCTGCCTGCCCCACTGTCAGAATTGCTGCGCCCTCTCCTTGTACTCTTAGCTCTCTGGATGTGTGGGGTTTGCAGAGCAAGGTTTTGGTAACTGAGAGGTTACCAGGGTTGTTTTTGTGAGAAGCTGCTAGAAGCCTCCCCTGTGTCTGACAGAGCCAATGCCAGCTGGCTAGAAGATGGACCCACCACTGGCCAAGTAGAGAATATGGGAGTGAAACTGGGCCTGGGAAGAAGGGAGGGGCAGGGGGAAGATGTCTTAAGGTTTGGGTTTATTTCTCACTGTCCTACTCTGATTTGATTTGCAATAAATTAACTTAGTTTCCCCATGTCTTGTCAGTTCTGCCTGTGACAGTAACTTGAGTGATCTCTCCCTATCCTTATCAACCCATGAGCCTTTTAGCTATGCTTTCTTTCTTTCCGTGTTCAGTTGAGGAGGGGAGTGATAACGTGGCTTCAGGGGCACCAGGGTCATGTTTCCCAGTGTATGAAAACTCCATTTTGTAAAAGGTTAGACCTAATGTAGCTCACTGCTTGTGAGATGGGTGAAGGTGCGCCTGCTGTGCTAGTAATTGGAATGGGGGAATGCAAGAGGTGGGTTATCCTCACCAGTGAGGGCACAGCTCCTTCAGACCATTATTACATTGCAGATATAGCTGACTCGTGGTTTCCACCAGACTTATGCCTTTACCTTATTTCAAGCACTGTGCTGTAGAGTGGCCCTTCCTGCCATTATCAGGCTGATAGTGAAATGTAGTGCAGCTCTGGAGCCATTTGTAACAGCAGAGTAACAACAGAGCAGCTAGGATCTACAGCAAGGCATCTACCTTACTGCCAGGTGTGATGGAAGAGGGCTTATTACTTGGAATTAAAAGTATGTGCTTTTGTTTAGCATAATGTCCTGACCCTGCAGGCCACTAGACATCTGTGGCCTGAGGTGTGAAGAGCAGGCCCTGGTGACTTACTGCTGCCTGCAGGTACGGTTCTGGTGTTTGTTGTGGGGAGGAAAATTAATTCATACATATCTGACTCCTATGGATAGATTTTGTTCTTGGTAGCAGGAGGTTCAAGGGATCCATTGTGCTAGCTGGCAGTAGCTTCTGTGTTGGTGTTTGTTGGCACAGTAAAATTTCCATGTGATTAAACCTGCGTGTACCTGGTCATGTCCCATGAGAACAGCATGCCTTTCACATGTGCTTAGAAGAAGAAAACAAGAGTTTTGGGTTTCCTAGATAAAAATTTCAATTGCTCTTAGTAAAGCCTATGCTGTCAATCTCCAACTATCAATTACATTATCAACTGAGCATATCAGATCTTTGGAGTGGGTCAAGCAAATGGTGCATGATCATATCTTCATTCTGTGGGACAGGCATGTAAAATACTGTTATGTCTGAAGCTAGGGTTTTATGGTCTGAATGGATGGAAAAGTAGATGGGTAAAAGACTGATGGGATGGTTGGACTTGGAGGGTCAAGCAAGCATACCTGGGGGCTGCTACCAAATGGGCCATCACAGGGATCTGTCATGGGACCTGTTGTGTTAAACACCTTTATTTATCAGTAACCTGGAATAGATGGCAGAGTGCACTCTTTAACTGTGCAGAAGACACCAAACTGAGGGGGACCAGTTGATGCCCTTGAGGGCAAGGCTGCCACTAAAAGGAAACCAGATAGACTGTAGAAACAGGCCAACAGGAGCCTTATGAAATTAAACAATTGCAAATCTGACTCCTGCCCCTGGGAAGGAAGAGCCCCTTGCAGAAGGACAGGTTGGGGGCTGACAGCAGCTCTGCTGCCCAGGGGAACCTGGGAACCCTCAGGTCATCCTGGTGGACAGTGAGCTGAACATGAGCCTATGGTGTGCTTCCTGCACAACTTATTCATGGGAGCACAGCACATAGATTGAGGAGTGATAATTGCTCTCTCCTCATCTCTTCAGATACCACATCTGAACATTATCTGCAGTTTTCCAACTGAATTTAGTCCATTATTTCCCATCACTTTTGCTGCTAATACTGGCAAGCAATCTGTAGATGTCAGGGGAGTGGGAACAAGACTTCTATTGCAACAGCTTTAGGGATGATTGGTATCACTGCCAAGTAGCCCCAGTAGTGAAGAGTGACTGAGACAAATGTCTACTTCCCTACCAGCAGTCTCACCTGTTCTTCCCTGCATTCTGCTTCGGTTGCGAATCAAGTCGACCAAGTTTAATATGATTTGCTCTAAAAAACCTTTTAAGACCTCTTGATTGCCGTGTGGTTTGGAGTAATTAATGTTAGGCTTATCTCCTCATTCAAGGTGAAATTTAAACCATGAATTAAGTGATTGTATCAGCAAGTCTGAAGATGATCAAAGAGAGAAGTGTGTTCTGAAAGTTATTTGGTTAGTTCTGTGGTTCAGTCCATGAAAGCAAACACGCACTGCCCTGTGCAAACACAGCACAAAGGAGTTGCAGCTTTTTGCAGACTTTGCTCTATGGACTTTTACCAAGACCTCCTGGGGACCCTCACTTTGAGTTGGTACTAAGGGTGTATATGACAATGACTGGAAGATATGAATAGAGGAGGATGGTGGTAGTAAAGCACGACATCCTGGGATTGCTTTCTGCTTTCATTATGACTGGAAAATCAGTTTTGCAATGACTGCTTATCTGTAGAAACCCAAGCAAATTTCAGCTGAAACTGCCTCAAAGTCACGTAGCTTGTAACAAGCTTGTACCATACGTACTAGTACTCTATTTTTTTCCTTTTGTTTTAGTGTGTATATTGGGAATTATGAAAGGTATTTATTTTCCAGTTTTGAATTTCATGCTGGCTGAGCTGTCCTGTGAAAGACGTTTGTGCAAAGGTACCTTCAGGTGATGTCTGCTCTAGGTTTTGGATTGATCATCAGAAAAATACTGAGCCAAACTGGTGGTGGGAGGATGCTTAGCAAATTAAAACTGAAGGTAGGCATCTTGTAGAATTAATTATTTTACAATCTGTATCTTTCAGGCCATGGTTGCTTGCTATCCTGGAAATGGAACTGGGTATGTTCGTCATGTGGACAATCCAAATGGTGATGGGCGCTGCATCACCTGTATTTATTACCTGAATAAGAACTGGGACTCCAAGGTGAGTAAGCCATGGGGTTGAGGCAGAACAGGAAGGAAAAACTACTTTGGAAACAGAGCTTCGGAGCTGTCCGTTGTTTCTGTGAACTCTGATGAACTTCTGAACTGCTGGTCCATTCTTCATCTTCTTTTTTTTTTTTTCTGGGTGTTTTTGGCAATGCTTTGGAAGTAAGAATCTGAACGATTTCCTTATTGTCCTGTTTCCCATTCTATACACATACTGTTTTGTTGCTATAGAATAAAGCTATAAGCACTGAGCTGTATGCTCTTAACACTTTGTTTAGAGGAAACAGGAGAAAAAGAAAATCAATTCACTACAGAATAAGTGGATTCTGGGAGCAGAGTAAAATGACAGCTCAAATTTGTGACTTTATCATTCTTGATACTTCAGGCTAACCTGCAGAAGATAGGCAGCTCGCTTGTCTTATTTGTGAAGCAGTGGGGCTTAGGAAGAGGAGCAAACACGTGGTTTGATTCTACCAGTGGGTTTCTTGACAGAATGGTACTCTTGTTTCTGCCTATATTACACTAAGGCAGTTAAGTCAGCCTTGAATATGCCATACCTTTAAATTAGAAACAAAACAAAGGTTTGTAAAATTGTAGGATGTCTCTTTGCAAGTCTGTTGTCGTAATGCAGCACAAACTGTTCATGGGGGTTATCAATTGAAAATTGTCCAGTGTTTTTTGCTTCTCTAACTTCTTTTTATGCCAGTATGCTCTTTAAACACATGCAAATGCTATGAACACCCATAAGTGAGCTCACATACTGAGGCAATGCCATTGAAAAATGCAGTGTTGCAGAAAGGCACATCCTGTTACAGAGAGTATGACAGTGAAACATCTCAATGTAATAAAATCAAGGAGGAGATGTGTGAGGATATGCAAATATCCAGTTTATTTTGTGCATTGCACCCTTATCCAAATAGTGAGGAGGCATCCAAGTGAGCACTAAGAGAAGCTAACTGAAATGCAATACACTGGAGGAGTTTATTATGTAGATGCCACGATGATTTGGTGATTTTATGTAAGTGTATGCTGGAAGACATGCAATATAATATAATATTATAAGAGTATAAGCATACTGGGCTTTGAAAACAGCCATGAAGCTTTAAATCTGACTTAGTAGTTTCTCACTGAGGTTTGCATGTGGCATGGAGGTACCATGTCAGGTCAGTGCTGCACTGACAGCATCTTCCCTTCACTCTGTGATGCAGCAATAAAGTTTCCAAAGAACCCTCTAACAGCAGCAGGAGGAGGTAGGGCTCATCTTTATCTTTTGAAGTTTCTAGAGTGTGTGCAGATCACCAAGACCTTTTTCCTGAAAATCGTGGCGCATGGAAAGACAGAAATTACATGGTAGAGAAACCAGGCTGTGTTTTAAGTAGGAAAAATGGTGGCTGGGATCTATAATGCATTTGAGAAGTTTTACAAATCTAATAAAACAGGCTTCACTCTTCCCAAGGTGTAGAAGTTAATTCCCAAATGATCAGACATGGGTTCTGAAATACCTTAAGCAGTATCTAATAATCGTTGGGGAGAGAGCCTGATCTCAGATTGGTCAAGTAGAGCAGCTCTGTGGTATTCACTGATTCTAGAAATATGGCTGGAAGCTCAGAAGTTTCTCAGTGTTTGCTGCAGGGATGGTGTTACCTTTCTCTTGGTTCATTTGCTTTAGGCAGAAGCTTATGCTGAAACATTACAAACTGTTTGGCAAAATCAAAGTGGCCAAGAGACACAGCAAGGTTTTCCAGGTTTGTTGCATAGCTGTCGTGTTTATTATTAGACGTTTATTCCCCATTTGTTAGGTGTGGAGGAGGGAGAAATAAGTAATTTTTCATGTGAATGTGTGGCTGTTTATATGTGCAAAAAACAATCTTTCCTTTTTCTTTCAGCTGCATGGTGGAATTCTTCGAATATTCCCAGAAGGAAAGTCCTATGTAGCAGATGTTGAGCCGATTTTTGACCGATTACTTTTTTTTTGGTCAGATCGAAGGAACCCACATGAAGTTCAGCCTTCTTATGCAACCAGGTAAGTAGGATATTTAACACTGGTTTTTGGCTAGGAAAAAAACCCAAAGCATGTCTTCTGCCAATATTTTAATCCCAAATTATGGCCATCATGTTTAAATACATGTGCATAAAAAATAGACAGATGTTGAGTGAATTTCCTGGTTTAGAGTCATTGGGAATTCTCTCATTAAGTAAGGAGGAGCAAGCTTGAATGGTACATTTCCTTGTGTGTTGGAAAAAGAGGCCCTTAACCATTGACAGGAGAAATCTTCCAAGCTGGGCATAGCTATTTAGCTGGGAGGTGCTGGGTAATTATTTTGCCCTTGTAACACTATAGGGATTGTTGGGGCTACCATCTGTCAGCAGGCTCTGAAAAGCTGATGTGATGCAGGGCAGCCCCCAAGCTGCCTACAGGTGTCCCAGAACAGAAAAACATGCAAAGGTCTGGAAGCTACTTTTGCCCTCTGTTACTAGAAACTGTGTTCTCTTTTGTGCCTCCAGCAGAAATTCTCACCTATATTTCCATCTGACTTGTTAAAATACACACTAAAATGCTGTCTGTGTTTACCTATAAAGATGTATCATTTTCATTCTACTCTTGAAGTCTACTAATCTAGGTTTTTTTTTTTTTTTTGCTTTCTCCATGAGCATAAAACTCCAGTGCTCTATTTTAATAGCAAAAGTGGAAAGAAATGCAAGGTTTCTTTCTTTTATAGATATGCCATGACTGTGTGGTATTTTGATGCTGAAGAAAGAGCAGAAGCCAAAAAGAAGTTCAGGAATTTAACAGGTATGATTTTTTTATAAATGTTCACCAGAAAGAATTTAATGCATTTTGATATTTCCGAAGTCAGAGACAGACCAGGAGTAGTTCTGTAGCTACAAGCAGAGGTAATGCATTTTTAGAAAGCTTTTTCACCTCTAATTGCAAGTCAGTTATTTTATGCAAAGTGGAGAAGTTGTGACAGGCCTGGCCCTAGAATCCCTGATGAAAAAATGGGGAGAATGGGAGAGACAATTCCTGATTTGAGTCCCAAATGGCTGAAATTTTTTTCTACCCTGGGTGACTACTCCAGTCACAGGGAGTCAGCTCTTCTTTTGTTTTATGGGAGGTATATTTTGCCTCCTCCAAACCCTGTTTAGTACCCTCTTTAGACTTTCACCAACAGTTTAATGATTGTGTTGTCTAAATGTTCTGAATGAATAGGATCTGTCTTTTGTATTAGTAAAGGACGGAAACCCACAAAGATGTGACCCAACTTTCTAATGGCAGCCACACTGCCTGCTGCTGTAGCAATAGCATATGAGTCATGGACTGAGTTGTCCAGATGTGTTCCAGCACCCTACCTGGGACCATGATCTAAGGTTTGCTCTTCAGAGAAGTTTCAAATCTAGTCTTCAGGGGCTGCCTCCTCAAAATACAGTGTGGAGAGCACTTGTCTTTTTAAAAATGTGTGCAGCTGAACAAAGCAGAACAGACTGTCATCTCTGTAGCTTGTATGCAAAGCAAATGCTGGTTTCATCCTTGAAGAGGATTGTGAAAAAGGGGCCAAGAGGCAGTGGGAGAAAGTGTCACTGATCTGGGGTCTCAGAGTTTATGGGTTTACTTAAGTATTGCATAAATCATCTTTAATCTGAATATGACAAATGTACAAGATCTTCGTGTGACTGACCTTGTTAACGTGCTGTGGTATCATACAGCAGTTGAATCCACATGGTGGATTCATGCAGTGATTCTGAAATGGAAAGTGTTGTCCATTGAAAGCAAACCAACTTTTTTCTGTTTCTGAGTTTTCAGATGAGTACAGTCACAACCCCCTGGTTCAACCACTTTTTTCCTTTTTTTTCTTTTTGATGTAGATGCAAGGAAGAGAGAAGCACCTCTTAATGAAGACTAATCAACTGTTCCTGAACTCTTTGTGAGGAAATAAGATCCCAAAGATGACTTCCATTTCCAGCAAATAAGGGAAAAACATTTTTATGCACAAGAATGCACCGGTTGTGTCTAGGATGTGCATCTTACGCTGATGGTACTTAAGGCAGCCTCCTGTCACACTGCATCTGATAGAAGAAAGACTTGTTTGCTCTTTGCCTTTTGCTGGAAAAAATAACCAGGGTTTAAAAAAAAAAAGAGTATCTGATACTCAAGCTTAGTGGTAGTGGCTCAGCCAATTGGCTTTTGATCACTCTTTCAACTATGATACTGGTCATTGGAACTAGTGGTAAAAAGCTGAGTCTTATTTGCACTTTATGGGGGAAAAACGTTCTAGTTCAATGGGAAGATGCCTTGCAAGTTTGAAATCAGTTGGCAGACTGCTAATGGGGACAGAGAGATATTGGACATGTGAAATGAAATTGGATATTGGTAGAGCGCCATTTTACTGTCTGTCCCAAATGGACCTGTTGATGTATTGTTCATCCTTTTTCTGTGCAGAACATTGGTTCAACTCTTCAGTAACATGACTTCCCAGATGTTTGTCTACACAGTCATTGCATTTTCTGGATTTTGTTTGCTATTCAGGAGGCATGTTCTAGCTGTGCAGCTGTACTGCCCTTTCTTCCCAGGATTGAGGGGAAAGTAGTTGTGTATCTGTTCACAACTTCATAAAAACTTTTTTTTTTTCTGTTTTGAGCAGGATGGGTTGTATGTTTTCTCTTTTCACAGTTTGGTAAAACAGCTGTTTTCTCCCAAAAGTCTGGTAAACTTGGAAGGCTTGTGGCACACAATGCATTGGCCCTTAAGGGCAGTGATAACGTAGAGAAGTGTTTGCTTTGCGACTTCTCCATCTGCTGTGTTCTGTGTGACATAGATATGAATCTGAAAGGAAATGATAAGTCTGGCAGTCTGACAAATATATGATAAAAAATGGGTAACTTAGACTTGATTTTTATGCTGCATATTCTTAGTGAACACACTTGTTTAATTTTGCATGCATATGTAATTTGAATGAAACAGCAATTCCATTTCAGTTGATCTCTGATGCCAGGTAACTACCACTGCTGTGCCCAAGCTGTGAGATCAGAGTTATTCAATGGCAAAGCACTTTTTTTTTTTCTCCATTATATTTTTAAACTTACTGGACTCAGTGAGTAACTGGTGACCTGTTTCCAATCTGTCTAAACTTCTACAACCAGCACTTACTATGCAGTTCAGAATAGCTCTTAATGAAGCTGAGAGCTGGCAGTAGATGTATTTATCACTCACACTAATTGTTCTCAACCTAATACACTCTCATTCAGTTTTATCTCATGCTGTCGGTGTGTTATGTTGGACCCTATTAAATGTTCCAAACAGATGCCCCCTTTAGTGTCCCGTATTTTCCTGTGCCACTTGCCCAAGGTGGTGAAGGTGGTCTGTGTGAACTTCGGGCCCCTGCACCACTTCCCCACACGCTGCTGGGTTGTCATGCTGTGATGGGGCTGCACTTGAATCTAGGCAATGGAAAAGTAGTGTGCAATGGCAACAGACAGTGACAGAAATGTAACAGCTGCATAGGACAGAAAAGAAATAACTTTCATGACATAAAAAATGATAATGGAAAATGGATTTTTTTTTTAAGCGGTTTTGTAGCTTGAAAAGCTGAGCATCCTTCAGCCTGCCCATGAATGCTGAATGTAAATTCAGCAGTGCTAAGAAACCCCTTATTCTCTCTGGCTTCACCCAGAGATCCAGTTATGGTCTTATAGGCCTGAGCACTGTGCTCCATAAGAGAGGAATGTGAGGGAACATATGTGACTAATATACTTACAACTCAAGACTAGGAAAAGACAAAGAACGTGATAAATGTCCTTTAATGTTAAGAAAAACATTATTCTACTTCAGTTGCTTCTAAGTAACCCCAGAGACTTGAAGGAAACTTAGTGATAACTTGAAATTCTCATTCTGAAATGTTCGTGTGAGAGGTGAAAGAGTTTGGGCTCTTCCTTGAAAGCGAGAGGTAACCCTTTGAAATGTGAGAGATATTGGAAAAGACAGCATTACTATTTAGAGAAGGCAGTGGAATATAACCTGTTGTACTACTATGCAAAGTTGATAATGGCACATAAATTTGAAACTCCTAAATGCTTTTAAAAGGAGGAAAAAGATAAATCAGAGCCAAGCAAATACTGCTTTACTCTAGAAACTGTAACCTTAAAAATGAACTGGAAAGCATTGTTAGTACACATCTTACTGGACCCTGGAATTGTGGAAAAACCATGTGGAAGGGAAAAAGCTTTGTGTAAGGGCTGAAAAAGGAAGGTACTTAAGTTATCACTGTTGCTACTACCAGGTTTCTACAGTGGTCAGCAACATGTGTAGTAAATGGAGCATAGAGCAATTGCATTTAGTTGCTTTTATCATAAATAAAGTACATATTTTCTTTTTTGCAAACATCTCCCTCATCTATATTACATATACAGAAGACAGAGGAATTATTCTGTGGCAGAGAGTGTTGTCTTTATTAACAGTCATAACCAAGTGCAAAAGAAGTTGAGGGCTTGAGAGCTTGAAACCAGTTCCTCAGTCCTCCCTTTCAGATCTCTACTCTGTTTCGAGTGGGTTGATCTCCTTGAAGAAGCTGTAGTTTAATTGGGTGTGGGGTGTAGGGAGTGTTGGCCATTTAGGAATACAGAGGTGTGATGTTTCCTACATAGATTTTCTTGCCTGTCTCTAGAATTGTTGCAAACTGCTCTGAAAGAATGGAATTGTCTGTCTGTGTGAGGGAAGCAGGCTTCTGCAGTGGGGAAGGTATTTCAAAGAGGCTTTTTCCTTATCTCTTGTCTTCATACCAAACTGTTTGAATCAAATGGCTAAACAGCACTTGTCAGCCAGTTGTTGAAAAGAATGCTTTCTCTAAGGCATTTAACTTTGAATCCTCCAAAAAAAATTTTTTTTTAATCTTTAGGTAATGTGCCTTCATTGTTCATATCTGTGAAGATGTTTCATGCTGCACATGCATGTCATGTCATGCAAGTTTTTGATGGCTCTTTAAAAAACATGGTTGCCTTTTCAATTGTGTGGGGAAAACATGCAGAGCCACTAAGCTGCAGTTTTCAACAGGAGGTTTTTGTTGTGCTGCAGGGAGGAAAAAAGGCCAGGAGGCAGGGCTGAAAATCAGGAGACTGTTTTTATTCTTAAACCTGTGACCACTGGCCTTTTGAGCAAAGTAGGCTCTAATAAATCTTTTTCTTGAGATTACTTCTGGATCTATGAAGAATTACTTCTACAAAATAGTGTCTAAAAAGTTCCACTCTTTTTTCCTTTCTGTTTTTAAGCAGTTTTAGTCCTGTGTGTTTTTTAAAATATTGGAGTTTATTATATGTATTTCTTGTTGCAAAATAGCTGGCTCTAACATGACTTGCATCTAGAAGAAAATGTGTTTATTTGCAGGCAAATGACTAGTTCTACTTTGACTGTGATGCACTCCCAGCAGATATCTGAGAGTGAGTTATGACTGCATCTTCTCTTGTCAGGTTGTATGCTGGTCAACAATGCTGGCATCTTGCATTGGATTCATATAGAAACCTCTAGTAGTATTTTACCACACATCACGTTTTGTGTTCCTGTTACTATTAAAAAAAAAAAAAGAAGTTTCAGGAGTCAATAAACACTGGGTAATGTTAAACACTGTCCTGTGCAAATCTCTTCAGTCTTGTGTCTCACTGTTGTGGCCAGGGATGCAAGGGTGGGTGCAGTGCCATGCAGCTCCATGTAGGGTGACACTGAAATCTGTATCCACGACTGTCTTCTGCTGTTGGAGAGCTTGTTTTGTTGCCCTCAGCTTGGCACATTTCATTGGTCACTTCCTGCTATTTTGAAGTTATTTACCTAGCTAGTGACCCTCTTCTTGAAATGCCTATTTGTTTTCATGCTCCTGTTGAACCAGATAACATTCTCACGATTCAATTGTTGTCTGATAAGTTTTATTTTTAACAGTGTTCACATCCTCCCCCTGCTACTTTTCCAGTCTGAATCCCACAGTTTTTCTCCTGTGACTGTGTGGGAGACTTCTCCTCACTCCCACTAACAGTGGTGTTGAATGAAAGCCAGGGCATTTTCACTCAATTGGTAGAGCTGTGAGCTTTCTGATTCCTTTGCAATCTTATGAATATTGAGAATTTCCCTTTTCCTATTTAAAACATGGTATCTATCATGGAGGGTTTGGATTTGACTTGTGGGGGTTTTTTTTGTGGGAGATGGAAAAGATGTCTAAACTTGCCATTTATTTAAGTATTTCTTTTTGACTAAGTTTTTAGAGCATAGGGAGGAAGACCTATGGAAAGCAGAGGGGTTTCTCTTCTGAGCATGCTCCTCAAAGAATAAAGGTTTATAGGAGCAGCTTGAGAAGAAGCTGGCCGTTGGCCATCCAGCTGCCAAGGACTTTGAACTCTGACTAAACTTTCTCTAAGTAAATATGTTTGTAGTAATTGTTGTCTTACAGCTATTTAGGGGTTTCTTTCCTCCCCCACCTACCCAAAGGGATATGGCTAAATATATTAGCACTGACAATTCTCATGACTCTTGAGAATGCATCTGATATTGGAGGTTGCACTGAAAATTGCAAAGGAGCATGACAGTGGAAGAGAGGTTAGTAAAAATTGATTCCCCTTTCCCACATAATGTTGTCTCTATGGAGTACTTGTACTTCAGAGAGTTGGTTAAAACTCCAGTCCTGTTCCACAAGGCATTGAGAGTTTTTTATCTGTCTTTTGGAAAGCACGGATAATTTCATCTGCATGTGTGCTTATTTTAAACAAAGCTGGAGATGCTAAATAAACCACACTGGGTCAACTGCAGACAGTAGCAGTTCTTACATGGTGGCAAAGAGAGTCAATGCCAGCATGTCCAGCACTCCTTTGCTGGGTACTCACAGTCTTTCTTCTAGAGAGGAGGAAGTTTGGGATCCCTGATGTTAGCTAACACCCTGGACCTGTGGGGCTGGTGAGAAGCATGGAAAGAAAGACCCTGTAGTCCAAACAAGTAGAGCTCTGAAAAATCATTTGTGGTTACATGGGTTCACAGCTCCCATGAGGCTGCTGAGTAGAGGGAGCAGAGAAGTTGCTTCTGGAGCCAGGCCCAGGCTATCCCCAGGAAGAGTGCAGAGCTCTGAGTTCACACCATGGGAGCCCATGCAGAGTCTGGTCACTCCTGCTCTTCAGGATGGGTTATCCCTTCCCAGGCAGAGGATGTCGAGGTGTTAAAGTGGATGAGAGACAATGGTTACTGTCATTGTGCCCTCTTGCTGAACCAAGAATTGATTAGCTTCCTGCAAGGGACCTGGCATCCCTCTGCAGCCCCCAGAGATTGTCTGTCAAGGACGCAGTGTCGATCCACCTTGTGCCAGGAAAGGTCTGGTTAGAATGTAATCTTGAGGGGTTGATGTGTCATTCAGTGCCAGCAGGTTATTTTTAATTTGCTAAACACTTTCATGCCAGCTTTGACACCTGTCCCACCTATACAGTGGCTCAGTGGATGACCTGTGTTCATGACTGGGATACACGGTAACATACTACACTATGCTCTAAGCAAGGGAGAAGATGCCTGCTGTTACGTGGTACCAGCCACTTCTTTTATAAGAAGAAAAAAAAACATCAAGGAAGAAGAAAAAAAAGACATCTGAACAGACATTTAATTGTCAAAGGAAGTCTTAACAGACTAAACCTCAGCTGTCTTAAGAGAGTTTTCAAAAGCATACTGCAAACACTTCTGTTTCAAAGCTTATGCTGCTTTATCTATGAGAAGCTAAACACTGGCTAATTCTTTAATTAGTTCCCAACAAAATGTTTTTCTCTGTAGCCAAGGCTTGCTACAGGATAATTATGTCTTTAGTTTAAAAAAAAGTGTCAATACAGAAAGTTGTTTTGATTTTTCTTTCTTCAAATGTTTTACTTTGCCTTCTACTTAGTTTCTACTCTCTTCATTCTCAGCTGCAATATCTTTCCTTGATTTGGGAAAGGTTGATTACTTTATTTTTAGCTCCCTGTGCTGCATGAATGGACATGGCAGACCCAAGCCAGTACTGTGGTCTGGGTGCAATTGTGCGAGTGCAGTGCTTGGGTCTGTCCCAGGGCCAAGGAGATGGAGGAACCTGAGGCACCATCGGTTAAGCAGCTCAACTTCTTGAACTGCAGTGACCATGCTACAGTTTAACCATGTGGGTACCCAAGTGCGACGCTGCATGCCGAAGATCTACATTTGAAGCTTCCCAACTTCCTGCCTACAACCACAGTCATCTACATTTATTTTAGCAGAGTTTCCAGAACACCAACAGATCTCCTGCTAGTTTGTTAAGAGCTGCTTAAGTCTTGACAGGACTGAATGGATGCAAATCTTCTAGGGCTGAGTCCCATATGGATGCTGTGCTTTAACCCCAGCCAGCAACCACGTACCACACAGCTGCTCAATCCTCCACCAGCTGGACTGTGGAGAAGAGCAAAAGGGTAAAACTTGAAAATTTGTGGGTTGAGATAAACGTAGGGAAAGGGAAAGCAAAAGCTGTGCACACTAACAAAGCAGCATATTAAGTCACTGCTCCCCATGGGCAGGCATGTGTTCAGCCATCTCAGCAGGGCCCTATCATGTCTAATGGTGACTTGTGAAGGCAAACACCATCACTCCACATGCCCCCCTCTTCTTCCCCCCAGTTTATATCCTGAGCATGGTCAGGAATATCTCTTTGATCACTTGGGGTCACCTCTCCTGGCTGTGTCTCCTCCCAATCTTCCATGTACCCCAGCCCTCAGTGATAAAAAACATGTCTGTATTCTCAACGCTGTGTTCAGCACAGATCCAAAACAGCCACTGTGAAGAAAATTAACTACCCCAGCTGAAGCCAGCACTGAGACAAAAATAGGAGGGAGAGGAATTGCCCCTCTTCCCTTCTCTGATCCATGTCTGTCAGGGCATGGATGCAGGATGCCAAAGATAGACACCAGGCTTACTCAAGGAGAGTCAGACTAGCTTCATTTATCACACAGGAGAAGATCCTTAGTATTAGGCTACACAGTATGTCCATGTGATGGGGGAGCAGTGTGACCTGTCGAACCCATTGACATTGTTACATTTCTGAGGGAATGAATATATTTTCATTTTTTCAAGAGGAAATTTATGTGAACTCAGATATTGTGGCTTCTGTCCTCAAGAAAGGTGGAAAAAAATGTTCCCCTTTCAGTCCACTGGAAAAAATAAGTATGATCAGAGACCTACAAACTGTAACCTGTGAGGCTGAGCTAAAAGATCTGGTACTGTTCCTTCCAGGGACAAGGAGAGTGGGAAGACAAGTGAAGGAGGAAGTAAAAACATTATAAAGGTCTTAAAATACAGGAAATGTACTAAAAAGAATATGAAAGTAGTTTGTTCTCTATACCTGTGATGCATAACACAAATAATGGGATAAAATCAGAGCAAGGAAGTTACAAGTCATTTGTTGGGAAAAACTTTCTTATGTCTGGGGTGCTGAACCACTGGAGTGCCTGAGGATGTTGTGGAGTTGCCCTTATGAGAGCTCTTTGGAGAAACGTCTGCCAAGATTGATGTAAGTAGAAGTAATTTTTTTTTCTTGGAGCAATGAGTAAAGACCCAACCAGGCTAAATGACATGTTCTGTGTCATGGCAACATAAGCATTAATTTGGAACTTACATGGTCAAGGCATCCCATGAAGGGAAGAGGAATGAGGTTATCCTGTTCCAGTAAAGGTTATAGAGACCACTGCTATGTGTTACTGTAGGACTAGACCAGGGCTGCCCTTTGCCAGGAGTGAAGTTCAGCCCAACCCTGCCATGAGCAGCTGTTCTCCCCTGCCCTTTTATTTCTGCCATGATGCACTTGCAGTTACCACTGTCATGCACTGCACAGCAGGCTGGGCTTGGGGAGCACACACCTCAGGAGGATCCTGCTTCCTGGCATTGCTCTGTGCTGAGCAGCACCTCTTGTCTTCTTGGGCAGTAAAGAGCTGAACCCGCGTTTTCCACAGCAATGAGGAATTGGTATCTCCTTTTGAACCCGCTTGCTGTAAGATAGTTCATGCAGGTTACACTTATTTTTTATCCAAATCTAAAGCTGTGCATTTCTCTCATCCTCTTTTTCCTGTCTCAAATTCGAGAACTGCAATCCTGGGTGTGATGCCCCTTTGTATCTAGACTCAAGATATAGCAGGAAGCAACTTCCCCTCCTGTCCTGAGAGACTGTGTGCAAGATCTGTGCCTCTCACATAACAACACTGTCCAGAACAGCCATGAAAAAGCTGGTTGGGTTCTCTGTTTCCTAGGAAATGTGTTATAGGTCATCTTCAATCATTCACTACTAATGGAAATAATATTGGGGAGTGGGGGTGGTTGGAGAAGGGAATGATGAAGAAATATACAGTGGGATATCAGAAGTTAGTCTTTGGGGGCATATGGTTTTAAAGGCAGGAACCTCCCCTCTCCTCACAAGTTCATGTTCTCATTAAAAAGAATGTGCATGTGTCTGAGAGTCAGTGTTTGCTATGTCCATTAAACATTTTCTCCCCTTTGCAAACCCATGTTGCTTTCCAAGTATATTTTAAGTTATTCTCAGCTGAGTCATTAATTCATACATCTGAAAGAACTTGAGTTAACTAATGTGATCATAAATTCAACCACTTTGAATATCAGTACTTGAGCCTAGATGTGTTTATTATTAATATTAAATACCATGAGTAGTTCTTGTAAACTTTTCTTTCACTTTTAAAACTGGCAGTTCATCAAAATTTTATATAATATTGGAACCTATACTATTGTTGCTGCTTTAAACACGTTAATATCATAAGTGAAACATTTCCCCTTTATTGTTAATGTATTTCCTTTGCTTAACCTTTGTGACTGTGCCCAGGGAACACATGAAAATTGTTGGAATCTCAGCTTCTTTTCATTCCCCTTGTCAGCAAATCATAAGATGTAGACAAGGCCATTTTGGAGGACATGAGGGTGTTCCCAGCTTCTGCAGGTGCCATGCCTTCCCCAGGCTGGCTTGGCATTTTGAAGGGATGGATCTCTCTGCTGTCCCCACTGTCCAGAGCACCCATGCCAGCACCCTGACCAGCATCACCCTGTGCAGCAGCACAAAAGAATCTTCTCCCCTGCCATCTTAAGACTCAATGTCTCAATTTGCTGTATCTACTGCTGATTTCAAGGTTTTTGTTCTATTGTATATTTATGCTCTGTCTCCCGAGAGTTGAGGAATAGATAAAAGCTCTGAAGATCATCTGTTTCATCATCCAGACCCATGCTTCTGCAGCAGCAACCCCATGATGGGTTTCTTTAAGGGCGTCCTGGGGAAAGCTGAGGCTCCTCAGTGCCTTTGGCACCCATGCAGGGCTGCAGATGTAGGGTCAACATGTGGCCTCCCATTCTCAGGAAATACTGATTGGAGAGTCCTGCCCAGGCCTGGAAAATGCAGTGTCTGTCACAGCATCCTAGGCATTGCACAGCTTAGGCCTTGCTGCCTCAGGAGGAGGCTCACAAAGAGCTTTTCGTGGTGGCCCTGAGATTGGCTCAGTTGGCACTAGTATACCAAGGTTGTGGTTCAGTCCTTGCATGGGCCATTCACTAAGGAGTTGGACTCAATGATCCTTGTGGATCCCTTCCAACTCAGACTATTCTGTGATCTAAGAAAAGCATAAGCCATGTAGGATGGGGATGGCTCTGCAGAACCCTTAGCAGAGTGTGACATGGGGACTGTGACTGCAGGCTCTCCTCTGCCCATTAATGCCTTGTTCTTGGTTATTACCTGTGAGTTTGCAATATAAACTGATTTTAGGCTTTTCTGCATGCTATCAAAAGTTCTTCAGATGGATTTCTTCCCCCCCAGCTTCTCTCAAGCTGAATGCAAACCTTACTTCTTGGTCTTTTCTCCTCCCTTGAAGGCATATCTCCAAGCACCACCTCTGCCAGATCCTGGTGCCATCTGGAAGCACAGCACCATGCTATCCAGCCCCAGCAGCTGCTGAACACCAAAGGAGTGCTTAAAAATTAATCCAAAGCTTGTATTTCTCATTAAAAGTGCTAAATTGTTGGTGCACAGCCCAGAAAGTCTATGTGGGTTCAGTAAATACTCTCCTCATTATTTAATAAAGGACTTTACAAAGAGCTAAATACAGCTACAAAATCATTAGGGAAACTGGGCAGTAATTAACAGGCATGAGGTGGAACCCCCTTTCTGCATGGGTCTCCTAGGGAAGAAGGACAAAGCAGACCCATGGGCACCAGCTCCTTTCCTCCCAGGGCAGAGAGATTTAAATCAATCTTAGTTTAAAAACAGTGCAGGCACCAAATGGAGAGAGTAGTGGGTATATTTGGAGACCTTTGGAGCAGTTGAGAAAACAGCCCAGAACTGGGCGTCATCCCAAGGGGACTCAAAGTGTTTGCTTACCATAAGGGCCAAATTATCCCAGACTTAAGTACACAAGTCAAGCAAAATATGTTAATTGACATTTCACTTTCAAATACTCTCCCAGTTTGTACTGGAAGAAGTAGCATCCATATGTGCAAAGAGGGGCTTTGGCTCAATCCCCACCACGTGTGTGATCTTAGTTATGCCTTGTATGTGCTAGGTTGTGTCTCATTTTTGCCCTTAAAAACATCCAAGCAAGCAGGTGAGCCCTAGTTTTAGGCAGGGACTGGCAAAATGCTGCAAAACCCAAGGGAGCTATGGAGGGAACAGGAGAGTTGCCCAAAGCAGCATCTTCCAGTTTGTCAGTGTGTGCTCCTTTTATTTAGACAGCATCCCGGTGACCCGGGCACTGTTGAGGGACTGGCCATGCAGTACTCTGTGAGTGTGCAGGAGGGAGTGCACCCCCTGCACAGCGAGATCCCCTGTGTCGCCTTCTTCCTGATGGATGCACCCACAACCATGTCATTGTGCTGGCCACCCAGGCCTGGAATGCTGCTCTCAAGGTAATGTTCCATGGACATCCAGCAGGCAGACGTGGATTCACTGTGGGCCGTGGCTTTACAGCTGCTGCAGGAGCACATCTTCCTGCTGGAGCCCTTTGAGCTCATGAGGCAGCTCAGGAAACAATTCAAGGACAAACTCTGTGAGAGCTGCCAGTGTTGGGTGCCTGCTTCTCACCTGGGCTAGAATATGACCTTCAGAGGGATGTTTGGGGTGGCTGTCCTTGCTGAGTAGCATAGGCAGGGAAGCAACCTCCCCAATGGGAAGGTGTTGGGATAGGTGCCTTTCCACTTGTTCACCTTTCCTGATGTGAGATAAGGAAAGTTTTGCAAGTATTGCATGCATGTGGTTTTTTTCACCTGTGCTAGGTAGCTCTGGCCCAAGCCAGGATGTTGTGGCAGCAGTGATGGAAATGTTAAAGAGCAGAAAATGTGGAGCTGGTTTCCCTGGGTGTAGTAGGTCTGGGTGACACATCCCAGAGCCATATATATATATTTCACAGATCCCTATATATATTTTAATGTGGCTCGAGAAGGCTCACCTCCTATGCAGACACGTGCATGGCATCCACTGCATGTTTGTGTTTGAGAAATCCCTGGCCACATGGTGCTGCTCAGAAGTGTCTGGCTGTGAGCCAGCAAGATATTTTGCACCATGATGGTGCTGGCACAGGTCGGGACCTGTCTGTGCCTCACCATGCTGGCAGGCTTTGCTGGAGACCTGCATTGCAGCAGTCTGGTGAGACCTTACCTGTTTCAGCATCTGTTGAAGGGCAGAAGGCAGCTGCCAGCCTCTTCCAGGCAGTATTTCCTTGCCAGGGACTGGAGTAGTACCATGGTGGGTCTCAGCTTGCTGGGTTGGAGCAGTCCAGGCTGACAAGATATTGCTTCCCAGAACCCTGGTATGCTCCTGCACTTGATGCCTTTGCCTCCAATGTTCTGCCTGTTTCCTGCCTGCCCTGCTGTCCAGTTCCCATTGGCTCTACAGGCTTCTGGCCACACAGACACTCAGACCTGTCTCCTGCAGTACGTTCCAGCTGAGCTCAAGCTTATGCTTATTCAGCTCAAGCTATCAGCAATATAAAATAATACTCAATATTGATTTAGCACTTGGGTAAATTAGAAAGCTAGGGCAGTTCAGAAGCCTTCCCTGCACAGTGCCCATGTCTGCACTGGAAATCAGCAGGTGAGTGCTGGGGCTGGAAGGGCTGGGGCTGTGTGGGTCGTCCTGGTGGCTATGACTGCAGTGACACGTGCCAGAGCCAGGGTCCCTGTGTGTCTGACTGATCTAATGCCCATTCTGTCTTGCTGAGCTGAACCTGTGTGTGGAGCAGAAGCATGGCTGCCAGCACATCTGCTAATCAGTACCCCCGGCTCCTTCTACTGTGAGTGCAACCAGGACTACAAGTTCAATGTGGGTGGAAAAACCTATTTGTTTAAAAACCCTTTTAAAATCCTATGTCTTGTAGGGGGCTTGTAGTTAGGCGTCTCATGGAGGGAAGCTGAAATGCAGCAGAGGACTCAGGGAGGCCAGCAGCAGCCTGGGTGCTCTATTCACTTGGGTGCTGCTGCCTGGTTTGGTAATGATTGCAGACATTCAGCATTCCTAAATCCTGGCCAGTCACCTGGTCATTACAGAGCCGTGTGCATTGTTCCCATTCTTGGTGAGGCTACCATGGTCTGGGCTGGTGAGCACTTCTGCAGGCTATTGCAGCACATGAGCCTCACCTACAGTGGTCTGTGGACTGTTTTGCTACCCAGAATCTGCCCATGGATGTGAACAGAGACTCAGGACCATCCCCATTCTCACTACCACCCCATGGCCACTGAGCGACTTTGGGCTGCTTTTCCCAAAGCTATCCTGCCTGGCTCTTGATAGCCTTAGAATGACATGTTAGCGTAGAGACAGGTGGCAGAACAGACATCACAAACTGCAGGTATATGGACCCAATGCCAGTGAGTTTGCACATCCTTTAATTTAGAAATTATTGACATTAATGATGTTGCTTCTCAGGTTTAGTGGTGTGCCCAGAGTTGAGCAGGTGGGGATGCTGAGCAACCTTTGCTGAAAGAATGAGTCTTGCAGATCAAACTTAAACTGCAAGAGTGAGCCATGGCGTGGTTGTTGCTTGTGCACCATGCAAGACTACAGCTTGAATGCCCTTCAGTTGTTCACTGCAGTATTAAAACATATTTGCAGTGGAGAAACCTGCACAGTGGTAGCCATCTAGCTTGTCTTTCCTGAGCAACCGGTGCTCTGCAAGCAGCTGGTCAACATTTTCTATCATGGTTCTGGTTGCACATTGAAAAAAATTGTTTTCTGCTAGTATTTAAGATGAAATTGCTGTACAGAGCTTCTTGTTAATGCCTGGGGAATGTGAAATTTTCTTATTTGAAATGTCTCAGGACATAAAACAACATAATCTTGAAAATAATTTAGTATGAGTCCTGGACAGAAAGTAGTACCAAAGCCATTCAAACCCTTTATTTTTATTCTCTGCAGTAATTAATTGCACATATCAGAGCCTACACTTGTCGTTTTAAGTATCAGAAGAAAGATTAGGAGAAAAGTTCAATAAATCAAACATGGAAGTGTTGCCACCAAGTGGTACAAACTGTATTAGGCAATGGCTCATAACTTCTAGATCACAGTGATGTATCTGAGATGGCTTGATGTTTTATAAAAAGATTCCTTTTTGCTTTGTTTACCTATCCTTTTGGGGTTTTGTGTGTGTGTAATTTATTTTACTTCCCTTGATGTTAAATGAAGGTGCTTGCACCCATCTCCATGGGTATGGAGATGGTATGTATGTCATACAGAATGCAGCCTCTTTCAGCTTCTTCTGGAGCTGCAGGCAGTGGAGAGGCAAATACACAAGTCTTCTGGGTTTATGGGGCTGTTCTGGCAGTTTCTGCTGCAGTCTCCTGTGTTTTTGGGATGTGGCATATCCCTCCTCAACCTCACATGTTAGCAGAGTGGCCCCACAGTGGAATGTGTCCCCCGGAGTGGCTGAGGAATTTCCCAGCCTACCCCTGACTTTTCTAGTGCAACCCATCCTGGAGAACTTGGGCACTTTTGAAATCATCTGCAGATTTATATGATTTTTTTAGTGATGCTTATGTGTGTGCTGAGGTGTTTTGTTTTTCAGCTAAAGTATTAAGCATATTGTACTTTAGCCACATATTTTTCATTACTGTGCAGGAGCTGAATCATGCCCTGATGTTTAGAAAGCCTAGATTATTTAAAAAAACAAACCAAAACCCAAAAACCAACAAAAAAACCAACCAACCAAAAAAAACCAAGAAAACTTTTTTTCTGCAAACTAGACTGAAGTGCTTCTTTGCTATTTATGTTGTGAAGCACACATTATTCTTGAGAGATGTCTCTCCCATAGGAGCAGGGCTTCCCGGAGCCACTTGGGGCACAAGGCAGCACAAAGCAGTAATAGGGGGTGATGTAGAGACTTGTGCACATGGACACACAGATCCTATTCTGGACAAGCATATTCCAATCCCAGCATGTGCCAGGGGTGCAGAGGGTCTGCAGGTCTCACACCCTTCTGCTCCCTGTCTGTGGCACCAGCAAACTGACCAGCTGAAGGTCCTTTCTGCTGGTGGGTGGGAAGGTGAGGGTGGTGCAGGAGTGTGGAGAACTGAAAGTTGTGGTGGGGCCTCATATAGATAGTGGTGATAGTGCAGTGCTGGATTGGCTGCTTGGATTAGTCCAACATCTGGAATAGGAGCCCAACAGAAAAAAATTAGGCTAAAAAATACTTTTTAAAAGCTGACATATTTTCTCAGCTTTTTTCCTCAACAACCACTCCCTTTCTCTCCGTCATGTGTTTCTCAGAGTGCAAATCTGAAGTACTCCTAATTTTTTTTTGAAACATTGTCAGTGTTGCCGCTATTCTTTTCAGACCCAGAAAATTATGGCAAAAGGCAGAATTAATCAGCAAGCTCCCTTTTTCCCCAGGTATAGTCTTCGTTAACTACAAATCACAGTAGAGGAGTTAAATTAATGCAGCTGAGCCCCTGAAAGGAGCCCCTAGCAAAGGGGTGTATGTGTATGTGTGCTGTTGAAACTCAACAGAGTTGAGAAAAGTTGGAGAAAAGGCCTCCAAAAATCTTCCTGCATGATTTCCAAAGCTCTTGCAAGTGTGAGTATATTTCAAGTTTATTTTTTGACATTACAAAGAGAATTAAAATAAGTGCAAAGGATGATGTTAACCTCAATAACATCCAGCATTGTTATGCAGAGGGAAAGGATTAAAATTAGGATCATATCTATATAAAATCTGTCCTAACAGGAACAGGGGAATTTGTCTAAAATCTGGAAGCAGATGCACACAATCCATCAGGGATGAGGGGGACAATGACTGGGTTTGCAACTACTGACTTGCATGGCAACTGAATTAGGTACATGGTCTTCCAGACTAACCTTTCCAGGTATCTGGAGGTCAAAGAATCAGAATCATTTAAGTTGGAAAAGACCTCTAAGGTCACCAAGTTCAATCAGCCCCACTGTGTTTGCCTCTAAATCATGTCTGTGGTTTGCTTGTCTTATCGGACTGCAAATGGAGATTAAACTTGATAATGACCTCTGAAGAGCAGCAAAGAGAAAGAGTTTCTGGCCCTGAATGTTTCACTTAATTTATTTGTTTTGCAGCTGTTTTTGAAGGAAGGGGGAAAATGATCATGCCATTAAAGCTGAAACAACTAAACTTTCCTTCTTTTTTGGTGTATAAGAAGAGTCTTAAGCATTTAAGTAATTGAGCTATATGGGTAATATTTCAGAGCTAAAATGTAAATGATATAAAAGTATATGAAAGGACTATAAAATAATTTTCATGTTAGAACTACAGGGCATGAAGGCCAACACAAAAGACCTTTCCAGACAGTACTCCTGCACACTCAGTGAACAGGTACATTGGAGAAGCCTGTTTCCACACATGTGATTTCAGCACTGTGGCATCTTGTCCTGCCATGTCCCCAGGGTAACACACAGCAGAAAGAGATGCTGTCACACAGAGCTGCTGCAAGTTTTCAAAGGTGTCTCAAGCACTGGTACTTAGAGGAAGCAACAGAGATGGTGAAGGGCCTTGAGGGGAAACCATATGAGAGTGGCTGAGGTCACTTGGTCTGCTCAGCCTGGAGAAAAAGACACTGAGGGGAGACCTCACTGCAATTACAGCTTCCTCATGAGGGGAAGAGGAGGGGCAGGCACTGATCTCTGCTCTGTGGTAACAAGGACAGGACAAGAGGGAATGGCTGAGGTTGTGTATGGGGAGGGTTAGGTTGGATATTAGGAAAAAGGTTCATCATCCAGAGGTGATTGGGCACTGGAACAGGCTCCTCAGGGAAGTGGTCACAGCATGAAGCCTTGCAGAGTTTGAGAAGATTTGGACAATAGACAATTTGTGCTCTCTGGCACATGATGTTACTCTTAGGGATGGTTTTGTGCAGGGCCAGGAGTTGGACTTGGTGATTCCTGTGGGTCCCTTCCAGCTCAGCATATATTTCGTGATTCTGGGCTTCTATGATACTTTTTTAAAATTATTTTATTATTTTTTAATTCCTTCGTATTAATTTCTTTAGGTAATATCCCATTTTGAAGACCCCTACCCACAGTTTTGTTTTTCTTACTTTCTTTACTATTTCTCTGTGCCATGATCTAAGAAACATCTTTGGGGTTTGCTACTAATTAATTGTGTTAATGGTGTCACACGGCTGCTTCTCCAGAAATAGCTACTGGCATGAGCAGAACTTGTAATTTTCCAGATGCAATGTTTCCTCACTTTGTGTGGAAAAACCCCAGGAAAACAAAAGAGCACCTGTGAAGAACAAATATAACTGCAGTTCACTGTAGCCTTTCAGTACAAAGTCACAAAAACCTTCCTAGACCACATACAAGGCTCTGCTGTAAACTGAGGCCTTTCCACTCACAATGTGCCACTGCTGCCAGAGCTGGCTTTTATTTTGGGGCTCCCTGCTAGCCCATGTCCGTGGGGTGCAGGGCTGTGAGACACCCAGAAAGGCTGTGGCTCTGGACTGGGCACTGGACTGGGCGCCTTTTATGTTGCCTGCATATATGACTCTGTGTTTTTCCTCAGGGATAATTTTGACATTACAGAGACTAGAACATCCAGTGCAGAAAATACAGGAAGGAAGAGTAAACCTCTAATAAATTATATCTTAAAAGGATCTGAGTAGAGGGAGGAAAAATGTACCTCTAACAACAGGAAAGTTTAAAAGAAACTTATATTGAATAATATAATTTCACATGAGAAAAAGGTCTTTACTTCTCTCAGTGTGGGAAGACACAAAGGTTTCAGTACTTTATGCTTAAGTAGGGTAAAGGTCAAGAATCCTTTTGGCATACTGTGGTTAAAAAATCATGCTGTTAAAAGTGTATTAAATGTGACTCCTGATTTCTTGTAGCCACAGATTTAAGGGCAATTACTTTTCATTTAGCTTGTCCAAAGTTTTGCCAGCAAGAACCTGGCATTGCACTAAGCAAAAAATATTGTGTAACTTGCAACAAAATACATCAGTCTCATCCCAGCTGCTACCCTGTTGTTTTGCACATGGTCTGTGAGAGAAAGTTGCTTGTCTGTTGTTTTGCTGGTGGACTGGGGAGGAAGGGACCTGGATGTGAATGGAAGGTGCTACTGTAACATGAAAGTGCCATAGCAAAATTGTGTTTTCCAGCCTCCAGCCCAGCGCTGAAAACTCTCCTTCTTCCCTTTCTAGTAAACATGATGAAAAAAAGACATGCAATATAAATTTGCATACACAGAGAGTGAGGGATCATGCCGTTTTTACAGACAAATTTGAAGATGAATTAGTCTTTGAGATACTGTCTGTTTAAGGATTATGTTGCTAATAACCTAAATTTGACACACATTTTTCCCCCTCCAGTGTCTACCTCCAAAGCTTCTCTGAAAAGTCTCTCTTATAGAGCAGTGTCATTAATAGCTTCCTGTAAGGTTTCTTTTAGAAGTGGCAGAAAGGTAAATAAAAATGAATTTATACAGCGTTTTGGGTTTGTAGGCAAAATATGCAAATATCTTACTGACAAAGCCTTAGTAGCATTAAAGGCTTTCAGATCCTATCCTCAGAGGCTCTGCTTGTGGAATTAGAAGCCTTTAGGCAACCTTTAACTTAGTTTACATGTAATGCATTCTCTTTCTCCCCCTCCTATTCCCCCTGTAATGTCCTCTTGGACCAATTCTCTCTGGTGCAGTTTCCAGCTTCACAGTTCATGAATTTTATTTGCAATCAATAAATAAACCCATTATCAAGTTTTGTATTCTCATCATATATAGTCATTTCTCATAAACCATTTCACTGTATGGGTCAGCTCCACTGAGCACATGCCACTCACCTTTATAGCTCAGCAGAGGGCTGTCAGGTATATGGATGGGATGTGTTTGAAGATCTAATCAGATTTCAGTTGTAATGAACAATTGTGAATAAGACTGTGCTACCATTCATCATTATTATCATTATTTTTAACACTATCGTACTATTTTGAGTTAGTGATCAGCACTTAAATGCTCTTTGAGCTCTGGTCTGGGACATATTGTTAAAGTACAGAGCAGAGGTTCCCAGACCCACCCATATCATCAAGGAAAATTTTATTTCTGACATATAACATCACAGCATTTATCAGCTGTTTGAGAGAACTGAAGAAAAGCTTCTTGCATGCCCATTACAAGGCCATCAAATTCCCACTGTGGCAAATTATAAAGTAACTAATTTTGGGAACTAGTGACCCACTGTGATGAACCCCTCCTGATAGCTTATGCAGATTTCTTTGGACAGCATTAGTTTAGGCATGGCATGTAAAGGCAAGCCATCTTTGTGGTGATCAGGCCCTTGGACAGTTACTGATTTGTGCCTTGAATTTTATCTGTCAGCCCAGACAGAGTATTAAATGCTGGTGTCACATGCAGTCATCAAATGATAGTATTACAAGGTCAACTGACAAATAATATTCTAACATAAAGACTCCAAATTGACTACTTTGCTAACCTCTGACAGTGTGGAATCTTGTACACAAATGAAAAAATGAGTCTATCAGTGACGAAAATGGGTAGAAGCAAGCAGAGAGGGTCAAGGAAGTTGGAAGCAAACATTCCCAGCTAAGTGCACTTTCATAAGCACGGGAAAATCCAGCACTACTTTGAACTTGTCCTTGTAACATGACCATCACTACTGGGGAATAGTAGAAGTGATACTATTACTACAGCACACCACAGTACTACTGGTGCTGATACAACTGCTCACAGCACAGCATTGTTACTCAGTAGTGCTAAGGAGTACCACAACACACTTTTAGGGAACTACAAGTAATTGTTTTGTTAGATTCGTTTATTTATCACTGTCTTGAATGTTTTATAGTCCTCTGGACCTGACCAAAATAGATGGGGAGAAGATATTTTGAGCCAACACAAGAATCTCTCAAGGGAGGCACTTTGGATTTCCCACTTTTTAGGAGGATATGTTGACTACAGGGAGAGATCTTTCCCTCTGTAGTCTCTGTAAGAAAGGAAGGTTTGAGTTCATGATCAAAACAAAGGTCCAGAATATTGTAGTGGTTTAATTCAATTTCAAAACACCTCCTCTTGTCTGCATTGGAACATGAACTTAAGTAATGGAAATAAATGCATGTCTAGGTGACAAAGTCTGTGTCTTGTTGCAGTGTCGTGTAGCTGAAATGGTGCATGTTTGAGGCAATCCACACCTGAGCACCATGCCTTTAAAGCAATGGAAGAGTTTTTGAGCTTTGTATTCTTCTTTTTAAACTTGTAACTAAGCCAATGCTGAAAATATTTATGAAGTTTGGGAAAATTATTTTCACGGTATGATTTCTGGTAATATGGATTTTCATATTCTAAGCAACTTGATTTTAACTTTAATGGTGCTAACTGTATTTAGAAAGTTTGTGCAGTGCTCACACTCAGGTAAGCCAGTGTATCCCTGGCACTGCCAGCCAGGAATGATGTATGCCAGGCAGGACTGTGGTGGAGCTCCATGTCCTGTGTTGCCCTGCTGTGACTCTGCCACTCAGTGCTCAAGCTGTCTGGCTGGTGTGAGTCCCTGCTTATCATGGGGAGCCAGATCACTTTTGGTGTATGGGGATGTTCGAGCTGTGATACAAAGAAGCAGAGAAGGCAAATGTCCTGCAGACACTTAATGATGAAGTTAAAGCATAACTCCCATCTCAAATGTCAGTTCCCACCCTCTGCTGTCGTGGATGCTTTCTCTGAAGTGCACTGTGGATTCCCGTAAGTACAATTGATCTGCTGCAGGGTAACATAGAGAAAACACAGTAATGAAAAGGTACTTTTGATCCTTCACAAAACTTCATTATTTGCTCACAAAAATGTGCCAGAAATCATAGGCAGAACCTTACAGTCAAGACAAATTATTTTGCTGCTGTTTTTGTTTACATTTTTGGTTCACTTTTTATTGTTTCTAATTTGTCTAAGATTTAACTCTACAAATTGTGCATATAGAGAGCAGACTGCTCATTAGTTTCAGCAAGGCCACTGTTTCAATGAGGTTTTACCATCAGAAGGGAGGGTTACCATCATCTGACCTTTCACTCATAACCAGATTTATTTAGAAAAGCATTGTTATAATTTCTGCTTGAGGGGTGTGTTACATAACTTGCTGCAGGTGTCTGATATATTTTTTAAGGTGTATACTTATTTAACAGCTGATTATTTAAAGATATTAGGTAATTTGGATTGTATGTATAAGTTTATGTGATGCACTCGATATTAAACCATGTTTCTTTGAATGTGGGACTCCATGTACCTGTGATGTATCTTATGCCAATGACAAGACTATGTTTTACATGCAGATATCAGATACTAGGAAGATGAGAACTCTAGCAACATGATTTGCTTTTTTTTTGCCTTTCTGCTTTAATATTTGCATAAGAAATACGTAATAGTCTAACTTTCTCTTCAGAACCCTTTCATCATAAAGCACATGAGCAATCTTCTCTTGCAAACACGGAAGACATGCTCCAACTATTTCTTTATATTCTTATAACCCTCATCTTTTAGTTATGCTTCTCTGTATTGACCTACTGTGTCTGCAAGTTATTTTTCTGAGCATGTCTGTGTTGGCTGTTACCGGGTCAAGGCCTTGAACACAAGCCAAACTGGCTGGGGGGGGGTGGCTCTTTCCTTTGTTGCAGTAGATGTTTGCCAGAATATCTAAGTTCTGCAGCAGCATCAGTTGTGCTGAACTCTCCCAAAGCAACATCTCTCCCACCATACACTACTGCATTCCTGATTTGAAGACACATGGGAACCATATGAATGCATACAGGACATAAGCAATGAGCCTCCATAGGGTGCATATTAGAAGGCTGACTTGTGCACCTTGGGTGTCCTATGAGGCAGAAGGCCAAAGGTTAGTTTCCTGAGGGATGTCTTTGACTTCCTCTGGATCTCAGTGTACTTGATGCATATGTTTCAAACAAACTCAAGACAGACCTTTGGGATCAATTTGCCTTCTCCTCCCAAACTAAAGAAACCACTGCTATGCTTACACCATTGAGGGAGGTATTTCCAGGCATTGAGGTAGAAAAGCTGGCAAAAATTACTTAATTTATACCTAAACTGCTCCTAGGATTGACTGCTGAGAGCCTCTTTCCTCATCCTGCTTGTGTGAGCTGCTGACTTCACACCCCAGCAAGCAAGCAAGGGGACATGGTGCATTTCACACAGCTGCACCCTGTAGTCCCTGACCCCACCTCTTGCCGAGGAAAAAGTTGCTTTTCTAGCATTAGTCAGTAGTGATGTGTATTCAGAGTAGACATATGTTTCATGGGAAACAAGATCCTGTGTCTTGATAGGATATTGGGAAAGTTGTTGCAGTTGACATAGCATCCAAGCTCTCCAGCACCTTGACCAATGTGGGAGATTCTCTTGGCATCATTTGGCTGCATTTGTTCAGAAAGCAAAGACCCATGCTGCCTTTTGACATACATCTTAGGCAATGCAGATACAGCTCTCTCAGAAGCTGAGGGACAACATTCTGTTGATAATGAGGGTTTTGCAATGTCTTTGTGATTTTGACTTAATCACAGATGGATAAAAGCAGAACTGGTTCTCATCCTTGGTGATCTCATTGACTTCAGCAATACAAATAGGCTAGGCAAATGCAGATGAAAGCTTTTTTTCTCTCCAGGGGAGTTCTGGTTGAGACCCTGGGGAGGGATCTGGCCACTAATAAGGTATTGGCAAACCATCAGGCCTGGTACAACTGACTTCGGTGTATCAGCTATTCCCATCTCTCATCTCCACATGAAGCAACCTTAGGTTGCATTTATATAGCAGGCCCCCTTTGAGTCTGTGCCCTGATTTAATATCAATCTAATATAGATTGGTTAGAGGTAGTCAGCATGGATTTACAAAAAGGAGGTCATGCTTAACAATCTTGATTCATTTCTCTGAGGAAGTGACAATGAAAGTGGACAGCGATGAAGAAGGAGACATAATTTACTTGGACTTGAAAAGGCTCTCGATACAGTGCCACATAACAGATTAATTTATCAGGTTAGCAAGTATAGGACTGATACTAAAATACTCAATTGGATATAAAATTGGCTTGGCAACAAGGCCCAAGGAATGGCAGTAATGGTTATAGATCATGCTGGGGAAGTGCTATGCACCCTGAGGTTTGTGTTTGAAGACATTCCAAAGAAAATAAGGATAGGCAAAGCCAAAAACAAGGGTAGTAGAAAAAAGAGAAAAATGCCGCCAAAAAGGACACGTGAAGGCTACAGTCTCATGAGAAGCAAATGATCATGCCAACTTGCAATCTGAAATTTCAGGTAATATTCAGTGAAGAAAATTGTCTAGGAACTGAAGGGGCCCAAGTCAGGCACATAAGCTGCAGGTCTTGTAGCAGGGCAAAAGTACACAGGGCAGCAAGGACCTTTCCTTTTAAATAGGAGAGAGGGCAAAACTTACAGCTTTTTAAAGGTGCCAATGAGCAATGAATGGTTGGCATGTTCTCAGAAGCTGATCTTATCCTGAAAAATCCAAGATCCCTTGGTCCTTGGTATAAGGGTGAATCATAGCATTTAGATCGTGTTTTCAGCTCAAAGAAATCTTCAGAGAATCCAGGTTCTTTCAATTGTTTATGATCTAAGGAGACTGGACTTCCTGAGATGAAACACTTTTTGGTCACTACCCTGCAAGATACTACCTTACATGCTCTAATAAAGAAGACAACTGGGTAGAAGAAAGAAATGAAATACAGGAGAGTCAACAGAGGATGCTAAGAGACCTCAGAAATTCACAGTACTGAAAAGAAACTGGAAACTAGTTTCAGTGAATACTCACCTCCTTACAGTGAAAACTTTCCCATCTCTTGAATGATATTAAAAGAAGGTTGGGAAAGCTGTACTGGTGATGCTAATGTGCCATCACTTAGTACTTGTGTAAGTTCAAGAAAATACAAGCTTTGATGTCCAGCAGAGTCTCCACCATTGCTTTCATATAAAACACCCAGGCTGCCACTCCCACAGACCATGGGTGAGAAGGCAGTCTTCACAGGCCTACTCATGCCTTTGCCTCACTCCCTACCTGTTTTAAAGGTAGGAATCTCTGGATGGATCAGATCATTCAGCTTGGGAAAACTGGGAAAGGCTTTTTAATTAAACAAAAAAGAGCTGCTCCCTTAGAGTGTGACTGGAGTGGTACAGGATTAGAAAGGAAATGATGCAGGGTAACAATTAGCCTGACTGGTCAGTGGTTCATGCTATAGGCTGTGCTTTGTTATTTGATTATGAGTATTGGCTCAAAACTTTGGTCTTGAAGCCATTAAAGTCATTAGTCAAGCTCTCATTGATTTGAGCAAGACCAAGACTTGACCCTTTGTGGCTGTTCAAAGGACAGAGATAAACTTTTAAATCAATCAAGAGCACAGACTCATTCTGCTGGGGTCATATGGTTAATACATCCTGTTCCTGTCATTTCCGCTATAAATCTGTGAATGCTTTTAAAGCAAGAGGAAAACCAAAACCTGATTCCTTTCCTTCTGCCAGAAAATATTATGTTCCCTTTTATTACAAACAAGAAAAACAAGGAGTCCTTCTGCTCAGGAAAACTTGTAAGAGGAAAGGTAATTTCAATATTTTATGTCTCTAAAGTCAGTGAAAGGTAATTTGAGACAAAGTACTGGGCAATACAATCTGGTGTCTGCAAAGCATGCAAACCTACTCCCAGTGACATCCCATAAGCCTTTATTGGGTCCTGATGATCTTTTTACCCAAGCATTAAGTCAGTACCCACTGTATTGTTGGTGTCTACAAAAAGATCCCTTATCTTCCACATTGATTACGTTTGTAGGAAGTCATAAGTTTTTGTTTTTTCCCAACTTGTAGGAGCTGTGTAGACTAGATGTAAACTCATAATTATTGGCTTCATCTGCTTGGCTTCAGACCTGAGCCACTAAGCTCTCTGTATTTACTTCTAGAGTAAGATACTTCTAGAAATGTGAAATACATTATATGATAAAAGTCTGAACTACTCTGAGTTTTTGTTTTGCTGAAAGACCCACCTCATGGTGATAATGGAATTAAAAGCTGTTCTTCCACTCTCTTGCTGACTTTAAGATTCTGAACAAAACTGTAGGGGTGAACACCCAACCTGATTCAGGTCAATTAAAAGAAGAACTGTGAATCCTTGGCTTGTCCTACTGCTTTCAAAAAGATCCCATTTGGTCCTGTTAGGGCCATGAAGATGATCAGAAGTCTGGAGCACTTCTCTATGAGGACAGGCTGAGATGGTTGGTTCAACATGGAGGAGGCTTCAGGGAGACCTCCTAGCAGCCTTCTGGTATACCATAAGGGGTTTTAAAAAAAAGGAAGAAGAAGGACTTTTTTATATAGACAAATAGTGACAGGACAAGGGACAATGGTTTTTAAAAGAAAGAGGGCAGGTTTAGATTAGATGCTAGGAAGAAATCCTTTGCTCAGAGAGTGGTGAATCACTGGAACAGGTTGCTTAAAGAAGTTGTGGACAACCCATCCCTTGAAGTGTTCAAGGCTGGGTTGGATGGGGCCTTAAGCAACCTGATCTAGGGGGTGGCATTCCTGCCATGGCAAGGGGGTTGGAACTAAATGATCATTAAGGTTTCTTCCAACCCAAACCACTCTATGATTTTATGATTTGCTGAAAAAAAATGGATCTGATTTGATATGTTTTATGAAAATAGCTTCCAATTCTCAGTTATGAAAATATTAAAGAATAGGTGAGAGAGGAAGATAGACCTTTATTATGCATATGTACATAGGTACCACCCTGTCCAATCTGAAAGCCCAACTAGTTTTCAGGGGTAGCACATCTGACTGTTGCTGTGCATGCATGTGCATGTTTTATAAAGGGTTTGATCTTACCTGAGCATCTGTGGCTCTGGTGACATCCCATTTGTTAACATTTCTGTAGGCTCTTCAGTAAACTCACTGGATAGATGACAGTTCATTAAATTAGTTGACAATGTATATCCAGTCTTCCCACCCTCCTCCCCAAGCCCTAAAATGAAAATAAAGAAATTACAATGGTAAGAAGGGAAAATACTATGCAAATAGCTCTGAGAGCACTGACATATTTAAACTAATGCATTTCCCAAAATCATAGCGATAAATGCGCTGTCAGGAGCATCACAGTTACTCCAGTGACACGACCACTGTGCAAAAGCACCAGTGCAAGCTGTCAGAGCTGATTATTTAAGTACTCCTGAAATATTTTTCTTTCACTGTAACTTCTCAGAGTCATGAGGCTTCAAAAGAGCCCTTTTCCTTTTGCAACCCTTCAGCTAGCTTTTAAATACCTGCATACATCACCTTGCAAAACAAGTGGGTCAGAACAAATTTTCTAGAGACAGCAGTTACTGAGATCAGTTGTTTTGGGAAATGTTCTTTGATGAAATGATTCAAGAAAGTTTGCCCAACTTCCTGCGTGGCAGTTTTTCCTCAAATATTACAAAGAAAGATAGCAGCTAGGCCTACCCCAAAGAACCCTTTTCAAAGGGCTTAATACTTTCAGGCAGTTGACTGTTTATTGAAGTTGCTGCAGATAAAAGAGATAGATGAGTGCAACTGCGACACTATGAAAATTCCTCATGAAATGGCCTTTCCATAATTTTCTTTTATACACAAACTTCCTCATTCAACTGCAAATCTTACAGCAGTCTATTAAGTTTGACCATCATCTCCATGCTCTGATGCATGTGTAGGCAGTACAGTTGAGATATTAAAACCCCCTTATAATAGCTCAGAAATGCCCCTCTCAAGCCTCTTCTTGGAATTAGTGGCTTTAGTAATACTGCTTAACACTTATTTGGAACAGGCATGTTATTCTTCTATTAAGCTTTATTCTGGTCATTCTTTCAATCTGCATTTAAATTCCGTTTTCCTCTTGGTTGGCATTGGCACCCTTAACCACCTCATAAACAAGATGCATTGCCAACTGGAACATGCAAGCAGAGCTGAAAGCAGCACTGCTAACCTTTGCTTCTTTCTACCCCCTACAACTTGGAGTTGTATCAAACTCAGTGCTTGGAGCCTGGGAAGTGGGCATCCTGAACTTCTTGGAAGCTCAAAGAGCCAGACTTTAATCTATTAAGGTACTGGGCTGGCTCACTGAGCTAGAATTGTGCACACTTTTAAAAAAATCAGCTCAGTGAGCCAGATTCACATGCTCTTACTTCATCTGAGTGTATCTTTCACGGTAAAGAGTTGTGCTGCAAACTGTGAATAGACAGTTTTACTCAGCATTTATAAGGCAAACAGATTTTTGACCCAAAATGACTAGCCCAGTAGCATTAATTTCTAAGTGAACATACAGAAGAACAGAGATTAGGCACTGAAAGTTGCTTGGAGATTTTGGCTATTGGCAAATGTACATTCTTAGAGACTGCATACTCAGCAATAACAAAATAAAATACGGAATTTGGAAATATTTGTCACAGGTGGGACAGGCACTGTAAAGAAAGATGAAGAATGAAGAACTGCAGTGGGTGAGAAGGCTTCCACTCCCCTCCTGTCCCACCCCCAGCCCATCCTCTGCACATGCAGCAGCAGCCAGAGTCGGCACACAGCAGTGGGTACCTGGGGAGCATCTCCTGTGCCTTAGCTTCTCCCTGCTTCTCACTGCACAGACCAAAACCACTTTGCCCTGGGCCATTTTTTTTTTACAGAATTTGTGCAGGTTGCTCCTTTTTTAAAGCCAGTCACTGTGTATGGATATCTGTGTAATCAAAACTGTATTTCACTTTTTTTTGCCCTTTTCATTTGTGGGACCAAGGCTTTTTTGCCTTGTCAGTTCTGCACTGGTAAATGTTTCTGTCCTCAGTTGGTAAGGCAGAATGTCTAGCACCACGACACCAACAACTTACAGGTCGCCACTCTGGGGAAAGAAAGTACACATTTAAAAGAATCAGCAGCCTAGGTAGAATATAATGTGACTGAAGACTGTTCACTGTAACATTGTAGATTAAAAAAATGAAAATATAAAGTGCATTTTAAATGATTAATGTACAAAAGCTGACCTCTTCCAGTGTGCATTAATCAAGGAAAAAATGCACACTTTCTATAGTGGTTAATGTTGCAGGTCCATTATTCAGCTTTGATAATGTGCATAAAAATGCTCAATATGACAATGAATTGGGGTAGCTGAGAATTTAGAATGGTGGCAAGTTTGTTGTAGTATTTGGATTAGCATTCTTAACCTACATCTTGACCGCTTCCTTTCTTCATTTCACAAGGGTTAATAAAATCTTTCTTTTTCTTCTTTCATTTTTTAGTTATTTTTTTCTTTTATTTTAGTTATTTTCTTTTTTTCTTTTCTTTTTTTTTTTTTTTTAACAAAACAATTAAAAAATACCTGCTCAAACAAATACTACCAGCATTCATTAGTCAGGATGGTTATATGTAAAAGAAATGATGCCAGATAGTAACAAATCCAAGAGAAGTTTATTATGAAAATGGCACCTGCGGGATGAAAAAAAATTAAGTTACATAAAGACAACCATGTATGACATGTATGAGAATCTACAAAAGTATAAAAAGAACCCTGTTGTAAATGAAGTATGTACATTTCTGATTTGCAGCATTATCAATGATCAATGAAAAAAATGTTTCAAATAAGCCAGGCACTCAAGAAGTTAGATTCGGTTAGCTTAACACAAAATAAATGTACCATAGCTGTCACTTTTTAACATTTTAATTTTTTATATTGTAGAGTTGGTAACACTGCTAAGATTTATACGAACAGAATCCCTTTCCCCATTATTCAGCTACTTGGCACCAGTCTCCTCATAAAAGATTTCATATATTTGTACAAGAAATAGTTAAAAACACAGACACAGTCTTCACAGGTAATGAAGTTTTTTTTTCATTTTGTAATTTTAAACACTATGGATTTAGACAGCAGCTGTGATTATCTGTTAGTTTAAATCACCAGAAATCATTTTGACACAACACAGAAACATTTATAAAAAAAACCCAAAACAACAACAGCTGTCTAGCTGTTCTTTGTAGCTGATAGGTGCAGTCCTTTGATTGCTCCATAGCTAGAGCAGAGCTTCCAAAATTAAACTTTGAATTTCCCAATCAGCTTTCTCTCCTTTTTCAGACCTACATAAATCCTTCCCTTGGAACCTTTAAAAGCTCATTAATTAAATTCTAGCATCCAATTCCTTTTTTGCTATCGCTCCTCTATGGCTTGGACCTACTTCTCAAATTCAAAGCTACCGCAGAAATTGACTCAACGCAGTGAGTGATCAAAAATTCGAAGGACAGCTGAGTTAATACATTAGCATTGCACACATAAGCGAATACATATGACAATTCTAAGCTCAGTTTCCTTTTTAAACAATGCCAGTTGACCTTTGAAAGAATTTCCTATCTCACTGGTAATTGCTCTACATATTGCTCTGCCAGCTTACCTAGGAGAAAACCAAAGAAATGCACCCTCTGCTTACAGTTCGAGCACAAGGACTCTGGGAATGTTAACAACTGAGGCTATATGGCGTCAATTTGCTTAATATATCTGAGCATTACTCTGTAGTGCATTGTGGGGTACACTGGAAGAGTAAGTCATACCCAGAATTCCTCTGTGGGAAAAATGGCTCCATTAACCTTGAGCTAGTTAAGAGTCTTTTATCTCTGAGAGTGAAGAAGAGAGAACGAGAGAGCGAGAGAAAGAGAGAGGGGAAACGTGTGGAGGAGGAGGGGAGAAAGGAAGGGGGAGAGAGAGGTTTGAGATTACACAACAGCAAAGCAACAGCAGAAATTAAAAGGTATACAGACAGTGGAAGCAGCATAAGGTGACATTACAGAGGAAGGCCACCACACAAAAACCACTAACCCCCAAGAATCACTGGTTCACTAGGACTGCAGGAATGGGACTTTACCACTCCGGACTAGAGATAAAGCACAGAGAAGACAAAGGACAAAACAACTACATTAGCTTAGTATATACTGCATATAGTAACACACATTGAAACTGCAATGGGACTGACAGCCAAGGACACTTACACATTGTACACATTACAGTTCTCACATCTGTTATTAGATGCCTTAACAAACAGCTGCCAAAGATGGAGTGGAAGAAGAATTTATATTTGACAGTCATTTGGAGTGTTTGACACTACACTGTGATTTCTGGCAACAAAGACAAAATAGGAGATTTCTTTTCTTTTACTTAATGTGCAGTTTTCAGTTGTAGTTATCTATTTCAAGCTTATTAACCCATCCTTTAGTTTTAAAACATATTGGTTTCAACACTAGAAATAAGGAAAAAGAAAACAAAAAAATACCCAAATCAAAGAACAAAAAGAAATTTACAACCTTCCCTCTATAATATTAAATGAAAAACAAAATAAAACATGTTAAATAGTTCTTCTGTTTTTGTTTTTTTTTTTACTCTGAAGTGTTATTTGATGTTGTAAAATTAGCCTCAGTTACACTGAGAAAAAAATAAAGCAAAACAATATGCACCTAAGAAACTGCTCCTCGCGTCAATTAAATTGAGTTTTTTGTTTTTAAGCTCTTTTTGAAAAAGGCTTCCTGACCCATTTAAATTTGATGTGAGGCTATGCTTGTTAGTTTGGAGGTAACGAATTTTAAGTCCTGCAGCAAATGTTAATGAGGGCTTTTGTCTTAACTAACCAAGGAGACTGCAGCACCCCACTATAAACCAGTACGGAACACATTCTTTCCAAAAAACCCAGCCCACAAGCTGCATATTGTATGAAGACATTACAGATTAATAAATGATAGCACCATGGTTTTAGAAATTAAGTTAAAGTTTCTGTAATTAACATTTAGTCCAACTTTTTAACATTCTAGTCACAGGCCAGAAATTAACTTTTTAAGAACCCAAATTATTTTATGTGCAAGTAAGAAAATCTTAACCATAAAAAGAGAATTAAACTCTGCATAAAATTCTAAAATACTATCCCCTATTTTAAAGGAATTAGGAACAAAACCCCCTTTTCATTTGACTTAGTCAAACAGGGCACATTGTTTATGCTTGTCTCTTTTAATCTTGATCATATCAAGATAATTTTGAAGTAAAACCAATGGTTGTCACTTTAAAATCTCTTTACCACAACACTGAGTATTCTATGGCAGAGGCATACACATATTAAAGGCATCTTAATAAAGATGCAAAGGAAAAAACACACATCTTAGAAGAAGACAAAATGGCAGGCAACTGGTACTTCGACTCTCTGAAGGCAAAAATAAAAAAATATCTTTACATTAAAGAATAAGTCAAGTTAAAGAGAAAGGGAATGAAATGGGGACCATCATATTGAGATAATAAGCTGACCTGCTCAAATTCAAAGTGCTAGAATTAAAGGTCTAAATTAAAACATAGTCTATGCCTCAGAGTATAACACTGAACACAGTATGTGGTCATATTTCAATCCTCTTTCCGTTCCAGAGTCTGTGTAGTGTGAATGCCATTGCTGTACACAGGAAATGGAAGAGTGGAAAAAAGTCCTTCGGCAGTTGTGAACACATTCCCTGCAGGCATTTGGGTCAGGCTGGCCCCGCTCACAGCACTTCCAAACGGTCCCGACATGTTGAGTCGGTGAACGTGGTGGTAGAGCATTTCCATCGGTGTTTTAGGATCCAGCCCAAAGCTGGGGCTGTTAACATCAACAAAGTTAACAGCGTGGGTGTTGGGGAGGAGGTTGCCCTGCATGGCTAAAGTAACTTCAGCTGGAGCATACCGAATAGTGCCAGTGGTGTAGACCCTCTGAGCAGCAGTGCTGGTCGCAGCAAGGGTTCCCGTTACCCTGTGAACCAAAGGAAGCACCACATTGCCTGCCTGTAACCTCTGAAGGGCTTCCAGATCCCCAGTGTACAACAAAGAGTTGGACGCTGTGGGACCTCCTGGATGTTTGTCCCTTGGAGATGCTGAAAGTGGGGGTGACAAAGGGTCAGAGGACACTGGAGCCAAGGCCGAGTTGGATGAGGTGCTGAACTGAGTTTTACGGCTGGCAGTATTTTCAGTCCCTGGTGGGGTGAGAACAGAGTCTGGAATGGAGACATGTAAACTACTGCTGGCTTGGGGGGAAGGGAAGTGCTCGGAGCTGGGGGGCTTGGTCATACTGTAGGGTGATTCATTCCTTGAGATTTCCCTGTTGGGTGGGTAATTCCAAATACTGCTATCATTATCAAAATTGATAGGTTCTGAGATTTCTGTTTTAATTTTGAGCACTGAGGCACTGTTTGGTGACGAGAGCAGCTGGGGCTGGTCCACCAAAGCTGAGTCAAGTCCATTCGGACTTGAGGTGCTTGACAGCCTTCTCCGGGTCATGCTGCCTCCCTTTTGCTTTTTTCTCCTCTTCTTCCTCTTCTGATGTTTGCTGGAAGACTGGGCATTTACTTCACCTGCACTGTCTGAGTCCTTGGCACTGTCGGAGGTCAGTGATTCACAGTTCTGCAACCGCAAGTCTGACTCACTCTCAACATAGCGCTCCACCTTGATCTGCATAGAGCCAAGAGTGCCAAAACTGTCCTCAGGGGCCTTTTGATTCTCGAAGTCTGAGTTTTCAAAGCTGTCATCACTGTCCCTGCTGTCCTGGTTGCTGGAGCTGTTCCCATCCTCATTACAGTTCATTTCATTATCTGACTGATTTCCTGACTTTTTCCTGTCGGATTCAGGGTCTTCACTGTTTTCTGACTGGTTTCCTTTCTCATCTGACTTTGAGTTCTCATTGTCCTCTGGAGCAAAATGAAAGTGAAACAAAGCATTAGCAATAGGAACATAATATTATAATCCAAGTCCAGACTTCTACCTACCAATGAGATTGGACTTGCTTTAACCTTTTTTGACAAAAGGTGTTCTCTTCTGTAGAGCTGCATTTTTTTTTCAGTGTTGTGTTGGGAGAGTTTTGATCTCCATGGCTGTCTCTGACTCAGGACTATGCTATATGGCTGCAACTCGATTGAGGGGGCCTTTTCATCTGCTCACTGGACAAGAATCATGTTGACAGCTGTGAGCACAACAGCATTGTAGCCGTGCCATCCAAAGAGGAGTCAGTGAACAATCCCATTATCACTTTTATGTTCTGGTGATTGTTCTTTCACATCCATGTTCTCCTACAGTGGGCAGGTATCCACGTATAGCACTATTTACTAAAGATTTTAGTACTCTCATCTCATTTTCCTTTGACCATTGCCACTTTTGAAGTGGCAAAGAATCTCTGGCTGCAGTGGAATTACTGCTGATTTCCTCCCGTGTGAGAGGAGAAGCAACTCCTGTATAAATCTGAATGAATTAATAAACCAGTTAAAATGAATGAATAAACCAGTTTATTGTTAAAAAGGTTATGCTATGTTGCTAGATTCTTCTCATATTCTCCTGAAGGACAACAAATATAAAAAAAACCACAGAAAAAATAATCAGCCAGTGAATTAAATTCTTGATTGACCTAAATCATCTAAAGACCATTGAAAATAGCACAACTACAGTCCTGAGAAGCTGTCACTCTTCTTGCCTGAGTTCATTTAATTATAATTCTAATTCGGGTGAGATAAACACTCTAGCCCACTGGACTCAGAGAGCCAAAGCAGCTTTGAGACTGAATATACTCCATTATCACACTATGTTTGAAAGGGTCATGAAAGGTTTCAGCAAACCCCTTCCTTTACAGACCAGCCAGAAATCTTTTGTTGCCTAATAAAAGATGTTTTTCACTCATCAGAGCCAAGTACTATTCTTTTCAATATCCTTGTTTTAGGTGGAGAGGGGAAGGACTGGTTTGCCTCTAAAGATATTGGTTACTTCTGGAGCCATGTCAGTACCAAACTATTTCCCAGGAGTGCTGAAGGTGGGTTTGACAGGAAAGCTGCCTGAGCATTCAGGACACTGCATTTCACAAGTCATTTAGTGGGACTTTTGCTTGTGTGAGCAGCAGCAGAGAGAACCTTTCTTTTGAAAAATAAAACCTATAGGAACAAAGTAGCAGCTGTAAACCCCTAAGTCTCATCCAGCTTTTTGTTCCAGCTAGGATTGAATTTATCCTACAATATTTTCTTACTTTTTTTGAAGATGCTTTCTTTTAAGGCCATAGTTTCTTGCTGGAGAAGAGTGGTCTTAGAGTGATGTGGTCTAAAGCTACACAATATTTGATTTGGATTAAGTCACAGCTTGAACTGAACTTGTTGGTTTCATCCAAAATACTGTTCAAATTTCAGGTCCTTTAGCATTTCTATTTAATTCCTTTGAAATAAACAAGCCCCTGCGTCTTCTCTCTTCCAAGACTCCCAGACATCTCCTGAGATGTAGATATCTGTGCCCCTTTGGAATGCTGTCTTGCTCTGCATCAGCTTTAGAAGTCAGTAATGTACTTGTACTTCTCATGTTCTCAGCTGGAGAAACTTCCAGTGCATATGAGAAATGCAAATTGTTCTCCACATAGGTTTTATTTGGCTTCTCAGAAACAAGACAGCATAAAGGCAGCATTGGGAATGGATGAAGAAATTCCCAATGACAGTGGTCAGCAAGCTTGGACATTGACTTAAACTAAGCTGTCAAAGGAGAGCAAATAAAAGCAAAATATGAAAGAGTACAGCCATATAATATAATGTAATGCAACATAATATAATAATATAATATAATAGCCTGATCTTCTTTGCTTTTTCTTGATTTATATCACTGTGATCCATTTTCTCTAGACAGTGTTTGGTTGTTATTATAGACATGAGAGAAAAATTATCCATCCATCCATCCATCCTACATATAACAGCTGAGTAACATCTTAACTTCTTGGCCTACAGGAAAACACATTTCTTTCAAGGCCAGATGATTTGCACCTGTGCCTAGGTAACCACCGTTAAAACTAACAGGGAAAGTGTGAACCATCTGTGCACTGCACCATCTGTAGAAATAATTTTCACATAAAGCTTGATAAGTACACTCAGCTTTTAAAAAACAGCTGAAGTCCCAGACTTAAAGAGCTTAGAAACAAGTTCTTGAACCCACACATTTTAATTAAATATAACTTAACCCAAGAAAACTCAAATTTTTCAATCTTCACTGCCCCCTAGTGAGACTCTTCAAGAATATATTTATATAGGGAAAAGAATTATAAAGATTGACAGTATGGACCTCTCTGTAGAATGTCTGCCTACTTTGGAAAGAGAAGAACTTGAATTTTATCCAATCGTTGAAATCCCAAGTCCTCTGCACAAGGCACAATGCCTGTTCTTCAGCACAGCTGGGAAATCAAATATTTAGTTTGGTGCTATGTAGGCAAGAATGCATGAAGAAAGTGAAGAGAAATTCTGAAGAAATGGAAAATCTAAGGTCATTAAAAGATTTTGCTAGTGTTTTTCAATTTAATTTTATATGATTTTTTTTGTTATAATGGAACAATACTTGAGAAGTAAAAGCAACTTGAAAGCTGACCATGTGGCTTTCACAATATGAACCTCTTGTGGGTGTAAAGGCACACCATGTGTGTTACCTGAGTTGTCCTTTGAATCTGATTCAGAGTCAGAGGTCTCCGAGGATTCTGAGGTTTTCTCTGGCAGATGAGGAAGTTGTGCAATATCCATTGGAGTGTCCTTGTACTCTGGGTTACTGAAGAGGATACAGCAAATATAAATACAATTGGATGATTTGAAGTTTCATGACTTTTTCCTCTTTTCATATCAAAGTTCAGGAACAAAGAACATAAATAGGAAGAATAGCAGATTAAACACAGAAACATATATTTTTGGCTTCAGAGCTTCACAGCAGGAATTTTGTGAAAGTTTATTTTAATACTACAGTCAAATACTTTTATTGACCAGGTACTAAGCTTTGTTTGATTCTAGTGAAGTTATAGAGCTATCAAAGCATCCTTGCTGAAGTGGGACATCATGGCTTGTGTGATATCTGGCAGTAAAGCTACACTGTGTAATCATCCAACAACAAAATATCTCGATTTCGATCCCATTACTGTGCCTGGGAGGACAGAGAGGGCGTTTTAACTTTTCCAATCTGTTTCTCTCCCACTGGCAATGTCTATTAGAGTTATCTCTGTAGAAATGTTCTCTATCAACCTTTCCAGAGTCCTTTCAATACCTGTTTTTCTCAACATTCCAGTTTTCCACATTTTAATCAAGCATATCATACATGAAGTTATTATGAAGGTGCTCAGCTAGGGCTAAAGAAGTGACCACTGCTCCAAAGACTCTGGCCGAAAAATAGATAAAATAGGTTATACATTTTTTAAACACTGCACACATACATCCACATCAGCAAGAAACCAAAAACAACCTCTCTAACTATGTGACAGATGCACATGTGCATGTTAAGATGCATATGTTAGGGATAAAGAACTGTCAACACACCCATTATAATCATATCTTCATCTGCTCATGTGGTGCTCACCTGTGACTTGTTAGCAATGAACATGACTGCAATCTAAAAAAGCTACGCTGCCAGAGAAATGGAAGAAAACCCCTACAACACCATGCTTTTGCTTGGTTTGTACCTTTTAAAATGTGCTCCTTTCTTAAATGCATGCAAATGCAGGGGAACAGACATAGCTAAATATAAGTGGTACAGAATATTAAAAATAACAAAGTCTTTAATAATTTTTGAATAGGTGAGCATTTCCATGCAGCTCAAAATCAAGTCCGGTAAAACAGAAAATCCACAGTCCTGCACAGGCAGCACTTGGGGTGCCTGACACACTATCACAATGACAGTATGTTCATGTTCAGCCTCTTAGAGTGTACTGTGAAAACTCAGAGTTCACACAGTTCACATTGAGATGCCATATTACGATTATCATCTTCATGGCTTCGTCCTGACAAAGTGACTTTATTCTGTTGTATCTCAGGGCAGTCCCCAAATTTGCCCCCTCCAAGCAAAAGATGTTTGAGGGCTTTCACACTGTGAATAACAAGTTGCTAGAACAAGAACAGCATTAATCCTCCCTGTCACTATAATTAGTCTATCCTTTTACAGACAGCTGAATCATACTTTCTAATGCATGGAAATGTATACAGACCAATACTCCTGCTAAGAGTAGACCTAATTATGCCTTGATGTGTTATTAAAATATTATTTGGACATTTGGATCTTTTGTGGATTCCAGTAGAAGGAGAAAATTAAATTAAAAATACAAATTCAGTGAAGATGTTAATATTTCTCTAACAGAGTGGTGAACAGAATACACTAGAAAAATCAGGTTCTGGGAGGACACCTGGGGAAGACCACACTGCTTTTCTTTTTTTTTTTTGTTAGGTATATTCTGCTTGTAGAGAAAATTATTTTATGGGATGTTTGTCAACTAGGTTCACCTATTGTGTGGAAAGCAGCAAACGGGACAGAAGCAGCTGTTCATAATTCTTATGGATGACTTTTACAGCAAGAGCTAGAAATATGAGAACACTTCTGTACATTTTTGCAGCCCTGTTAAGGACCAGGGCAGTGAAGCTGTACTCCCAGTTCAGAACTGTCAGCCTTAAACTGACCTCTTGAAATGCTATATTCTGCCTCACACTTGCAAAAAAGAGACAAAAAAGTAGCAGCATAAGGATATATGCAGAAAAGCCCGTGCTCAATCATATCAGGCCAAAAAATTTCAATTCCCAGCGAAAACTCCACTGCTGTGCAAGGTTTCCCACAGTACCCCTACAATGCTCTCCTGCCAGGGGTTGCTTCCTTCTCTTCCCCAAAAGGGGAATCAAAAGCATTTCAACATGCAAGTTTAGGCAGGCACAGTCTCTTCAGGGCTTGCTGGACTTGGCATAATAAGTCACATCTAACCCCTAGACATCACTTTGAACTCTCATGGCATCAAAGGGAATGTAACAAACCATGACAAGCAACTTAAAAAGAGAACAGGCCAGAAAATGACAATTGCATTTCATGACAATCTCAGGGTTTCAAATTTCATTTGTTTGTTTGTTCTGTTTTGGAATGAAACAGAAAATCTCCCAATCTTATTGAACATTTTCACAAAACAGAATGTGCTGAAAGGTATTTTCAGATGAGAAAGGTCAGGTTTATAATTCACTGTCTCTCAGTGACTGTTGATTTTCCCTTGAGCTCTGAAACCAGTCCTTTAAAAATAGTTTGGTAAAACAGAATTTCTCAGGGAACAGCCTTTCATTCAATCCACAACTACTATTTCTGGTTAAAGTAGTTCTAATAGTTTAAAATAGTACTTTATGGCACTTCTATTTTTAAATCCTATTTTGCATTTTTCAGTGTGAATATTATCTGATGCTTATGGGAACAATAAAATAGTTTGAGCCTTTTTTGTCCTGAGAAAGCTCCTCTCTCTGGAGTGAGCTGGCAAATACCTTTCAGAGATAACTTTATTTTTTTGCATACCAGCAGTTTGCTTCCCTGCATTTTTAATATCCAAATAAAACAGTGCCAAACACTTCACACCAGATTTTATAACACAGCTACTGAAATTTGGTATGGATAATTTTTACCTTTGAGCTCAGATTGAGTAGATTTCAGGGCATACAATAAAATGGTGGAGGGTTTATTTCAATAAAGGTTTATTTCAAAAAGGCAGCATAATAACTCAAGAATATTCTCACGAGCTGAGACACGACAGATGCCTCAATAACTATTAAAAAATGGCACGGCTTTTGATGCGGACTATATGAAAAGTTCTTCTTAACTTGGTCTAGTAGGCTGTTGTTTTTTTCCTAGACCTCTCACCGACAGAGACAAGCAGCAGAGACAGCAGTTCAAGTGAGAGAAGTGACTGGAGACCTACCTAAGGAGGTAATTGACCCAAATGATATTCTTCTCACTTGCGTTCTTGGCGTTGACAGCTATGGTTGCACTAGATTGTATCCAGATATAACCTCCGTTCTTCTGCATCCAGCGGTAATACTTTGTTACACACTGACCCTTATTCAGCACTGACAGGAAAATACAAACAAAACACAAGCAAGACAGAGTACATGTTAGAATTGTGGTAAAATGACCTTCATTGTACAACGTGCCACAAGTGTAAACAGAAGATTTGGCCTCCCTTGGATTTAATGCCAGTGAGATGACAAACAGGATCTGAAGTCCAGCATAACTAGCTACACGTTTTACAAGTTTTTAAAGTATAATTTCAATCTGCTCCTGGAAACTCTAGTGGAAGGAGAAAAGTAAAAAAAAACCCGTACAAATCTCTATGGTTCTCAGAATACTTATTGCTGTGTGGACATTTCCAATGCACTCAATGTCAAACTGTAAAAAAAGAAAAGGAAAAAAAGAGGCAAATTTATATGTGATTTATTCATAGCTCCTAGGTAGACCTCTTTGAGATTCTGGATATTTGAAAGGTTTGGGAAGATACTCTACCCCTGCTGCTTTGATCATTTCTCCTCATTGCAGGCGATAGCAACCACTGAACTTATACATCTGTTTCTTTGATCTTGTCAAACAGAATTTACAGCTCTCAGATGAACCAAATCTCCACTGGTCAGTGGGGGAAAAGTCTTTGGAGAATTTACTTTCTACCAGAGCAAAGGAAATCCACCAACAGGCTGAGAAAGAGGCCTAAGGGAGGCACAGAATGGCTTGGTTAGAGCCAAAGAGTGACAGCTCTCTCCGATGCCTGGAATATGCAGGGAAACAGAGAAAGGAGTAAAAGCAATCAGTAATGTGAAACGGGGCTGTTAAATGCTCACAGCAAGACAGCTTAAAAATACAGATGTTTAAAGTAATACTTCAGCCAAAATATTGCCGAGTTGAAACGGATTTGTTTTGTATCTGATTCTTCCGTGTCAGGAGAAAGGAATGAAAAGCAAATCTTTCAGTGGCAGGGAGCAGAAGGGTTTTATAAAGCCCGTAAACTACCCGAGGTGCGGGCAGGGCTGTGTCTGGAGCCCTTTCCCAGCCCGCATCCCTCAGCATTCCCACCGAGCTCGGTTCACTAGAGGGCAGTGTGCCTTCACACTCACCGCCTGCTTTTGTCATGTCCTTGTCTCCGTCTGCTAAAATGAAAAACCTCTAACTGCTGTAATAAATTTGGCTAAATTAGCTGCTAAATGGTTATCTCAAGTAATATGTATTTGCATTAATCATCTTGCTCTAAACCAGAACAAGCCAGAGTCCTAAAGACGTAGTAAATTCATATTGTCCATTTAATTACGGCTAATAAGTGCTTCATATACAATAGTTTCATGAAGTACATTTCTTTTTTTTTTTTTTTTTTTTTTTTTTTTTTTTTTGAGAGAAAAGAAAAAAGTCACTTTGGAAAAGGATAAGTATTTAAGGCAGTAAAGTTCCTACCATAAATGTGACAAATGACACTTTGGAGCTTTCAAGTTAACCAAATGTCTATACCCCCAATTATATATATGAATGAATCTATATCTAAATCCTGTACAGCAGATATCTACAGAAGAAGATGTTTACAAAGACAGCCATACAGACAGTGATGTTTCTTTACCTCGGAGGTATCCCCCAACCCCCAGTGCAATTTTTCAACTACTAGAGAAAAACATGCATGTATAATAGTGCCATATAAAGTGAATATGAAGTGCAAGTTATTTTCAGCTGTAATATAAACAAATATTTGTATCTGAGTGTTGTTGTTTTTCAGCAGCCTCTAGTGAACTAAGTTTGTTTCTAGCAGACATCAATGTTTCCCTAAATTTTTACTTTTGTATTTCAAGCTCTAAATATTCTACTATGGTAATTCATTGTCTTCAAAACCTCATTATGCAGCAGAATAAAGATAAAATATGAACAACTGACTACCCAGCATTTCTGTCAAACCAATGTTGCAATCCACTTTAGAAAACAATCTCACATAAATTAGCCCAACTTTATCAGTTATGAAGAATAAGGGAAGAAAAGCACTGCTGTAAGTTTTGATTATGGTAGGCATTTACATTTCAGTAAAACAGGGCATTCAAAATACTCTGCTTACAGCTGAGTGTAAAACTGATGTGCACACAAGTGTGGAGTGACACTATCTTTCTTCTGGAAACATGAACACCCACAGTTGTGTGCAGGAACTACTAAAATCTATCTTTACTCGTACCTACTAAATACACTACTGTCTTCCTTGGAACAGATTTTATCTAGGGAGTTTACCGTGCTACACAGATGTCAAAGGACAACTGGCCACATACACATTTGAAAATCAAAGTACCAGGGGAGTCACTAGCCAGTGGCTAAGGGCACACTGCAGCTCTGCACAGGGATAGTTATAAGGACCAGGTTCTCCAGCTCTTTTGGTCATCCTAGTGAAGTCCTTCATCCTTCAGTAACTTTTATATTGGTTTTTGCACCACTGGAAAGTCTGTGCCATGGACTGACTAGAGAATTCATTTCAGAACTATGGAAAAGAGGAAAAGATGCCTGCTTTCTCAAGAATGAGAATTCAGTGCATCAGAGCTATATACAAACCATCTACATTCAGAGTTCAGGCTCTCAAGTACAAAGAATACATCTGAAGAATGTCTGAAATACTGCATTAAAAATGAACTTTTCATGAAGTTCATCTACCTGCAAATTCCCATTCTATTTTTGGCCAGCTCAGATATATTACCAGATACACTGAATTTTCCTTGCTGCATCTGTCTAAAGCACATTTCATATAAGAGATTTGTGGACCACACTCTGAAGGAAGTCCCATGATTCAATATAAAAATTCTCTCTATAAAGAGATTCTTTGGCAGCAAGCTGCACTGTGCTGCTAAATCTGGTTCTTACCTCCTTTGAGAGTGCACTAGGCACCCCCAGGCCAATTCTGAAAATTCACAGTATACTTTGCAAAGAAATTTCTAAATGTGATGAAAGAAAATAATGAAAAAAAAATGGAAATGTTTTCCAATTTACAGTATTTTTTAACTGCTGGCATTGCCAACCTGAAACTTAGATGAGAATTTTGGAGCAAAAAAAGCATTAGAAGGAGGCATCAGGGAGGGAAATATATCCAGTTTATTGATAATCTAGTGTTACTGAGTAAAGCCCAGTTTCATTTTAAAGATCTTCAGTTTGCAGATATGGAGAGCCCATTAATAAAGTTACTGATTTTGAGAAGAAATGAAAGCAGAGTCCACTCTAAGATGTGATTGTGAAGTTATGCTTTTTAACTAGCAACAGACCATGCATTTCAGTTTAGCCCAAACTTCTGAAAATGTAACGCCATGTAGATTACATCCTGAATTTACAGGATGTTTTTTCTTCAGGCAAATCCCTCACTCACTGAACAGTGCAAATAATTTTATATTTCTATTTGTTTTATATATGGAGTACCCAGTATGGCAGACAAGGTGAGACTTGTGACCACATTGGTGGGATGGCACATGTGACAGGATTATGCAGGATTGGGTTATATAATTTTTAAAAATATACACACACACACACACACACAGACACATACACACAGACATATATACAAACTCTTTCATCAAAAGAACTAACTGAGGGTTAATCTTTTAAAATTTGTGACCTTTATGTCAGCTGCACAGATATATTTCCAAAAATGGTGGATGCTAAACCTGATTAAAATTTGCTGAAATGTTACCTAGTTCCTCAATTTGAATTCAGTGGTTGGCATGCAAGAAGTGCACAGTATGTCATGCTAAGAAATAAAAAAACTCTCACTTATTTCTCAAAGTATGAATATATTGCTGTGTATACAGTTCCCAACAGAGGGATTTCAGTTTTCCTTGGTAGCTTTGTGCACAGCAATATTCTTGTAGTGGTGGAATGAAGGGGGGAAAGAAGAAACAGTCAGTGTTCTTTGCAGGAACCTATTTCTGTTAGAAAATTAAAATAAATCAGTACAAGTTTGTCTTCAGAAATATGGTTACAAATAGAAAAAGAACATAGTTTCTTCCTGTAAGGCTGTTCTGAGAAATCAAAGCCAAAGCTTCTAAATGGTGAGTTGTGTTTTAAAAGAAGGAAGTAGCTTAATTCAGTTTGAAGAGGAGATGAAGAAATTGTGTATCAAAAGCACTCTTTTAGCAAAGTCTCTTACAAAAGGACATTTTACTCGTGTGCATATGCATTTAAAAGCTACACTATATTGCGTATTCAGGTAAGTATTGAGTAAATAGGAAATGATGAGATCATCTTACATATTCACACAGCTTCACAAAGAGGCTCTTTATAATTGGTGAAAATATTGAGGTTACATCTGCTGTGCTATTCACCCTTCTCCTTGAAATACCTTTATCAATGACTGGATGGTATTGATACTGAACTCCTCTCGTGGTAAACTTATAAGAATATTTTTAATTTACTGCACGAGAATGAAATTGCCGTACTTAATACTACAGTCGGATACTTAGCTGCAGCCACAAGTACTCTTTCTACATTCACAAAACTGGCAGACGAAACATGAAAAGGAATACTGACTCTTTAATCTCCACTTCTCCACCTAAGGCCCAAGGCAAGCTGACAGGGTAACTTCGTTCTGGAAACAGAGGGTTTTTTATTTTTTAAATTCTGGATTACTTTTTCTTCTGCTTTTGAAAACTGTGGGCTATAGGGGAATGAACCTGGCATAGACTTAAAACAAGAACAAGTTTCTTTATCTGAAAAGTTACAGTCCTTGATGCTTACAGGAAGGTCATTTTCAAAACCCACAGGAAAAACAGCATCAGAGCCAGAAAGAGTGCATTAAGTACCTTATTTGCTTGTAACAGAGACAGTTTTCCATTTATAACAGCTCCGAGGATCAAGTGAGTCTTTGATGTTGTAAGGACTTATAGATATTGCAATTAGTGAGCTAGATGTTTTAAATATTTGGTATCCACAAATTGAATTTTAGGAACGAAAAATATTTAGCAATGTTAAATGATGCTTGCTACAGAATTGGGAGCTAGATGATAGGAGACTCGTAGACATGCAGTGAGGAATCATATGTCTACTACATAATTCTCCACAAACAGTCCTATTTTGGATCTCCTACATGGGGTAGAGTGAGGAGGAGGAGACTTCAGCCTGGACAGTGTGCAAATGCATGGCTGCCTCCCTGGCCAACAGCAAGGGCTCCAGAGCAGATTGCTTGGTAAAGAATGCCACCCTCCCATCACAAGAGTCCCTGTGGGTCACGCTGCTCTACATCTCTTCATTGCACACAGATCCTTACCAGCCCTCTCTGAATAACTGTATCTCAACAGAGTTCTTATAAGAAAAATACAAAAATGATAACTGTTTTAAGAAAATACTGGTTCTGTGAGGCTTTAGAAAGCTGCATTTTACTCACAGCATATGACAGTAGAAAGCCCTGAGTGCTGGGCAGAGAACATCTCTTTTAGTATAGGGTAGAATGCAATCTATCATGTCAATACCACTGACTGAGACCTGGCTGCCACTGTGGTATGAATATCAGAAGATAATAGCTGCAGGTTTATAAACATAAATTCATCTTTTCCTACCACAAGCAGGAAGCAGCAGATCAGGTTTACGAAAGAAAACTGTACCTCACTGATATTCAAACTCCTACCTAACTTCTTCATTCACCTGGGATAGTCTTTTAAGCATCTACAGTCACTCTAAAAATGCTAAGTATGGCAATTGGTTCATTGCTTACTTTGCAATCTGAAATACTGTTTAATCTTCCAGTGTAGGGAAGTTACATACATAAATATGTGATAAATTAGGCAAAATTAAGTATCAACAACCTTGTAGAAAAAAAAAAAGAGCCTTAATCAAGCATTTAGAAAAATTTGAAACCTTAAGAATGTTTAAAAACTAAGCAGTACTTTTCCTGCCTCTTTGCAGAAAAGCAAATGTTAAAAGTGGTCTGAGTCAAACTGTTAAAAATGTAGATTCATGTTAGGATTAGTTTGTAACTTGCCAACTTCCTACAGTGAAGAAGGCCTTGCATGCTGCATGTGAAAATTATCTCAGATTAGAGCAAGGTAGATATTTTGTTTAAAATCAATTCTATGTTATCAGTTTACATGACATTGTTCACAGCTGCAGTGCAAATTTATTAAATCTGAACCAAGACAAAAAATAGTGTTTCCCAGCACTATGGAAATCATCATGTCCTACTTGAACAACTGAGGCACTTTTCTTCCCCTCTTCTTTTTGTGATTATTGTAACATACCATTTTCCCACAGCCCAACATCTGAAATCACACCTTTATAATTATGCATAACCATAAATATTAACAAGACTATATAGTTATAGGTAAAATGTTTATTTCAAAACATCATGTAGGTATTGATCAAATGGAATGCAATGTACTGCTAAAGGCACTATTCAACGAAGCTTATGGCATGCAATTAGAAAACTGTTCTGTGGTTTCTATAGATAAAATTGATATTAAAAAACTATATAAGTTTATTTTATGACAGACTGATTTGAAAAATGAGCAGTAGATTTTTCTACATAGGATTCTCTAGGCTTTCTTCTCTCTTAACTTTGTTTTCCCCTCATGGTTTGTCTCTCTCCCCATGACTTCAATCCTGCTATAAAGTGATTTTCTTCTGTTAATATTGAAATGGTCATTTGGAAACCCAAACCTGCTTTGAACACTAACTTCACACACAACTTCTATTATCATTAATGAACTCTCTCTTCAAACTGTAGGGGAAAATGAAATCCCAGATCCAAATTTTGCCCTTAGCTACTAAAACTCGACATCAGAGGAGAAATTTGGCCCTGCTTGCTCAAGAAACTGAAATCTGTCTCCATCTCTCCACTAATATTAATGGCCATCATATGACAACCTATGCAAGATTAATGATTTTAGAAAATAACCCTCTCCATGCCAAATGTATCTGTGGATTATACATAACTACATCTCCCAAAAATAGGAAAAGAGGCTGAAGATTCACGGAAGCAGATTGGCAGCATTATTAATTTTATCTTTGAATTACCTGGGCTAAAGATGGTCTGTTTCAAGGGACAGGATCCCTTAAACATACTTTCATTTCTGGGGTAAGAGTCCCTGTTTGGGTGCTTGGGCTGAGTGAAATGAGTGATTTCCTCAGGCTAATCTCTAGAGGAAAGGCATCCAGAGCACAGTGTCATGGTGGTATGACACTCCAGAATGTTCAAACTCCCTCTAACCACCACAAAGATTCATCACCATCTCACATCTCACAGCAGATATTTTTGAAACATACTGTCCCTTTATACCAGATGACTTGTAAAAAGCAAAAAAACCCCAAAGATTTCCACTTTTGTCCACAGGCCATAAAAAGATAGCTTAGTGCTAACAACAATAACAAAAAAAACGAACATAACTTTGTAAAATAAAAATAAAAGAACTTAGGAATAATTATGCATCTTGTGATCTCGGAAGCAATACTTAGCAACCTATGGACATTGGGTTAAAAGGCTTCAGGTGTTTTGAAGGATTCCCAAAGGACTGAGGCAAAGTCCTGCACCAGCCCACTCTCTTTACAGGTTATCAGGCATCAAAACCAACACGGACCCACCACATGACACACGGATGGCAAAGCCTCAGGTGATTTATGCAGGTTCTTTCAAACGAGTGCTAATGAGACCTACTGCCACACATTTGATATGTGCTACACAGTTTACTGGTACTATTTTCGTATCCTTACAGCTTTGAAAACTGTCTCCCTTAGACACACAAGGTCAGCAGTCCAGACCTTTGAAAAAGAAAAAGAGAAATAGCCCATAGCACTAACGGGTTTTTTAAATCCTGGAAAAATCTGCAACAGTTTCATCATACCTTCATAGTGACATTTTAGGATGGGGATTTCACAGCCTGGTAAACTACAAACAAAATCCTTAATCTATTCTTGGATTTTCAGTGGAATTTCAACACACTTTCTGATGTAGACTACCAGATGATGGCAACTTCTGGTCTTGGTAATCTTGGAGAGAACCTCATCAACGAAGGTAGAAAGATATGTGACTGAAGTACTTTTGTCCTGTTTTAAAATGGAATACATTTACATCCTCTAGCAAAAAGTTAGCATAGAAATAGTTTGGTGGACAAAATGAAGGTGAAGCTGCTGGACGTGTACAGTAATATCCTTTATTCCCATGACTTTGCAATTTAACCTATGCTTCTGCAATTTATCACAAGAATAATATCAAAATATAAATTCCTTTTTGGGGTTGGAAATTTTGAGCATAAACAGACTTTAAAAAAACCCAGAAAATTATTAACAGAGAAACTGGAAAACACAGCAGTTACCAGAAAATGTCAGAGCCCAACCTTCACTCTATGACCCATTAATGCAGCATGTATTTATACAGCTGATATTATGTACACTTTTAAGGTCAAAATAGGAGATTTTGGGTGCAGATTTCAACTAACTATGAGCAATGAAAGACACAACTGAAAGCCTACAAATTGAAATGGGAATGTACTATATCAGTATTGCATTAGATTTAATTTGAAGATGAAATTGCATCAGGAATTAAGATAAAGGGTTATTGATGCAAATGATATCTGAGGCATCTTGCAAAATAACTGTAACTAGGTTTAGCAAACTAACTGCAACTAGAAGGCAAAATTCTGCAACTAGGTTTAGCAGCTAAAGATTTAAATAGCTTAAAGATTTCTCTTTGTAGAGTTTTCTGGTTTGTTTACTATCCCGAAGATCAGACTCTCCTGATAAACACTTACCTACTTTACATACAGAAAACACTTGTCCAATAGAAGAAAAATTGCATTTGAAAATGGAGGCACAAAATATCACAAAGATTGGAAATTTCTTGGGATTAAAAATGATTTCTGAGTATTTTTATGGTTAATGGATAATTAAACCACCAAATATTACAATAGTAACAACTGTCCTCCACACACAAAAATGTAAGCATCACCTGTCAGGAAATGAGCCAGCCATGAGTTAATAACGTATAAAACAAGGGCACAAGACACACACAGTTGCACACTGCAGACTGTTTTCCCCCTTCTTCTAAAGTACCTGTCTTTGTTCAAAAAAACAGGGAAAGAAATTAAGCTAGACAGACTAATATCTCATGTAACCCAAAGAAGAACTTGCAGGAGCAAACACAGCATCTTTAGGATTTCAAAGCATGGCTAAAAGACATGACAAATACACACTCTTGGGTAGGTGTACATCTCTTAAGATTCGTTAGGACTGAAAAACAAACACTGGACATGTGCTAAATCAAAGTCCATGATCCTTTTTTGCCTTGTATGAAAATAAAAAATATTTTCTTTACATGCTTTCATTTCTTCCAGTTTCTTTTCCCGTTCCCTCATCTTTCTGTATCACCACTATCTCCAGCCAAAAGGACTACAGGGTGCCAGTGTTCAACACAGAAATCTTTGCAGGCCCATACTATGGACAGAGAGAAAGATTGTGCAGGTACTCAGACCAGCACTTCTGCAATACTTTCAAAACAATATACACTAGGCTGTCATCAGGGTGCCAGTTTGGCTTGGTTTAAGAAATACCTAAATCCCTGACATTATATCAGCCTAATTTAGAATCAATCTTGCTTTCCAGTGATGATAATAAACTTGTACAAACATGAGATTCATTTGTATATTTTAGCATTTTATTTCATTCCCGGAATGTAAAACCTGACATTGGAAACAGTTTGATTTTTTTTGGTTATTGAAGATATTAAGCACTACAAGAGCATTGAAATTTCGATCTGATTAGGATAAAAATTCCTCAGGATCAAAACACTTCTTTTTTTCCCCCTACAGTTTTACTAATTGTGAGCTACTTGACATTGCAGAGTTATTCCACAGCATGATAGCAAAATATGTGAAGTATTTTACTGTTAGAAATTATAAACTCATTCTATTTGTTTTTCATGTGTTTGAGGTTATTAAGAGAATAAAAAATTATAACTGATGTACGTAAGTTAAAAGGGTTAGTTCAACTACAGCTGGTAGGCTAAATCTAAGCAATATTTTGTAGAGAATAGATTTTTTCTACTGAACATACATAAAAGAAATCATGAATATATAACTGATTTAAAAGCAGACTGAGGGGGTAATATTCCTTGAAAAATAGGGGAGCCATGTAAAAGGTGAATGTGGAATAGTTTATTTTCAGAAAGACTGGATTATTCTAACCACTAGAAACCAGATAAAGTAGATGAGAAGGAGTGCTACCAAACATACTCATCAGAGACCTTTGCTTTATGGGAAATGAACTGCCCTGGCTCACTGTTCCTGAGGAATTGCATTTCTTATAGCTGTAAATCAAATCCTGAAGAAAGAGGATGATATTTTCTAAGCAATAGCTGACGACAACAGTATCTTGCTTGTCAGAGTCGTGTTTCTGAATTTAGTCCTCAATTAGGATTCCAAAATGAAAAAGCATCTATTATATACCCATATCAATTGGTATGTACTTGTGACAGTGTTCTTGCAAACAATATATTAATTTTGAAATGATGGCATGTTATCATATATTTGCCCAAAAGTATATTAATGGTTGACTTCAGAGGTCTTGCCTTTTATCCTTTCTTAATGACCTTCATTAAGGTCAGTAACTTGATGTTCAATGAAGACCAATAATTTTTTAAAATTAAATAGAAGATGTATACTCCTACAGCATATGACATCCACTCATTCTTAGCATGAAATGAACTTCTAAAAAAGGGCTGTTACAGACTTCTGAATGATATCAGTATCAAAAAAAACAAAGGGAAGCACATATACACAGCATTGTACTCCCGAGAGCAGCAATTGCCCTTGCTGCATTCTATAGAGAGTGCTAACACCTGATACAACAGTAATTTCCCTGATCTGCTTGATTTCTGGTGTTGATTTGACATCAAATGTATCCTGCTAGCTTCAAGATCAGGGATCTTTGTCACTGATGTCATAAGAACAAGGGCAGTTTTACTTCTGCAGAGACTCATGGCTTGGTAGAAGTGTTCAAGCTGCCCTGTGCTTGACACACAGTTCAGTCCTGCAATGCTTTTATGCAGTGGTAAGTAAATAGAGAGGATCCTATCACCTCCCCCATTCCTACTAGTGGTAAAGTAAAACTGGGCCATGAGGGGTCTTTCCAGGGTATTAGTTCTAGATGCATAACTATGAAACACAAAACATTCAATTACATTCAATTACAGCTCCTTCATGCCATGTAACCTAATGAAGAGCTCTGTTACAGAACTAGGATTAGAGACTGCATCTGTGCCAGGGTACAGCCAGACCTGTAATTTTTGAGGGTTTGGATTGAAACAGAAGTTACTGCAGCTTAGTTTCTGTGTGTTAGCTGAGCCAACAGCTAGGCCATGATGCTGGATGTTTACAGGCTATTAGACTAGACAACATTTTAACTATGATCTCTGTGAGAGAGACTTGATTTATGGTAAGTGATATCTGTCATGATTCTACCAGCAATTTGTTCAACAAACATGGCAAAGATGAGCAAATGAGAAGATTCCCAAAACTCCTGAAACCCTGAAGCATTTTAAAACAGGAAAGAGCTTAATAAGGTAGAATTGTAACACCAAAAAATTGGCTGAGAGATTTGTGAAAATGCATGATCATTCAAAGTTTGAATGAAACAGAATAGAAACAACTGCCATAAACTTTTATTTCTGTTTGGAAAAACATGTTTTAATGGCTTATGTTATCATGCCATAGTGTTGCTAGAAATGCAGGTGCATGTACAGTTAGAGTATGAATTTTGTTTTATTAATTCACAAGGGCATCAAGGCATAACTAACCTAAATCTCTTAACAGAAATTTTGAACCTAATGGAATTTTTGCTATTTACTTCACTGGGCTTAGAATTTTAGTCTATAAAAAATTGCTTTTTTAGGGCATAACCCCCAGGTCCATTGAAGCCAATGAAAGCTTTTCCACTGACCATAACTGACCTTTCATTAGGGCAGTAGTTCCTTTACAAAAGCCTGTTGTCATTGCTATAATCTAGCAGACCTTCTTCACAATTATACTTGTTATGGTCACATTCCTGAAACTGCTTTTGTCTTCCTTTATCTGAGAGAGAGTTAACAAGGCCTACTTTTCTATGTTTCTAATGGGCTGCTATGATCTGAAGCCATCAACAGCCCTCTTGATTTTTTTTTTTCTGTGTGATTTTGTGCAACGTTTTCTTCTTTGCTTGTTTTTCTCTTTGATGTCTTTGAATATCTTGGATGAGAAGGCAGGATGTAGTGGTCTTACTTTTTCCTTATGATATGTTGTCAGTAAATAGGCAGAACAGCAGTTTTACATGTATTTCTTTTACCCTTAAATCTACAATTGCAATTTGGATTTCTTCTTTTTTTAATCATTAAAAATTATTTTATTTCTTGTAAAAATAAACCAAGATTTTTGGTTGCATTCTCCATCAAACGCAACCTTTTTAGTTTGCTACTTTCTCAAGTTCTGCTTTGTTTTATCATTAGTGCTTTCTATCCATTACTTTAGCTTCCAGTTCCTCTTCAAAATATTGCACAAATCTGTTTTTAAATTCTTTTTCATTGTGATCTCAAGAAGTTATTTCCTTCCTGTGCTCTTTATTTTGGGGAACGAGTTTCTGCTGGTTCTACCTTCCACAGCCAGTGTTTGCCAGTTCATGAATTTTAGCTCTAATTCTAGTTTTACTAAACCAGGAGGATTTTCTCTTTCTAGTTTGGTTTGAATTTTATAGGATTGACAAGTTGTTATGAATTATTTTGGGGTTCTCCAATTTTTTTCTCTTGGGTTCTATACAATTTTTATGTCAAATGCTAGAAGTTGAATATCTCTCTGGGCAAAGAGATGAACCACTTTGGCTTCTGCAGAACTTACAGTTAGTTGGCAGATGTACTTCCCCAGTTATTCCCAAGACTAATTTAAACTTGAAGATCTTTCACAAAGAGCATGAGGTTGAACATAAAAAGACAAATGCAAAGTCCTGGATGGATTCCCTGCTATGTTACAGGCTGGGGACTGACTTGCTGGGTTGTTGCTTTGTGAAAAGGGACCTGGGGTCCTGCTGGACACTATGCTAAGCATGAATCAGCAGGGATGTACTAAAATTGTACAGCCAGGAGAGCACAGAAAGTCATTATCCCCCTTCACTCATCACTCTTTAAATTCCATCTGGAATCTAGTTTTAGGCTCCTACCATAGGAAATATATTGACAAACTTCTGTGAGCTCAGAAGAAGTCTGTCAAGACGCCCAGGGGCTGGTGTATATTGCTTTGTGAGGAAAGGCTGTGGAACCAGGCTTGCTTAGCCTGAGGTCGAGGTGACATCAGGGGAACCTAGCAGCATATCTGCAAGCAGGATACTACAAAGATGGAGCCATGAGCTGCACCATTGAAAGGGGGAAATTCCAACTGCATAGGAGGAAATAAAACCCCAAAACCACTGTAAGGATAACTGACACTTAAGATAATTGGAGCAGGTCACTCAGAGAAGTGAATAATCTGGTTTTTCAACATCAACTAGACAAGGTGCTAAAAAATTTGCTTTGAATTAGTATTGATCCTGTTTTGAGCATTAGGTGGAACTAGATGATATCCCAGAGTTCCTTCCAAACTAAATGATTCTATGAGCATCTTTTTCATATAAAGGAAGATAAGAAATATACATAAAAGATGTAACCAGCCCTGTCTATTGAAAAAAACCAACTAGCCTAGCAAGAATAATTATGCTGTAGCCACACAGCCAAATTTGTGAACCCTGCTATGCTGGATGTTGATAGCAGAAGATATCCTTGTGTTTGTAAAGTTTGCAATCCAATCAGCTAAACTGGACATACAGTGAGAGCAGGAACACACCAAGTTGAAGTGATTTTCTAGAAGTCATTCCTGTCTTCAGGGTCTCCTGAGTCCTAGTTCAGTGCTTATATACTGGCCCACACTGCACTTACACTCTCTGCATAGATCTTGAATTTTTCTGAAGATGAATGTTACATAAAACATATCCTATTTCAGAGAGAAGTGGTCATTCAGAAGATTAAGGTCTTTTTCAAATGGGATGTTCATCTATGCCAGGTGGTATGGTAAATCTGAGTCATAAATATCTTTTATTTCCTTGGTCAGATAGTGCAGTGAAAGTGCAACTTGTCATTTTTGACTTCCAGTTTCAAGAGCACCAAGAATTTGAGTTTCTGAATTTGTTCCTTCATTTCTCAGCAACTGACACATTCTCCTGGATATCAAATGCTTAAAATTTAAATGATACAAAATTACTTTGTTTATCCCTTTGGATAGTTGATTTTATTTCTTTTTCTGCAGGAATATATCTAATCTGATTTTATGCCAAATACACTTTACATTCTAGAAACTTCTGAAATCTTTACACAGCCTAATACTGCTGTTGGCTGCCATATGTTGTCACAGAAGCTGTCCCTATTCTCCTGCTTTCTGGTCAGGGTTATCCTCCTATCTTCCCTTGCAGATCAAGCAAGGTAATTTGGGATGAAACTTTTTTTTCTGCCTTCTAGTGTAGTCATATGGTTTGTAAAATCTAATTAAATGTGGCTGCATTTGGGCTGCTGCCCTTTTATAAGGAAATGCAAGTAGGACATGATGCAGGGGGAGCAGAGTTATTCAAATTTGTGACTCTGAATTTAAGAAGCAGTTTGCAGATTGTCTTCTGCATTAAGAAAAACACCAAAGTCAATCATAAACGCAGTCAGTCACTGAAACTTCCGAAGAATTATCTGACTTCACTGCAGGCACAGATAAATTAGAGATTATGGGCATAAGTCTTTTTTCGCACAAGGGTAAATCAGGAGCCCATCACTGAAGTCAACAGATCTCAAGAAAAGAATTAGGCCCTATGGCTTTTAATAAGAGGAATACAAAGAGTTTAATTACAAGGAATCAAGCTAAACCTCCCTTCCCCCATACACAGACATTGCACACATTCTCTGGCAAGGTTTGTCTCTTGCAATATTTTTTGTACTTCTATTATCCTTATCCTAATCAGATACTACCAGTGTGCACATAACAGGGACTTAGATGCTGTAAGGATGGGGCCATTTAGATATTGACATGTGGGGTGGTTAAAGCACTAGTAGAGCTGTAGCTCAGTTCTGTGTCCAAAAACCTGGTGAAATCCCAATTATGCTGCAGTTTTTGTCCTCCATGTTGTGACTCAGAAAACCCCAAAATCCTCAAAGAGGAGGAGTTCCTATTCTGTCCCAGGGAGGGAGTTCCTCATGTAAGCAATACCTCTTTAAGGATTAAAATAATGCATAGCACATGTAAATTAACAGCTACTGGAAATTCAAGTAATACAAATATAATGCTCTATTTCCACATATTTAAATGATATTATATGTCTATAAAAAGACTTGAAAATAAATCACACAAAGAATTACATTTAAGCCATCCTCTAAGAAAACCTCTGGCAAAAAAAAAAAAAGCAGGTGCAAGACAAAGATCTCAGTTGTGGAATATAAATAATAGTTTAGGAGTAATCAGCTGTTGCACCAGATTATTTTGACAAAAATGGAAGTACTTACAGTCTAAGTGACTATGTCTAATGCCTTCCACATCTTCAGCATGAATGAAGTGGTAACATCTCTTTCCTACAATATCTACAGGGGTCAGATCCATGTAATCACTAATCCTAAAAAGGAAAAAGAACATACAGCCTATAATTCAAGAAAGAAAAGAACAAAAGAATTGTCAAATGACTCAGAAAGTGAAATCTGCTAAAAAGTTTCTTCAGCATTATATCATTAGAATGGAATATCTGTATAAATGAGACAAGGGCTTAGAGGGAAAAAAAAAGAAACAATTATTTTTAAAGAAACCTGGAAATTATTTTATCCATTTAACTAAGTGGAAAATTAAATTCTAGTGCATATTCTCCATGTAGCATAACACCAGGACAATATAATTCCATGAAATTGTAAAGCATTAGCGGCAATCCAAAATCCTCATTAAAAGACTAAGATGATTCAAGGTTACATAATAAAGTAGAAACATGTTATGTTTATACCAAATGATTAGAGACACATTTCATTTCAACAGATTGGTCTTCTATTGGGTATATTCATGAAAAAGCTCTTCAACCATTTCTTGGCACCAAGTCCAAACTCATATTTCAAGGGATATAATTTAAATGCTGAGACACACAGATGCCTCAGGGTGTTATCTTTTTTAGTCTAATTCATTTGGGAGCCCAGCTTTCACTCTGGGCCCTTTCAACTGGGACTTTGTTGTTTATTGCACATAGAAACTTTAAAATCTATTCTGCAGACCTTTGTGCGTGTGTGTGTGTCTGTGTGAGTGTGTGAACTCGTATCATGGAGAGTCAAGGTGTCAATGTCCTTAAACACAGAACAGAAATTAAAAAGAAAATTGGAATATGTCTTGCTCACACAAGCATTTGAAACTATGTCTGTTTTCTAGGCATAGAATATTTTTTTTAGGGTTTGAAATAATCTGCAGTGATTGTGGTACATTCTATGATAAGATCTGGAAGCAGAAATCCCACCCTGCCTAGTAGAAAGGGGCAATCTTCAGGCAGACCACTATCCTGTGGTCCTGTAAAACATATGCATAGGATTGTGCTTGAGCAGAGCAATGGTTCCACTGACTTACAGGACTGTTAACATAATTGAAATTTAAAGGTAGGTATATGCTACAGTGTTCTGCTGAATTTGCTGAAATTTTGCACATATTTGTAGGCTTGAGGCTTGCTACACAAGACTGTTTCTGCATAACTGAAGGAACTACTGACAACCACTGTCATGGCCAGCAAGCCAAGCCTCTTCCATGTGCTTATTTCCTTTTGGGCACATATTAGCAGATGTGGTATCACAGTCCACGTTAAACGGACTGTTGTCTTTCTCCAAATGATCTCCAATCCTTAACAGTTTCACATTCTGAAAACACACAGACTGATCATGCACTCTAGCAGCAGTCTCTTCATTTTGCTTTTAGTAATTTATCATCATCTGAGATGATTTTTCCCTTCAGGTGCTTTTCTCACCCCACTGACTAATAAAGAAATCCCAGATCATTTTAGGTGGTGAATCTTAGATGACAAAAATCCTACATTTGCAAAATAGACACAGATTACCATACCACTTTTGAGGCAACAAAATTTTACATCCATGTTTTACACTCTCAAAGAAAAATATTAATTTTTAGAAATAGCCAGTATACCAGCTGTATAACAGATCTTGTCTCAGAGGGGAGCTAATGTCTGGCTAGTTTGGGAACTGCATCCAGGATTATGAAGGAGATCTCTTCATTCAGAGGAAAGTAACAAGATGCACCCAAAGACTTGAGTAATGTCACTTCTGCTCACTGCTGTTTCAAGCAGGCAACCACTTGGAAAAGTAGGAGTACTATTGATCTCACCCCTGCTGATCCAATGGTCCACTGTGAGCATTCATTTCAGTTAAGTGGCATGGCTTCTGCTCCACACTCCCTGCAGCTGCCAGTAACTCCCCATTGCTCCATAAATAGTGCTTACAGCTGGCCCAGCATGGATCCATTTTTCTCTGTTTTCATCAATGTTGTGCTTGCTTTACTGTGGCACCACAAAGAATTTCATAGCTGCCCGCAAGTGCCAGGAGTCAAGCCCATATATTCAGGGAGGGATACTTATCTCCTTTTCTATAATCCCAGAAGAGACATCCCAACATCTCTGACTCAGAGAACAGCCTTGGCAAACACCCAGATAATTAATCTGACAGCTTCAATCAGCTGTTCCGTTAATTCCTTCTCATCTTCTGTGGTTTTTGGTTTTTTTTTTCCATTTCTCCAGTTTTTACACTCATATTCTGCATTGTAGCTGCTATGACTGGAAATCCTGCTGCCTCTGTGAGATCACATTCACTCCACAGGACTGGCAGAAGTATTTCTACTATTCGACATCACTTTTATAAACTATTTTTAACAGATCTTTGAAAATGACACAGGGGCTTAAAGTGGAATTATTGTAGCATACACTCAAGTACCACCATATGCATTCTGCATTAGCATGAGAGAAAATCCATCACAAACAAGGAAAAGTTGCTTTATAATGTTGTCTTCAGCTTAAGAATCAAAAAACATTAATAAACTCAACACATTCTTGCTGTCTTACCACAATTTACCATGTCTTATCAGCCCTTCCTATGTGATTACCAATCAGTGCACCTCACCTGATGAATTTTACAGTTTTCAGTGATGTCTTTTTCAGGCATTTGAAAGTTTTATTGCTACATGAATATAAAGGGAAGGTTTGAGAAAAATGTTTAATTAAAAACCTCCCACACATACAATTCAGGGCTCATAAAAATGCCAAACTCACAGCAGAGAAAGGATACATCTTCCTAATTTGGCCTAAAAGTTCATATCATATTTGACCTGATGAAACAGTTCATTTTTCACATCTATTTGATTCCTGGATTTTTTTACGGAGGCTGCCAATAAAGGTAGCAGCAAGTGCAGATGATTTTGTTAAAAGGGAATCTGTTCATTAGGAACTGGATAGATACCAGCAACTCATTTCAGAGAGGCCTTTGAAAAACTCTGTAGTGGTAGCAGCTTTCCATTACTACCTAGGTAGGTCACAGTGAAATCAAAGATTTAGGGAAAAGTTTTGTTCTAGATCCTATTCCTTATCCCCAGAGCTCTTTTGCCAGCTGCCAGATTATACAGCATCTGGATACTCACTGGGTAGAGTCTCTGGCAAAAAGCCCAAACTTTAATGCCACTGTCCACTTTTTCTGTTACTTTGTGCAAGCCACTTTCCATGAAGCAGTTTTTCCAAGCTTAAAACTGAGCATAATATATTCATTTTTAGATAATGCCTTGGAAGTATAAATGAAATGTTCTGTCTAATACTCAACTAATATTACTAAAAAAAGTATTGCAGCAGTGCAGCAATGTGGCAGCAAATACAACCTCATAATTAAAATCCAAGGTTATTTTAAGTTGTTTAAGATCCTGATTCAACAAAACAGTTGAGTTTATCCTTTTTAATAAAAGTTTATATTGAGGTGCATCCTGATCATATGTATTCCACTATAATCAGGCAATTATGATTGCTCATATCAGAGAGCTTCCACTCAATTTATGATATGCCATGGTTATTGTCACAAGAAAAGCTCGCAGTAGTCACTCTGTTTCTTCACCTTTTTGATGGTAAGTTCCCTTTGCAAAATTTCTTTTGGCTACATTGCTTTCCTTCTTCCTTTCCAATCTTTTCCCCTTACCTCAGACTTCCATCAGTGGACCCAAAGTTATTACTTGTAATTTCCTTCTCAGATATTTTTAGTCTGCTCTAAATACCTTTTCCCTGGATTATATTTTTATTTTTCAGGACTTTGAGGTCTTAATGGTCTTGATCAGCCTCTCTGCTTCCCAGGCCTTCCCCCACCCCACCAAACTCCCATGGTAGCCCCTGCCAGTGCCCAGCCCCCTGCAGCCCTGCCTGGCCATCAGCCCTCCTGACCCGACCCCAGCCCACTCCACTGCCTGTCCTCAGGGAGATGCCCAATGCCAGGGGCTGGAGCTGCCCAGCTCCCCTCTGGGAAGGTGGGATGGGCCCTGGCTGCCATGTGCTGCTCACAGGTCACCGTGCAGAGCCCCTGGTGCTACGGGCAGCCAGCCCCCAGGGAACAGGCAGCTGAATTTAAATCCTCTCTCTCACCTTCCCAGATCGCTCATTGCTATCACACAGAACACAGCCCCCCCAACCAACTCTTCATCACCTGTTCCCATTTCACTGCTGTCTTTCCCAGTATGCCCTTAACCAATTTTATTCTTCAGTTTTCCCACCTCTAACTGCAACAGATCCCACCTCTCTAGCCTACTATCTAGGCCATCTGTGCTTCTGTTCCATTAAACACTGAGCACGATAGCTGTAATCTGCAAATTAGTTCAAAAATGGAAAACTTTAGAACTTCAGACAGAAAAACTTGTGCAGGGGAGGATGGAGAAGCATAAGGACAGGCATACAGGTCAGACCAACGTCTGTCTAGTCCCAAATCTTGCCTCTGAGAGGAATGGTGAAAGATTGTAAAAAGCAGAGAAAGCTTAAATTAATATTTCCTGGCGTATCTTCCCCTATTCCAGAAGACATCCTGCAGATTACATTTTTAAATTTACCTTCATCTTCTAAGAATGTAATGAAAATGAAGGTAGTGATGATGAAAGTGAAGTCAATGCTCTCCTACAACACCAGGATGACATTGCAAGAGTCAAAAATTTCTGAACTTCTTGCCAAGCCCATGAAACAAAGAATACACACAACTAAAACAAAGAAGTAAAGGATAGGCTGTACCTATTTTCACAGTAAATGATATTGAGGTCCATATTCACACGAGTGACAAACATGTGGCAGTCAATCCTGACTTCATTAATGGTAGGAGGTGGCAAGGCATGAGCAACGACAACAAGTCCCATGATTTGGCTGGGCACTGTCCGTCCGTGTGACAGCGACACTCTCAGACGTAACCGGCCTGTTATGTGGATCACCTGCAAAATAAAAACAATAAAAAATACCCAGTGAATTCTGAATGCAACTCTGACATCAGTTTCTTTTAAAGAATAGCTTTACTGGTCCCTACAGATATTGGCTGTCAATATGCCCTATGTTTTCTCATGGCAAAAAGAACATGACAGGCAAATGCTTCACATTTATCAAGTAAAAACCTAAGAAATGCTATGGTGTTGATTTTTGCTGTGGTGGCTGTTACAAAAAAACTCAAAGAAAGAAGACAACAACAACAACGAAGTAGAAATTCAACAAAAGAGAGAGTGGGATAAAACTGAAATAATGAACCCAGAAATTAATAAAGTAAACATTTTATAATATTTGGAAATTGAATATGACACAAGAATGACCAGCAATTTTGAAACACAATCGATTTGAGTTGGTAGTCACCTACAGCATGGAGACACTGTTCACTGCCTTGAATTTCTTCTCTGTTGCTGGCAATTTGAGAAGCAACAGCCTACAGGTGTTTTATGAGCTCAGGTGCAGGATGGTCTTCCTACATCCACAGTCAAGCATTTAAAGAGTTGGTAGATGTGTAATGCCTTTTCCTAGTGCACTAGGCATATATGGAGAGCTCTGGAGGTGGTGGTTTTCTTCCATATGCACAAGATAAAAGCACAAGACGCAATAAATAACATCCCTAAGAACTGCGTCCCCCTTCTAAGAAAGCTACCTGAAACTCTGGGAAAAGAATAATTCATCACTTCCAGTTTCACTCCTTCAGGAGTTCTGCATATAGATAAAGGGGTTGTTTTATCCAGTAAAAGAATATAAATACAGCATATTGAAATGAAAATGCAAACTGCAGTTCCTGTACTCATGGAAAAGAGAGGCGCAAGAATTGAAAGTTGCAGGCTGTCACAGATTTTCATCCTCAGACTGTGGTACAACATTAACATTAAGAGAACATTTCCAGGAGATGAGGGCCCCTTTCTCTGTCATCCCAGACTCCCTACCCAGAGGTCAACAGAGAATTTGGTCGATTCCTGGGTCACAGGAGGAGGTGACAAAAGTGGGGTAATAAGCACACTGATACTCATCTCCCAAAGATAGAAGACAAACTCTTTACTTCTGATCTCAGATTAATAATAAAAGGTGAGAGAGAGAAGATTTGTAATTTTTAAGATTGCAAATCACAAAGTGCATCCAAATTCAAATCTAATTCATGCTAGTAGATCTGTGATCTAAGACTTGAAATTAGTTTCTTAGTTTCTTTTTTAACCTAGTCATTGAAACATCTCCTTTCACCACCATTTCACCTTTTGAGCGTAGCCAGTGTGGTGAATCAGAATGAGGAAAGTGATTAGCTGCTGTGTATGGCTACTTCAGTTACAGGTTTCTGACCACCCATGTTTAAAGTAACTATTGCCTAAACTCACACTTAATGCACCTTTCAAGGGCAAACTATTCTATGAATATTTGAAAAAGTTCCTAAAGGCAAAGATGCAAAAAAAGCATTTCAAATCCACTTTAATTATTTCTTTTTCTTAAAACCTCATTAACTAATGAAGAAATAGCTAAAAGAAATAGGATTAACTTCACAGGAGGGGCAGTAATAGTGTATTTTGCTCCTTCGAGCTAGGCTTGCATATACATCTGCTTTTTATCATTATCTGTCTCTTTTTATCATGCAGTTTCAGCTTACTGCAAAACTCAAATCTGTAAATACTTGGAAAAATGCTGATGGATTACTGTTAAAAATGTGAAAATTTATCCTATACTGAACGTGCTATGCAAAAGTATCATTTTTCTGTTGTTTTTCCATAAAAGTCCTTATGTTAATATGTTTGAAGTTAGCATGAACACTTCAGGGAATTTTTAAGCTATATCATATATATATATCTTCTTTGTATTTTTCTAAACCTTCATGTCATTTGCAGCTAAACATCAACATGATTTGCTTTTGAACAACTTTCTTTTCAGGCAGTACCTCACTTTTTTCCCTGATTCTTCATCTGAAATACACTTTAGATGTAGTATTGCCCAAGAGACAGTTCCAAACCTGCTAGAACCACCATATATTAACATTGTTGAATTTCAACAGAATTTGCTACCAGATTCAAATTAATCAGCTTGTTCCTAATTCTACCATGGATCAAAACATGTTCTGAATTCCCACATGAAGTCAAATTTTAGGGGTCAGCACTCAGTTGCATTCTGATTCTGCACACCGGGAAAAGTACAGCAAACCACCCATCAGTTCCAGTGCCTGTGTGCCTCTGAAGAAGCTGTATTTCCATGCCTGAAATCCTTTTCTATGATAACATTAGTCAAATGCACCAAGTGGGAAAATCTAATTGGTAGTAAAAAACAATTCTAACTGTCATGACCTTGTCTATATTGTGAGTATTGCCACTTTTAACACTGGTTCATTTGAACTGGGATTAGGGGTGATAGGAATGATAGGGTCAATTATCTCCCGTAGCTAAAATTAATCTCTTTATAATTCAATCCCGCAGCACTAGTCTATCATATCCTAAAGCAGTATTATGACTTTAATGAAGCTGAATTGCAACAATAAACTGTTTTATGAAGGACAATACTTCGCTCCAGAAGTAAATATTGAATAAAAATTTGCTAGGAATATACTGAAAATCAAAAGTAAATGCAGTTCTTCCGTGCAGTTTTCTTTATAAGTGCTTCCTTCTGAAAAGTTAGTCTAATCAATCTTTAAACTCTATCTTCTTTCTAATACTGCCATATGAATAGACAGGCACATTTAGATGTCACAGCAAGAGAAGACAGCAATACTGTGTTCTGTCTGTTACAAAAACAGCGGGTGAATGTCCTACTCCTGATCACAGGATCATCAGAAACTTTGTATATCAAGAGCTGTACAGATTTCCCCGTCATTTCTTCATCTACCTCTTAAACTGAATGAATAACAAGACTCCTTTTTTATGTTGCTGGCATCTGGACTGGGTTAACTGTCAGAGACTTTGCTTACAAACTGTTTATTAGTAGGTGTAACTATGATTCTATGATTCATCCTATAGAAGCACAGGGAAATCTTATGGTTGAAATAAACCATGTGACGTGATCAAGACCAGAATTTTGCTTAGGCCATTCTTATCTATATTATTTCTTGTAGTATAACCTTAGACAGGCAGGTGGATGAAGAAAAAAATATTTTGCAAAAACAATACTTTTAACATTGGGAAATGAAAATAACTCATATACTCTAAAGATGTAATGCTGAAGCAAAACAAATACTGCAAAAAATCTTCTGTACTGCTTAAATGCTTTGTTTAAAATGAAAAATCTAAATCAACTTTGCCTGACACTCCAACGTTGGAAAAAAATTATTTGGCTTTTATTTTTAGCTGATTAGAAAACGGATTTGCAAAATATTGTAAGTACATGTAAACACATGAGTTTATGAGTGTGGGAGTGTTAACAAGCCACACTGGTTGGACAAATATATATTTCTTTTCCCTGCCATATGCTCTCTTTAGTCATCTGTTAGTGATATGCACTTAGATGTGCTCTACTAATGTCTACTCATTATAAACAAGCACATCACAAAGACCTTGATAAAACCTTCCCTCTGTCAATACTTAAGGAAAATAAAGCCCAGCAATCGAAAAACACATCTGGAACCTGCTCATCATCCTTTAAAGCTAAATCTCATCTCTGAAGATGGAAAATACTTTCTTTGTCAAAAGATATCTTTAAATATTACATCCATTCTTTTTCATATACATGTGATGTCAGAGAAAGGACATGCATTACCAGAGGCTATAAAAACCTGCAAGCATGAAAAATCTGTGAATTTCACCTTTCAGATGTCTCCGTGTGCTTCAAAACTTAAACTTCAATTTGAAACAAATTTCTAAACTACTTCTTTTGTTCTCTGTGTAAATGACTATGCCAGTTTATTGTGTGTGTGAAACTACAGCACTGGCAGAAGTTGTCCCTCCAGGTCATTTAATGAGACATTAAATTTGAAGTTTTAAAATTATTGCGTAGAATAAATTTTTTTAGAAAACAGTCATATACAAAAACATCCGAATGTACTTAGTGTGTGCACCTAGGTGTTTGTTTATCTTTTTTGTAAAAAACTCTCACACACATTCACTCCCTTTTACAGAAACAACTGTTTCTGAAGGATATATATACATATATATATACACACTATATATATATATACACACACACACACACACATATATATATATTTGTTTTGGTCTCTCAAAGATGTTATTTTATACTTCCAATGTCAACACCTAAATCTTTAAAACACAATCAATTTAAACGGATGAAATTGGCCAGAGAGATATCTTACAAACTATACCCATAGCCTCTAATTTTTCTTTCAAAGAGTTATGTTCTCCTTCATTCACTGATACATATACATGGATCTCAAAACCTGTCTGTGACACCAGTGAGACAAATGCTTTAACACTCTGCAAGGTAATGAGTTCCTACATGGTTTCAGGTGATTTCTAAAGAGTGAACATTTGGAAGCTGACTTTCCTCCAGACTATTAAGAGAAAACAGAGTCCAGTGTCACCTTGGGAATTTACACAATGATATCTGAGAGTTTTTCCTTTTCTGACATAAAAATATAACCATGTCTATCAACCTAAACTTCAGTATAGGTTTCTTTATTTACCACACTTTTGTCCTTTCCTGCCTACGTCTCACTGCAATCACTACAACATTTATACTTGCTTACATTTTCTCATGGTCAGAAACTGTTTGTTTCTGTGGTTCCACAGCCCCATCGTCACTGAGATCCAAGCCTGCTCTCCCAGTCTTCATGAAAGCTTTGGGAGAAGACATCATTGGCTTATACTTATCATTCAGCAGTAGTTGGGATCTGAGAGGTCCAGTAAGGCTTTGTGTTTGCAGTTCCTGTAACTCTTCCATATCCCTTTCTCAGACTTATTTCATTTCTATAAACACTACAGTATTACTAACAGGAGATTCCAAGGAACATGACATTTTGGAAAAGGAATGAGCCACTACAACTGTAATATGTTGGATCATCCCATGTGCAGCAAGTCTGAGATGTCCCAAATACATCCAGCTTGCTGTGCATAGGCTGAACAAGTCTCCATCATGTACACTTAGCTTAACACACAGGACACATTGGGCTTGCCATGTGCACTTTACATGATGGGCTTCTTCCATCACGTAAAGTAAAGTTTGTAGATGTATGTCCCTGCTGAATTAATGTTAGATTTGCTATCTCTTTTAATCTATGAAATAACACTTTTATCATTTTCCCTTGTTAACATCAGCCATCTCCAACTTCATAAGCATCATCTATCTTTTTTCTTGGACAGCATAATGTGTCTACTTATGGTAATTGTTCTCAACATTTATTTGATTCAAAAATTTGTTACTTCAGTTTTAGCTTTGAAAAAGTGCTTGTATGCTGAAAACCCTGTATATCTAGGGTCTTTTTTTCGACTACAGTAGTCAATCTAATAAAAGACACTGCATCTACACAACAATCTTGTCCTATTATATCAAGTCCACACCAGAACAAAGAAAGTAGTATTTAGTGCAGCTGTGACTGATACATTCAGAACCATGGTGGATGAAAATAAGACAAGGCAATACTCTATGATTCCTGAGAAAGAGCTTTGCAGGCAGTCTTGATTGAGTAAGGCAATGAATGCCACATGAAACCACTGTTCAGAGTTGTGGTCTTGAACATCCTTTCAAAGAATATGAGTCTGATTTCAAGGAGGGGGAACATTATTCCTAACACATATATAGTTTCAAGGTCAATAGCCTCTTTTCCATCTACAAGTACATTTCAAATCCCTTCAAATACACCTGCAAAAGATAGTCTGAAAATGGAAATGGTATTTACATTTAAACAGCATATTTGGTCTCAGGACGTATTTTATTGTTAAAAAGTCAATACTAGTTTTTTGGAGACACTTTAGGCTTTTCCCATCTTTCCTCTCTTATCACTCTCTCAAATAATAAGATTCAAAAGCTATTCTACTGCTTAAAATAGTCACGGGTAGAATTTAGGCTAATCCTAAGGGTTTAAAAAAAAAGTATCCTTATGAGACCTCAAAGTTATTGATGCTTAAAGACAAGCATCATGTGAGAAACAATCCAGTGTGGTAGGCTCAGTTCAAAGCACTTGCTCAATCCCTCAAATGACCTGAGTAGAATATTATTGATTGCATGTGGGGAATGTTGAGATCAGCAGCAAGCACAATAGCCACAGTCACTTTCATTCAAGTACACTACAGGGAACAGATCTCTTCTGTGCTAAAGTTACTGCTTTGAGCACACATGCAGCAATCTGCTTGCCCCTCAACCTCAGGATGCAGAAAGTTTATCTCCCACTTACCTCTGTCTACATAATAAACTAAAGAGAAGAGAATGGGGACATCTTGCTAACTCTCCAAAAAAGAGTTAAGGCAAAAGAAGAACGTGAGATTGCCCAAGTTACATTGGCTAGGCTAAGGCTATCTTAAGAATACTCTGTGAGAGTAATGGAAGACTATTGTAAGATAAACAATTCCTAAAGCTGCCATTAAAAAACAAACAAACAAACAAACAAACAAACAAGAATTTTCAAGAGTGCACAAATGTTTTTCAAGAGTTATCAAATCCTAACAGACTGGGAAATGAGCAGCAGATCAGAGGTTCCTCAAGTATTTATGGATCATTTAAATTAACATTATTAGATTCTAAATTTATGGCTTTTCATTCTGCTATATAAGACATTTACAGATTTTAATTTGGGATATTAGATAAGAAGTTACTCTTCAGTATAGTGTAGCACAATGTTCTGTGCTGTATATGGGCGCATTCCTATCTTTATTGCCATGATGGCTCTCCTGTCAGAATTCTGAGGTCCAGTCTTGCACTGGTATACACTGCAGTATTAGAAGCTGCATGACCAAGTCTGTCCTTTCAAAAGCACATTTTTATTTTAAAATATGTTAATGATAGGACATCCTTTCCTGTGTTGTGATTTTCATTAATTGCAATGGATTAACAAGCTGCTTTTCTCTAAACAAAAGATGTTGTAGAGCTGACACTCCTAAAATCAGCTTTGTAATATAAACTCAAGAAATATTGTGTTGAGTCATTGGACATTATAATTTTTCAGTTATTTTGCTTTATGTAACTGAAAAGGTTTCCATTTCCATAATCAGCCCCTGGAATAAGAACTCCAAACTTTCCACTTTTAAACAGCCTCCTTTAATATGCAGTATTAGTAATTTAAATTATTAGGTTTTATTTTAATACCTTTGAACCTTTAATAGATGTCTTGTTGACAACTCTATCAACAGTGTATTGTTTTTTCATAATGCAAAACTTAAAAGCATTTGAAGATCAACATTAATAAAAACGGAAGAAAAAGAAACTAAATGAAATCAACACACAGCAACCTGAAAAAGTAGCCATAAAAATTGGGTTTATGACTGAATACTTTTTGAAGTAATTGGCACTAAGACCGTTCTAGTGCAGATTGCTGCAAGAGTGCTCTTGGCAAGAACATCATAAGCACTAGCAAAACTTTAATATGCTCAAGCAGCCAAATACAAACTGACACCAGGAACCCATGTGTGGCAACAAACAGGAAAAAAATAGAGTATCTCAATTTAATACAAACCTACATACAAAGGGATCAATTTTTAAAATTCGTGGTTTAGCATACAATACAGCTGTCCTCAGAGTGAATATAGAGTAGCTATACATAAGAAATTAGAATTATCAGTGCGGGGGAATTTCTCAAGAGTCCTTTTGATATGTAATACAGCAAATATAATGACTTAGAAACCAGACATCAATGCATTAAATGAGATCAGGTTGAGATCTATTTAGAAAAGACAGGTTTAAGCTGGAAAAAGAATCTCTTTGATATGACCTCCAGAGCAGACCATTTGCAGAAGGATTCAAGATGAGCAGATTTACCTTATAATATCTGTTTGCTTCACAGCTGCTTTAAAATATAAACTCTGAAATTTTTAATATTGAGTTATTGCAGAAATAAGTCTATGTAGTAAAAAAGATTAAGACCTTGGGATTTTCTTGCACTTCTTGCACATGTTATAATGGATTTTGTTGAACTCGGAGAACTGAAACATAGTTAATTTAAAATCTAGCTAACATAATTAACTTATTTATAAATGATTTCTTATAGAATCTGGCTATTCCTGGTCAAGCCAGAAATCTGGAATGTCTCAGAATTTTCAGTAGTCTGCATCCCTAATTTGTGGTCAATACTCATTTAACCCTGAAACTCAAAAGATTAGTTCACTTTAACAGATTTGCCACTTCAAATCCCTTGGTGCTCAAATATGTTGCATTTTTTTTTCTTCATGAAATGTTTGAAGTCCCCTTTAAAAATAATGCCTAGAGGATATTTTTTCCTTAATACTATTCAAAAAAAGTTGAAAGCATTTAGCTATTGAAGTGTGCAGACTTCCAATAAAGGAATAGTTGTCCCTGCCCATGAGCAAACTCTCTTGAAATTCAGTATTCCAGAATTTTGGTGCTTTTACCAGCAGTGAAATTTAAACCTAAAAAAGGAGTTTTGTTGCACCAGTTTCAATGCAGTTTATTAGAGTATTGGGAGATGGTGGAAAAAGGCTGCATCATTCTGCAACAGAAAGGGTAAAAAGGTTGTTTAAAAAAGTTAGTTTCAGCTCTGTATATCAGGGCAACCAAATCTTGTTGCACTAAAGACAACTAATAATAAGTATACTTCAGATGTAGTTTCTTGATTTCTTTCTTTCCAGGGAGAAATAAAGAGGCTCTTTTATTTTTTTCCCCTACTGCTTTGTTTGATGTAGTTCTTAGCGGTCCAAAAATTACCTTAGGTGATTCTCTGCAAGGACTTGATAAGTGAGAAAGGACTAGATAAAACAAAATATCTGATATTAATGTATTTTCCCACACACAGAGAAAATGATATAGAAAATGCTGTTGTCTGTAAAGACAGAAGTAGATTTCCTGAGCCAACCTTGATTAAGATGGGAATGGTTTATGTTCTGCTCAAGCTCTCCACCTATGGTTTCAGCCCCAGAACTCATTCTGAAGTTAAAAAAAATATTACATTCACTCTTCCTAATTTTGTGGCTAAATGGGTAGAAAGAGCTGAGTTTTGCACATAGTAGGGCAGAGACACACAATGGATAAGGCTGAGGACTATTATTCGAATGTCATTAATACTAAGGTTCTTCTGCTTATGCTAATGGTGTCTGATGTATGCTCCTACAGTGAAAAGCAATTTTAAAATTTATTTTAATGCTTGTATGCTTTCCTCTAGCATGGCCCAATTTTTTGCTGGCTGTATACAAGCACACAAGGTCTACCAAAGATCTTGGACAAGAGATCGTGTGAGCTTTCCTGCAGAATGCCACAACTTTGACAAAAGCAGAAGTGGAGATAGGCAAAAAAGATTATTTTCCATAATTATTAATATGCTTTCACTTTCCTCACATCAATGACACTTATATGAAAAATTTTCAGTATAAAGAGGAAAACAGACAGTAAGGAATATGACCTGATTTTATAAAAATTATGACTGTAAATTTCAGAAAAGCTTCTGCAGGTGAATAGTACTGCCTCCAGATCCAGATGACAAAAAGGAATGATCATAAGAAAGGAAGCAAAATTCTTCTAGTATATCTACCACGATCTAATATCAGTAGTTCTCTGACTGTTCTCATTGTTAATTTGAACAGTTTTAAATACACCTCACATGGTCCTGACAAAGAAAGCAGCATTGAAACTGCAAACCCCAAGCCCAAAAGTGGCTTTACAGAGATTTGGACTGCAGGAGAAGGCTGGGGCACACCACGACAGCCCTTCCAGAGGAGCAGCCACGTGTACTGCCATTAGTAGACAAAGCCCATCCATACGAGAGATGAGATTTCTCTTTGAAGAAAAAACTTTTATCCACTTGGAGATGGATGGTCTTTGCAAAGCTCTGACCTTCTCCTTGACAGCTACAAATGGACTACTATCTACGATTTGTTTCCATAATTCACTGAATGCAGCAAGCTGGATTATAGATAGCAATTTATTTGTAAAAATCATAATAAACCACCATTGTTTTAAATGCTAAACATGGATAAATGGAGAGAAAAAACTGATGAGACAAGATTCGTGTTCTTGAATCGACACCAAAGAATTATGGCAGACTCTTGCTTTATCTGCATTGGAATCAATTTAGTAATTTTTAATTCACTGATTTTCTGTTGTTTGCTTAACATTTATTAATTGATTGTCATTCTCATGCAATTAATTCAGAAGTTGGCAAGTTTAACATGCAGAGATTAATTTTCTTTTACTAACCCACCACTTAGAATTATATTTTTTTTGGAAAAGAAGGTTACCAAGAAATTACCTCCACATCAATCATATTTAGAAATGAAATACAGTAGGGGTGTTGCATGCCATCTGTCAATCCACACTGAACCTCTCCTTATAATTGGCTAAGCTTTTCTATGTAATTCAATAAAATAACCAGAAAAAGTTAGGACAGCTCTGTCTTTCACACACTGCAGTCCTAACCAAAAGTCAGTTTGAACACCTAGGACTTGTCTTAGCAAGGCTGGAAATCTCTCATTTGAGAGTATATGAATCTTAGGTCACATGGAAATAAATGGTATGCCTACCCCATCACCCAGTGGTCACAGGATCTGCACCTTTACAACAACCTACAGGTTGCTCAGCTGTCAAGTGTTTCTCATCTGGAATGAGAGCCATTCATTTGCCCTTCATGTCACCCTCATTTATGATGGCTGAAATGTTTATTCAGGAGGGGAGTAGAGATAATGAGGAAGGTTTCTTTGCTCTTAGTTACCAGGGGCTATTCACAAGACTTCAGACTTACTCACTGAATTCCTCATTGCAACATAAACCAGTATAGTGAAAGGAAAAACAGCATTCCCTACTCTCATTATTTTATTATGGCTTTCACTGTACTTGGTATTTAACTGAAAGCCCCAGTTTCTGTGTCTTTTTTTGCTCTGTGTGCCACTTAGGCTGCTGCTGTAAAGTGGACAAATTGACAAAATAGACTTTTTATAGAGAGAGGCAAGGAATATGTCTTAGACAACAAATATCTTTGTGGCCTACATAAGGGTAGAATGGACTGAAGCATTTTGATCTCAAAATGAGGATTTAATATCTCTCACAGACAGCACAAAGGTTCAGAAGATTATAGAGTTAGGTACAAGAAGACACTCAGAATGAATTCAGCATGCAATGCAGACTGTAAGATAAATCAGTGTGCAAGCTGTGATGCATGGAAGTGCTGCAGGGCTTGTAGGAACCCAACCCAGACATTTGTTTATTTTTGCACAGAAAATAAAATGTGAGCTTTCTTCTCTCTCCTGTAATGTTGGTAAGAAAGCTTTGTAGAGGAAAGCCCATCTTTTCTGCATTTGAACTAAAATCTGAAGTTAGATCTTCATGTAACAACTGAGGGTAGGACGTACATGCACATTCATCTGTACTTTAATCTCATGTGCAGCACACTGGTTTAGTGAGACTAGATCTATGGTCTATTTGTAAAATAAGACTTGAAATGACTTTGAAAAATAATATATATATATATATTATTATATATATATATAATAAAATAATATAATATTTAACAAATCAAGGTCAGTGGGCTTCCTATAGGAAAGTCGTGTGAAAACCTCAGAATACCATCTTTTAGATGGATTTTAAAACTTTCCTATGGAAATTTTTACCGAGCACATTAATTCTCTGTTCAAATCTACAGAGTCATTAATATCTTGTTAACCTGGTAGAATTTTTCAGTAAAGAAAGGAAATAAGCTAGAAACATATGTCAATTTTGAAGATGTTTGTATACTTTGGCCTGGTGAGTCATTAGTAGCTCATTCCACATCCATCTACATCCCTATTCAGTGGTGCTTGGTATTGCTTAGACCATGTAAAACAGCTCAGGATTTGGCTTATTATCCTGTTTAAGTCACCTGTATTGTAATTTCTCCACTTCCATCTACTTATGTGGAGCACTTTCCTTAAATCTCAGGTGAAATTCCCATGACACCTCATACAAACATGTACTTTGGATAATTGACCGTCTGGTTTAAAAGCTAAATTTAAAGCAAGCCGGGGCTATGGCACTCTATGTTTTGTTGGATACATTTTCTGGCTTTGTGGGGTACTCACTGCATGATTTGATAAAAACTGAGGCTAAATGAACTCTACAATTTGTATTCCTACAGGCACAAATTTATTGGCTTGGTTTTTTTTTTTCCTTGGCTCTGTCTGTAAGGTTCATTACTTACAGTTACTGCAGAATCAATTTGAAATGGCCAAAATCAGTGATGGAATTTATAGCACAATAAACGTACTGCCATACAAGTGCTGCTACACATGAAAGGGCTTCGGAATATTTTCAGCAATCCTTCTACACAGCAGAGTGTTCTGTTTTTATCAATTTAACAGAATCACCACAGGTATATTCTAAGAGGTGTAATCCTGACAGCTACACAGCAGATTTTCTCTGAGGCAGATATTTTTACAGGAAAACAATATTATTGATAAAATCTTAGCATATCAGAACACAAAAAGGAAACTGCACACATCTTTTTCCTTCTCCACAACAGGCATTTGCAGTTCCATATCACTCACACAAAAAACCGCCCTGAACAAGAAAGAGTTTATGAAGGAAATATGTTCACTCTCCTTGAGATATATATTAATTAATTATCAGCACTATGGCATGTGGAAAATGTGGAGGGCATTTGTAGCTAAAACATAAAGTATAGCATCAGCAGTTGCCTGTTTCTAAAGTCTATAAAGATTTACATTTCTACTTAGTACATTTTTCTTTCCAAGTGTCTCTATTATAGACATCTCATATTTTACATCATTTTAAAGCACAGAAAGTTTTAACTTTAGAATGATGCATTGTGAAAAAAAGACAGAAAAGACAGATGGCAGGCTGTCCTCCCCAAAACTCAATTTCATAATATGCATGTGATTGCTAATAGGCAGGCACTAAAAAACAATTTTCCTTGACAGAGAAGAGCTGATAAATTGTCAACATAAACTTTGTCTGTGGTTGCTCCAGTGATGTAAAGCTCTTCTGTGAGCTTTGTGCCATCAAAGTCTGCATCTTCCAACCATATAAAAATTTATGAATGCATATGACTATAAAGTGACTGAAAACAACCCATAATGCATGTTTGAGTATTGAGAATCAACTTCTTGTTTCTTCAGGAAAAACCTGTGTCCAGTGCCCCATTCCTAACCTGGACATACGACTGTGGGAGATCCAGGCTGGACCCAGGGATGCCCTGTGAGCTGAGCCAAACAGGGCTCTGCATTTAGGCATCTCCTAGGCACAGGGCTCTGTCTAGTGGTGGACAGACTTAACCAACATAGTCTTTGTAACAATGCAACAGTGCAAAGGATCACAGGAACTGAAAGCTGCTGATTTTTGGGAAGAAATTATACATTTCTGAGCACTTGAGCAAGGAGAAATTAATGAAAAATCTAATGAGATTACAATTTCCAAGAAGAGAAGTATTTATCTAATACCTCAGACCTTCTAAAATATGTCAAAAGTGAAAGGGGCCACTGAGTTCACATGAAATAAAATTGAGCATTCTGCTCATGCACAATAAATTCTTGAGGAAAATGTCCAAGTTACTTGTGCACAGAATGAGACTTGTTTACATTGCTAGTGCAGAGTTCATTTCAGATTTAAATATTTCACTGTAACTGGTATCTACTAATTTTGATTTTTAAAAGGCTTATAACTATTAAATATTTTCATGCCTCTAAGAATTGAGATCTTATTTCTGAGAATAACTGAGAAGCAGCAACTCAACAGCAGATGAACTGTGACTGTTATGCTATCAACATATTTGCCTGGAACAAAATAATGTGATGATTCCACGACATATTTAATTTCAAAATTTCATTGCATTTGATTGTGAAAAGACTGAAACATTTTAAACAGATTTTTCTTGCTAGACAGAGGAGACTTGCACTATTTGCAAGTGTGTGACCAACTCTGTAAAATGAAGCCCTGGGAAGAATACATATTTATTGAACTTTCTTTTGATGGGGGTAATACTGTCAGTTTTGAAGGCATCAGCCTTGCATCCTATTGCTTTAATTTTATGCAGTGTATATTTCTCTCTAAATGTTCCCCAAAGCAAGCAAACAAACAAAAAAATCGGTAGAAAAAAGAATAGATGTCAAACTTTGGAAATATTGTCAAATATTTGTAGGATACACTCTTTTCCATGTATATTTAGATAGAGTCACTGATGTGCTATATTGTTTGGTTTAGGATGGAAAAACATGCAAAGAGAGGAATTACAACAGAATACATCTGTAAAAGAAAGGGGAATGGGAGGGTCTAATATGCTATCAGAAACAAAAGTGAAAAGCATTGTTTACCACTGATGAAACAGACCTTGCCTGTGTCCTTTTAATAGTAAGCAATTCACACAGCAATGAGCACAAGAAGTTCAGAGACAATAAAATACTTATCCATAAAAAGTGAAATAAAACTTGTAACCCTCCACAGGGTAACCTCTTCAGAGCTCAGACCTCTTTATGCAATTTATATGAATTTTCAGTAAAGACTGCAATATGAAGTTTCTAAGAAAATTACCACTTCTTGTAATACACTTCGTGTTTTCATTTGTTTGCAGTATTTTTTATGAATTCTAAATAATTGAGAAAATTAAGATAATTGTGCTCTCCAGGCTTATTCTCAGATACTGATAATTTTCCTTTAAGCAGGCACAAAATTCTTGGTTCTAAGGAGGAACAGACAAAAAATATAGCAGTAAAAATTAAAATTTCTTATTTCATACTGGTTAGAGATGCATTAAGGTATATAAGCTTTAGGGTCAGTATAGCCTTGCTCAGCTTTCTTTAAAAGCATTGGGAGTAATAAAACTTCCATTTTATCTTCAGTGAAATAATACTGCTGAAATATCACCTCATTTTTGATGTCAGCAGTGATTTCTTTTTACCTCCATGATGTCAAATGGGAATGATTATTATTAGAATGACAGCTTCCTAATGATGCTGTAAAAAGGAGAAACTGAAACTCTTTCCACTAAACATCTATATTCTGCTTTCTGCATAGGGTAAAGCAGTTGGGCTCAACCACACACACCATTCTTCATAAAAATCAAGAGGCATGCTCAAACACTTGGAAAGAGAAGCAGCTTAAACATCCAGATACAGAGGCATAATGGCTTTCTTCGTTATATAGTGGTGAATATGCACTCTGAAGAGTAGAGAAAAAGGACATTTACACTACAGCAACCCTCTCTGGGAAACATGCTCTGAAACACTCGTGATCAATTTTCTGTTCTAGACGGGAAAACTGGCACATCAGTGTCCAGATTACTATCCAGGAGTTATTGCCCCAGGGAAATTCAGGGAATGAAAGCCTCGTGTGATGGCGCCTGTTCAGCTATTGGCTTCATGGCACACTGAGGGGGGACATATCTGAAATGCTCTCTGCCTTTTTTCCCTCTCATTTTCTCAAATGAGTAAGTACAGAAGAACATTGCTTATATGACACCAAAATATATGAGTAAGTTTGGTTTTTGAGTAAATGATGGGCTTGAACCTTATGCAAACACCTATTCATGCAGAAAGTGAATAGCAGATGCAAACTGGTGCTATCTGCATCAGCAAATGGGGTATTTTGATTTTCTAATACACTTCGATCAAACATAAAGAGCTACAGTGAATAGTGATTCCCTACCAATTTTACATTTATGTATAACATGCATTGCTTCAAAGTAGTAAAGTCTTTAGGGTGGACACATCTATGGTGGATGTGAAAAAGATTAAGCAAATTGGAAAAAAAGAAGGTTTCTATGTACATTTGGGGGTTTTTGGATATAAGAACAGCAAAGCTTGCAAGGACCCAAGCCATCTGCCAGACAAGGAGGTGGATGCTGCCAGCCCTGCTCTTCCCCCACAGAAAAGTGGCAGGAACAGCAGAGCCAAGAAGTTCCCCATGGTTAAATCCAAGGGGCAGGAAATTGTGTTTTGCTGCTGGTATGCTGCTTTGTTTTCTTTCTAAGGAAAATAATTTTGGAGTAGCTCATCTACAGTCAGTTGTAGGCCAATTGAGAGCAGGAGGGTGTGGTTTTTTTTGTTTTGTTTGTTTGGTTTTTTTTTTTTTGTTTTTGAAGTTTGATTGTTTGTTTGTTTTGGTGAAAGTTCTGCTAAACTCCACACTATCTGTTCTGAATACTTTCTTCTTTGACATCTCATTTTGTGTATTCAGGGCAACCATCAAAACACAGGAAGTACCAGCCTGAGAAAATAAAATGTGATGCACTGGAACACAGAGATGAGTTGACAATTTTCATACACTATGAAAAAAGGCTGAGGATGAGGTACAGCATGTAATCACAGCTGGCTCTGATACAAACAGCCATTGTTATCTTTGGCAAGTAACTTGATATCTTGGTATGTTAGCACTTTCCAGACTCAGAAAAGTGTTGCAAAAGTACATTCATTAATATAAGCGCCTTTATAAGCAAGAGGAAAAAGCCAATCAAAACATAATGCTGGTAAAAACTGCATATAAAGGTGAAAGTTGGAAAGACGTGGAAATCAATGTATGAGCCTATTTTCTTTTTTCAGCATACTTTTGACAAAACCTGTGAACTGCTGCAAGTGGTAGAGGTAGAAAGGTTAAAATGTCTGCATTTGCACATCTAAAACAATCTTTGAATTATGAAAAAAAGTGAGCCAAAACATCTACTGGCAGCAGTTATAAAACAGTGAATGGAGGCAGAGATGCAAGTAGCAGCACTTCACTGTCCTAAAGCAAATCTTGGCTTTGTGTGCTTTCCCGTGCTCCTATGAAAGGCATATTCCCAGTCATTAACAGTAAACAGTGGTAAACAACATTGGTGGATAACTTAAGAAAACACTGTGGACCAAAGACCTCTTTCTTTCAGTAGGCATTCCTGCCTGGAAGCACAATACTGTTCTCCTAATGTGTAATAAGAGGTATTTTCTGTTCACTCTCATCCTACTCACTGAGCTCTGCTATCCACATCACAATGGGTCTCACACTGCACTATGAGTTCACATGTCTAGATAATTAGTGCTGCTTATGAAAGTGTATCAAACATTTTCTGTCTCTATGACTCAGTAATATTTGGTTCTTGAAAGAATATCAGATTCGGTTTGGAACTGCTCTCTTTTTGTTTTGAATATTTTATTATGTATCAGAATAAATCTTGTTCTCAGAATTTTCTCTCACAGTTATATCCACTGACTTTTAAAAAAAGGAGGCTTTAGAATTATATTGCCTAAAAACCAGAATCAAAGGCAATTACTGCTAATTTGGTGACAATATTATCTTTTTGTATCCCTTATGCTTTTTTAACAGAATTCATGAAAATAAAAAATCTCCCAGAAAGCAATCTGTGCTAACTCAATTTTATGTTTTCTTTCCTTCCAGAACCCAGAACTGATTTCCTTTTGTTGCCTTTTACTCAGTTTGGAGGAAACCACAACTCTGAGACCATCTGAACATTTAAGACAATACTTGAGGAGAAACACATTCTGACAGGTGTCAGGAATACTGCAGCTCCAGTCATTGTGAGGAATGATCAAAACTTGAATTTTTCTTGTATAGAAGATTGCTACTAAAAAGGCCTTTTATATAACACTAACTGGTTAATTTCAATAGTGCTACTGCAATAATGAATACCTAACGTATATTAACTTTTCCAGATGGCAGAACTGTGCTATAAATCCCATTTAAAGGATGCTCAGCCCTGATAATTTTTTTTGTGAGAATGTGGAATTCATATCTACTGAACATTTAAAAAAATTGGCTAATGTATTTAGATGCTGTGTGTGAACCAAGCTTTTCCATACAGCTCTCCTAATACAATCTCACAGTTCTATATCAAGGAATAAAATGAACCCCAGTCTTAATCTGATTGCAGTACATTATTTCTTGAACCATATCTTTATATCTACAAGTAGGTACTTCATAAGATTCAGATTGGCCCATTAGTATTTTGTTCTTTTTCAAGTCATGCTGCATCTTTACTAGCTAAGAGACTTCCTTTTGACAAAAAGGTCATCGATTTACATGGGTGAATTCTCGATCAGTTCTTTCTCACTGACAAATTACCTTTAAGTCTTCCCAGTGCTGAAAAGTCTGGGGAATGCATGGGCTGACATTTAGAAAACTCTTCACATAATGCTTCCTGATGCTGGTTTCTTATTCCTTCTTCACTCAATTAAAGAGGTGTGGTAGTAACCATGTGATAAAATACTAAATTCTGTAGTTTTCTTTCCTCCTACAGAGAAAGGTCAGGACATCTTTCTGGGGCTTGAGTAAAATACTTGACAGAAAAGATTTCAAGGGGGAAAAATATTAGAAGAGGAGGCAAAAATTTAGGCTAAGCTGTAAAGAGGGATAAGTGAATTCCCTCATTTGGAAGAGGGAATGAAATCTAACACAGGCCATGTCCAAAGAATGTACCAACCATTAGACTATTCCCTTCCTTCTCTTTCATCCTCCATCCTAACCCCCTGAAGTGGAAGGTGCTTTTCTGCAGTGATATATTGGGTCCTTAAAGTGATTTTGGAGTAGGTACATCTTGTTTCTGAATTCCAGGTGACTCTCACTTGGATAAGAAATAATAATTTCAATTTTGAACTAAGAGAACAGTATCACAAGGTAAGTCCAATGTAATTTTGTCTTTCTAACACAGTTTTGACTCTCTAGCCCTCTTAGATTACTGAATCTAAATTCTGACAAAACCTGCACTTAAAGTGCTCAACTAAGATCTGCAAATCTTGCCCAACTTCTCAATTTCTTCTAAAAGAGAAAAAACAAAAGTGAATAAAGGAAGGAATAAAATGAAAAAGCCTCATAGTGGAACTATGACAGGCATAAAATTTCAACAAAAATTTAGATTTCCATCTTCAAAATTGTCATTCAAAGGATTCTAACTTCATTATTTTATCAAATCTGAGAGTAAAGTCTCAGAGAATGTTTAATTTTAAATGAGTTTGTAGAAAGACACCATTGTAAAAAATATATAAATTAATGAGGACTACAAGACTAATTTGTGAAAACACTTTTCTAGAGTTTTAAGTATAATTTAAAATATTTTGTATACCTCATACAACTGATGTATGAGATATAGCCAACCAAACTTGCATCCTCCATTACTGAACTGCAGAAATTAGATGTATAACAAACCATCCAAATTTCTAAACTAAACTTACCAAACCAATGCTTGTTTTTTTTTTTTTTAATTAATATAGCAATTTACTATGCAGTCTGTCCACTGGAAGGGACAGCCTGAAGGTTTTCTAGGATGTCCTTAACTCTGCTGATGGGTCTTCAAGGTGTTTAATTACCAGCTTCATGGGAGATGGACAGGCAAGAGATGTTATACCAAATTCCAGAGCGACAGAAAAAATTCCATAAAATTCCTGATTCCAAATTCCATACTGCCAGAGTGACAGTAAAGGTACAAGGCAATCTCCTCGTGTTTGCTTAACCTCCTCTGTAACAGCTTATAATATGCCATAAGAGAGTAGAGGAGTATGTATGGATAGATACTAGCACCTCTGATGAGTTGATGAGCTGGAAACAGCTGGAGACTACTGACTCCGATGCTGTTTGGTGCTTTGACTACTTCTTGATCCCATTAGTTAAACTTTGTTCGAGAGAACAGTATCAGAAAATTCTAGCAAAATCTGACAGGCAAGTAAACATGACAAAGCAATAACAGGATACTGTAGAGGAGTAGAAAATGTATCACTGGACCTGAAAAAAGTAATTTTGAATTAAAATTAGCTTTGACACGTGACTAAGTCAGACAGCAGAAAAATTGAAGTTGGAAAAGCTTTTAAGTGGACAGAACTGTGACCCTCAAATGGAGGAAAACAAATACAAAAAGAGCTAAAATGAAGATAAAATCAAAATTAAATACAAAGCCATCTTTCACTGATGAAAAATTAAATCTTGAAAGAGAAGGAAGATGTGTTACATTTTCTGTGGAGAACAGTCTTTCCAGCATGTATCTCAAACAACAGCTGCAATGGTAATACATTCTGAGTTTTGCAGTGAATGGAATTATATATTTTTTTCTTTTTATTTGTTTTACATGTGTTTGATCAGTTGACTAAATTTTATTTCACTGTTTTAAAAGATTTTAAATTTATTAACTGAAAAATTAATAACTCTCTAGTACTGTATGCAAACTCTTTTCCTGCAAGCCTCTGAGCCTAAGAGCATTAAGAATAGGAAATTCTAATTCAAAGAGAGTGCCAGAGAACAATGAAAGGGAAAGAGAGAGGAAGGATTAATCATGTAATCACTTTTCCACTTACACTTTTAAGGTAACATAATTCATGGCAAAAGGCCATTACCTCCATCTTTACATGTAATTCAGAACTAGTTATGTCAGTCCAGGAAGGGACCATAAACAAGTTCATCTCATGTCAGAATCTTCTAGAGCAGGGTTTCTTTCAGGCATACATATGTGTAAATTTATGTCTGGTTTTTGTTTCAACATTTCTTTTGATAGAAAATTAGTTTTGACTAGATCAACCCGAATGATTAATCAATTTCATTCTTGGACTGTTTTCACTTTTATGTGATTTTCCTAAGCCAGGGACCACTCATTCTGAAAATCGACTAAGCATCTTGTGAACCACCTCAATGATTTGCTGTCTACAGGAAACATTCACCAGCAGTCCTCAAAGCAAGGCAAAATGATGATGTGGTTCTAAACTCAGCGAGAGTTAGGATCAAGACACAACTACTTCACAAAGATGAAAAAATGTCATTGTTGGAGGACTGAATCCATGGGGAGCTGAATACCTTTGAGAGAGCTAAAATGTGACTCATAACACAGACAGTTCCTAGCACACTGCTCCCAGTGAATTGTTGTATGCTGATTCAGGGGAGGTTACCCCTGAATCCCCTTACAAGAGCTCAATTGAAGGTGTTGGCCAAGAGCTATTGCATTTTATAGACAGAAAATTCAATGCTCTGTTGTACTCTGAAGGTGTGAGAGGAGTCAGTGACTCCTTTGTCAGCCTGCTCCACTAGGATTTCCTGCAGGAATCTGCTGCCCATGATCCCAGCTGGCACAGGGTTTCCTGACTAAGTGCTGAAGTACTTCCAGGGACCTCTGATGCAGAACTTAGCCAGCTTTTCCCATGATCTTTGTTCATGTTATGCAACCATTCTTCCCTGTTGATAATTTCTTACAGATGTACATCCATAAGGCTCATGAATCTTTCTAAATTTTGATAAAATACATACCTTAACGAATTCAAGAGGCCTTAAGTTTGTTCTAGTACTGGACTTTTAGGAATCAATGACTAAGATTCCCAAAAGTGACATTTAACATAGTGGTTGCGTTGTATTATGCTGCTTGTCTGATACACCAACTGACAAGAATATTTAAACATGGAAGTTCTTAAAACTCGGTTAAAGGGATATTCATTTGATCCACCTCCTCTAAAATGAATGTACTGTTTTTCTGGGATTCACTGTGGGTATGGATAATGATCCTTCCACAGAACACAGAGTGTCAATAACCATGCTCTTGAAAAGCTGTCAGCGTGCAATTCATATTGCTGGACATAGCTGAATTCAGCCAAATACTGCCAGTTACAACATCCTTTAAAATATCAAAAAGCAGAAGAACTGCACATCTATTTTTACACCTGCCTAGGGCTTGTACACTGTTTATGCAATTTTACTCAAGCTGCCTTGCCTTATGAAAAAATTTGGAAAAAACCCAATGTTTTATTTACAGGCAGTTTTGTTTGCTATCATACTTTTTCTTTTTATCCATTAATTTTGTTTAGAAAAAACTGGCTAAAAAATTATATCTGATCTTTGAAAACTTATCTTGTTATACTTGTTATATCTCTTGTTATGGTTTTAAATACTTCCATGAGGCATTAGCAATTCTAAGAGAAATTAAATTGTATTTATATGATAGACATTACCATGTCTTTTCAGCCAAGGGTCTACAGTGAATTTCAAAAATTGTATTGTAATGAGTAAAAAACCACACCTTGTGAAGCCAGCTTGTATGTCCTATTCTGATGTTGGACCAAAATTAGATTGTCAGGAGTCCAAGAGAGTGAATGACAGCGTCATTCACACGTCTTCCTTTTGTTCCTACCTACATATGGCAAAAAAGGCGAGACTACAAAATCCACAGACAAATTCTCTATCTTTACCCATTATTATTGCATCCAAAATATCCAGCAGACCAAGTTCTCTATCAATCTTACTTTGTCCGAGCCTAGGTGGATCATGCCTAATCATGAGAATTAGTTTAACTTCGATAACCTGCATGTGGTGCTGCTCACACTCTGGGGGAAGTGAGAGACCTGACAGGCTTGAGAGAGGGGCCCTGCCATGTTATGGACCTCCTGAAGTTCAACAAGGACAAGTGAAAGGTCCCTGGGCCAGGGTAGTCCCAAGAATGAATACAGGCTGAGTGTAGAATGGATTGAGAGCAGCCCTGAGGAGAAAGACTTTGGGATGCTTGGGGGATGAGAGGCTGGACATGACCTGGCAAGGTGCAGCCCAGAGAGCCAAGTGTGTCCTGGGCTACATCCAAAGAAGTGTGGCCAGCAGGGCCAGGGAGGTGACTCTCCCCCTCTACTCCATTCTGGTGAGATCTCCACCTGGAATTCTGCATCCAGCTCTGGGTTCCCCAACACAGTGAGGGCATAGACCAGATTAGGGCCATGAATATATTTAGAGGGATGGAATGTCTTTCCTATGTGGTTGGTAGAAAGGCTGAAAGAATTGGTGTTGTTCAGCCTGGAACAGAAAGATGGTAGGTTTAGATTAGATACAAGGAAGAAATTCTTTACTGTTAGGGAGATGAGACACTGTCCAGAGAAATGGTGTATATCCCATCCCTGGAGTTGTTCAGGGCCAAGTCGATGGGGCCGTAAGCAACCTGGTCTGGAACCTCTGCTCATGCCAGGGAGGTTTGAATTAGATGAACTTTAAGATGCCTTCCAACCCAAAACATTTTATGACTCCAAGATGTGCCAATTCAGTAATTCGTTCATTCATTCATTCATTCATTTATTCATTCATTCATTCCCCTTCCTCCTAAGACACTTCAGTGTCAGTACACTTCCTGGTCTTGACACCTCCCCAGACTTGCAAAAGTACTCACAACATTCTTTCAGATGCTGACAATTAAACAGGACACAGATCAAAACTTGTGATGCCCTAATAAACCACTGCTTTGGACTTAAAACTTTAATTAGCAACAACTTTAATCATCTGGACCCAGAAACCATCCAAGAGAAGAACTCCCGGTCACTTCCTTGCAAAGAAGATATTTCTGCTCGATTTTGACTTCTCAGGTAACTATTACAATGCTATATTCTTTAGAATTTTTTGGGAAAAGTGACTTGGGGAATTTTACTTTAAAGCTTCTCTAAATCTTCCTCTAGAAACTGAAACAAAATGGTTGTGAAAGCTCTTAAATGAACATTGACAAGCAACTTCTTTAAATACCCACACATTCTCAGACTTACTTTCTTGCACCACTCTTTCATCTTGTATAAAACTTAATAGATGACATATTTCATTCCACAAGTTGACAATGTTAAAAATGTGCTATTCCTTCTAGTTTTAGTATACTGCAAAGCCAGTGATAGCTACAGGCACTATGAGCGATATACGACTGAAGAAAAATGAGATTACTGCTGATAAGAAACAAGAGACTTTCATATCTTAAAAGAGTCTGAAATCCAGCAAATACGATCCCCAGCAGCAGATGCCCCTCAGACAGACAATGAAAGAAAAATGGTGGAAAAGTACTCAATATGGCTTGTTGTTTCCTACAGCTGGAATGACAGCAAAATGAAATCACATGCTGCCTGCATGAAGAAATCCTACCTCTTTGGGAAAAACATAACCCAAGGATGACTAACAGCCTAACAAAGCGAGCAGTAATTTTCCACACTGAGAAAAGTGATGTTACTCTGACTCACCTTCTTTGATAAAAGATTCCTTTACTTAGGAAGTGTTGCTCTTTTGAAGGCTATCATGCTGTTATCATCAAAATTTATCATAATAAAGATGAATTTAATGGAAGTGCAGTACAAAAGCCAAACCTCAGGCTGGAAATATATATTAATGATTCTTTAACAAAAGGAATGAGACATATGCAAATGTGAAATAGCTCCTCTCTCTATTAAGGTGTTCCTGGAACATGAATGAACATAATTTCAAGATGTCAATATTTCATGCTACAGTGCAACCCTTACCTTGTATCCTGATGATTTGATGTGCACTCCTCGCTTGGTCAGTGTAGATTTCATTCGGATGAAAAAAGAGCGCTCTAGAGTGTTGTCAGTGGTTAGCAAACTGGGGTTTGTAGATTCCACTAGGGAATAGAAAAAATACATATACACATAATTTAGATTTTATACATCCCCTCTAAGCTATTTTTCAGGTGCAATCCTTGAACTCACTAAAAATAAATGACTGATGGATGCTAAGAGTGTTGTAATCAATTTACCTCATTTAGAAAATGTTTATTTAGCAAAAAAGAAATTACAAAAATATACATATACTCAGTATGTCTCATTTTCAAGTTATTTTTCCCATAGAATTTTTAACAGAGATTTGTCTCATTAACTCTTTCTTGCCCAATTTAGTTATGACTAGAGTTGGAGGGTATGTCACTAGTGTATGACATTGCTTTAAAAACTGTTTGTCAGTACTTTGTAAGAGGCAAAGTCTCACTTAGGTAGCAATTCTCTCCTGAAATAAGCTGAAAATTCTGCATGATTTTATTCCCTAGTCTCACCTCAGCTGCAGTGATACCTGAGTTACTGCTGGATTTGTGTGCCTTGGTTTCCACATTACTGAGGGGAAATTAGGACCTTTATTATCAATAAAGCATTAACAACCTGAAGGCAAGAATTCTCAAGTAAATGACACATATTATTATTGTCATCACATCATCCATTGTTGGTGATTAATTAGTCATTAATGAAATACCTTTTAGTCCAGCTGAAGGGATATTACTTGCTCACAAATAAGTATAGCTCTCACCTGCACTTATCCCTCCCTTAACTGCAACCACTTAAAATACTTAAGACTCTTAGTATAAACCTTCATAAAATATCATCAGCACTGAGGTATTCTTTATACAATCTTTATGATTGCTATTTTTTATTCCTGAAATCAACGTATCCTGAAAATACTGTTAATGGGAAAACTCTGGAGCATCTTACAATAAACAGGCATTATTGGAGATAAAAGAAATTTCAATTTCAGTGAGCAATTTACAAGGAATAAAGAAAATATTTTTAAATTGTACTTCTATTGTTTAGGAGAACCATAAAGACTACTAGTAGAAAGTGTTTAAGTATTTAAAATGCATTTGTTATGCAGTCAACAGAAAAGCAAAAACTTATTTGTGAGCTAAGGATTATATTGAATTGTCCTTGATTTAATGTGGTCAACTTGTCTTGTGTTTGTGACATTTCAGCTCTATTGTGATAACTGACAACAGTGCCCCTTTCTTTAGTGTGTCTCTTAAGATTTTTTTGTTTTAGAGAGCATGAATTTGATGTCATTTTAAATGTACAGCTCTTTATCACTCGAGGGAAAAGCAGAGCCATGTTATATTTAGTACTTTCATTTCTTCTGATTAAATATGAATTACTATGAAATTTTTCTCATCATCTAACACACCATAATACGCCAACAGCTTTTTAATACACTGTATAAGCACAAACTTCTGCTCTAAGAGTTTAATTTGCCCCTCTAATCCAATCACATCAACCTTATTTCTCTTATCAGAGATTCCCATTTTGAATTAAATGAGCTCATTAGTTTTAATCAAAAGCAGAGAGATCAAAACTTAAACGTAAATGCTTTAGATCAGAACTGTCAGTCAGCCGTGCAGTTCTATTTTACTAAAACACAAGATCAGAGACCCTTAGAACCAATTTTTTCTCGTAAGGGATGCCAAGAGCTTGAAGATGCTATATCCTTTTTTTTTTCTCCCAAGGACAGATTATACATTTAAGGTTAGACTTAATTTAGAGTATTTTTTTCATCCTGGTGGAAATGGGAAAGTATGCCATTCTGCTGTTGTCTCTTTCACATTTATTGGTGCAGGTCCTTGGAGACCTGAACAAACGTGAAGCCATCACAATCCATGCAACAAACCTATCCTCAAAAAATTCAGCTCTGTTCAGCAATATCACATAAGAGATAAAACTCTGAAGGGAAATATATATTTCAGGGTGTGGGACAGTGGAACCCTGAAACAGCAGCCAAAGTCACCCGGAGCAGCAGTACTGATGAGGATCATAATTAATTATTATTTTTATTGTAGGGTACAGTGCAGTAGTTAAAGAGTACATTAAGAAGCAACAGCATGGGTGCTTCCTGCTGTGTGAAGAAATACTAAAATCAGCTTAACAAGTGTAGTTGTTGTAGTCCAGCACATTATGCTCTAGCACAGGCAGTGAGTACAATATGTCCTCCTGTGTTCTAATGGTAATTACCTAAACATGCAGAAGTAATGTTAATTAACCACACAATATCTTATGCTCAAAAAAGGTCAGGCTGTGATACATATGTACCATACCATTCCCAAAAAGTAGAAATTAAAATTTCTCTTTCATGCACAGTTAAATGAAAGAAAGGATAACAATGACATATAGTAAAGTGTACTCAGCATTGACATTTTTTGGGCTCATTTAATCCTATATCATAAGATTAACATAATTTTGCTGTTATTATACTATCTACAAACCTATACATCTCTGTAAATGAATGTTATAAAATGCACATATTTTATCCAACAGACTGGAACAGTGTCATATAAATATGAATTTTGAAATGTTTGATTTTTTTTAACAAAAAGTATCTGAGAGTGTATGTTTGAGAAGGGATTAGTTACCTAAAAGTCCAGAACAGCTTATAAACAGCATTTTGAGTTTCTCTCAAGAGGGAACCATTAGGGCTGATAGTGCAAATCTGCATTCAGAGTTGCAACCACCTACGACTGATACTGTAACAATGCTGATAGTGGTTATGCATGCAGGATTTTAAAAATAGGATGTGTACAGAACAGATACACTGATGTCAGTGAGATTTGGACAGGACTATATGGAATATAGTCCATTATGAGTTCTCAGGAATTGGTTTTAAATGCCTATCACTGAACCTTTTCAATTATTTTCAATTATGTCAAAGCAGACTTGCAATCTGAGGAATATCAGAATGAAACTCTAGCAATTTGATCTTTTAAAAAAATTATAATCTAAAATCTTTTTTAAAAGCGTGGAATGAACAAGGTCCACTTGGCTTGATACTGTAGAAACAAAAGGTCTCTTTTTTTGCACTGAAAAATATAGCTTCCTGTTTGAATTTACTGAATTTAAACCTGTAGGAACACATATTGAGAAAGCAAGAAAATTACAGCCTGAAAAATATTCCAGGCTGGAACTTCTCAGCTCTGTTCCCAGCCAACAAGCTGGTCCAGCTCAAAGCTAGGGAGAATTTCTCTCAGGGTGATATCTTGGTCAAAATAAAAAGGAATTAATAACAAAGATAGAACACCTGTTGTGGTACATGACCAGGCCCTGGCAATGGGGTGTCTTTTCTCTGAACCAATCATCTTTTCTCTACTCTTGGAGTTGTGAGTCATGCTACAAAACCAAGTGTGTTTCTGAATAAACTTGTCTCTTTCCTATCATGAAAGATGACCATGTAGCTGTGCATCTTATTTCCGCCGCACTTAAAGGGTTAAACCCCTTTCCACGGCTACATAAACCTACTGTTGAGTTATAAACTTCTGAAACTGTGAGTTTAGAATGCTAATTATGTGATAAAAGTCAGTGCTTACTGCATGTGAATTAAAGTGTTTTGCACTGTCAGACTTAGAAGTATAAAAAATAAGTCTGGGTTTTCTTTGCAAAGCAGGTAATTGTGTACTCTGCTGGGAAAGCACTTGCCTTTGTGTGCCCTTAAACATCTTCAGCAGATACTACTAAAGGAATAAACCTCTCCTCTTTCCACTCTCAAAGCTGATAATGCAGGATGAGCTTTCTAGACACAAGGAATGCATTTTCCATTTCAAAGGGAACGAAGCTGCAATCCACTGTACCCATATAGAAGAGTCACAAATGTTAAAAAACTTAAGTAAGAGCCACAGAGGCAAATGGGAAGATATTATGAAACAGCAGCCAATTCACAAAACTATGTTGTTATTTTCTTAATTTACTGAGACTAGTTACTGAGATTCACTCTGTTGGTCAGAGCATGGTTCTAGTAATGTCAAGGCTGTGGGTTTGATCCCTGTATGGGCCATTCACTAAGGAGTTGGACTCAGTGATCCATGTTGGCCCCTTCCAATTCAGAATATTCTGTGATTCTGTGAACTTCTGTAATTCTAAGCATTTCTTTGTGAACAATCCCTGCATCTCTGATCCTTCAATGTGCTTTACTTTGGGAATAATCCACAAACCAGTCATGCATCGTTTAACTTCTGGAAGAGTTCTTCTGATTCTTCTGATGGGACATGAACATGTCCATAGCTGGAGGACTGAGGTCCATGGCTCTAATCCTGCAGGGGTCTGCAGAGGTACTGTACACTTGTATGAAGTCTGACTACTTTAATGCTACAGGGCAAAACAATGTAAACCAGTGCAAATAACTCTCTTACACACCAATAGCACAAGTACTGTCCCTATGAGTGATTCACAAGCACATTCACATTCAGATAAACAATTTGTCCCCAAGGTAAAAAAAAAAAAAAAATCCACATTTGATTTATGTCTTAAATAACAAAAAGCTGCCACGGTAGGCTGAATAATGAAACCCTAACTTCTGGGGTTTTTTTCTTGACGTGCATTAAAAATAATTGAGAGGAAAAAAATGCATTTTTGCATGCCAGAGAAAAGATAGGCTTCTCATTCTTAGGAAGACAAGAAGTTAGAGAGTGAAAATCAAACATCAACAAGGAATTTAAGGAGATTGGTGGAAAAATATACCTTATGGTTTAACATAAAGGATTTTGTAGAGTTTTAGGAATTTTAGCTTTTACCTGGCTTTCGTTTCACTTTTTTGAAAACATATGTCCATAGATTTTAAAAAATACATTCTCAAACACCAACTATACAGATAGCTCTTAAAAGAGAAACAAAAAAGAGAACATGCAAAACAGTAAGAAAAAGGGAGCTCTTTTCCTGTTATCTTATACACTTCCAAACCTCTTCTCACATTTTCTTAAAGTCTTATAAACCTTTGCATAGGGAACTGAGAATCATTATGTTCAGACAAACAATTAGGTAATGCAAATCTATGATTTTCAGTTGGACTAGAAGTGCTTTTAAAATGTTTCTATTTCTTCTATGCAGCCTATTGTCTGTAACCAGGCATTAAAAGACTAAGAAAATTTAACCTTGAGTACTTAACTGCCTTTAATCAGAAAAGTGACCCTCAAAAAATCACTATTTATTAAAATCATTCTCTCTCAGTTCTCTTACAGAACAAATATGATAATTTTATAGACTAAAAGATAGATTTTCACAACTACTAACTCAACGAGTAAGATTCAAAAGCTACAAGCTAAGACAATTTATTTCCAATAAGTGCAAGTTACTATACTTAGCAATTGTGCAAATGAATGGTTTTAAGTGAAGTGGGTTCAGGCTGATTGCAGGCTGAACATGGGCAAGTACTGGGAGCTCAAATTTGTTCTAGGAAACTGCTGAAGATTCCTGGACTACTTGGATGATCCACTTTGGCTTATTTATGGACACTGGTAGCCTGCCTGGAGATCAACTGAAGAGCACAGAGCTCACAAATTCTATAGGTGCTCTTTTGGTCTCACCAGTGTGCTAAGCATCCTGCAAAATCAGGGACTATATGAACTATCTATTTAACATTGTGGGTGCCAGAGGCTCATTCATTCTTCCAAAGAAATATTGTTTCTAAAAGGAGGAATCATATTTTTGCTGTAAGCTGTCCCAGTTATAAAGAGGAACTTGAATTCCTGAATAACTAGATTTGGATCTGAAACTTATGGTACTTGTAGGTGACTGGGTAAAACTCATAAAATTTCTGTTTTGCTATTTACTGAAAAACTGAAGAAGTCAAGAATTGGACCCAGATTTTAGGTGACTTTGTTCCATTCTTTCCTTTACATAGGGGGAATAATACTGTACTCTGGATAAGGCATCACTCAAAAGGGGAAGATTCAGGGCAGCTCTTTCAGAAGAAATGGAAAGAAAGATGACTTCTTATAAAGAATTTATATCTAGGTAATGTTTTCAGACAAGATAATAAACTGCTCTTTTTTGTCACCCTACCTCCACGAAGAAGACAATTCACTTTTCATGACCTATAGGACTATTAGAAATTCAAAGGCATATAAACTTTAAATGCTATCTGATTTCTGTTGAAAGCTAGATCTTTTGATGGTTTTTTATTCGTTGTTTTTTTTCCCCTGCTCTTATCTCTCCAAATTTTCCAGATCCAACGACTGATGGTGTGGCCTAGGTTGTCTTATGTAAAATCCTTAATTTTTTGCAAACGTTGAAGAATTACATGTAATGTAATGTAATGGTTTTTTGACATTGCTTTCTGACATTTAACATTGCAATGCAAATTTGACATTGAAGCATTACATGTAATATATTTATTTCATTTCTTTCACAATTTTAAAAGAATATGCTATATATATTTACATCTAGAGATACAACTATTTTTATAATCATGGTAATTACTGGGCTATGGTCCACATGTAACAGTGCACTCTGTTAAGCTTAGATGTTTGAAATTGGGAGAACAAAAGACTAACTCAGATATATCCAAGTTTTTAAAATGAGATAAAAGTCCATGCATTCAGACAAAACACAACTCAGTGAAGTAGCAGTGAATTTAGTTACAACAGCCAAGAAAGTGAGAGAACATGTTTAATATCTGATCTACATGCATACTATAGTTTTGGTACAAAATGGCTGGATCTGCTGAGGAATAAGCCATGCTTTGGGAAATTATCCTGTAGCATTACATATAATGAGCTTACCCTGTTTGCTTTTTAATTTGACTATGCCCCTATACTGACTATACTCATGCAGGTGAAACTGAAGTAAAAACTCATTGGCAGGAATTTCCAAGTATTATCAGAGGCATTTTTGAATGTTCTATTACCCTTGCAGAACCAAAGTAATTTGAACTACCCTTATTGGACTAATAATCACAGAATCATAAAATGATTAGGGTTGGAAGTGACCTTAAAGATGGCCTAGTTCCCAGCCCCTTGCCATGGGCAGGGATACCTTCCACTAGCCAGGCTGTTCAGAGCCCATCCAAAAGGGCCTGGAATACTTTCCAGGGATGGGGGTATTCACAACTTCTTGGGCAAACACAGTGTCCACCTTTCTGATAGTAAAGAATTTTTTCCTCATATGTAATATAAATCAAATCTCCTTTATGACTACACCCCTGGTCCTGTCACTACATGCCCTTGTAAAACTCCCTCTCCAGCTTTCTTGTAGCTCTCTTTAGCTACTGGAAGGCTGCTCTAAGTTCTCCCCAGAGCCTTCTCTTCTGCAGACTGAACAATTGAATTCTCTCAGCCTTTCCTAGTATGAGAGGTGTTCCATCCCTCTAATCATCTTGTGGCCCTCCCCTGGACTGTCTCCCATATAGGTCTCTTGGGCGGGGACCCCAGAGCTGGCTGCAGCTCTGCAGGTGGGGTCTCATGAGAGTGGAGTGGAGGGGCAGAGTCTCCTCCCTCACTCTGCTGGCCACAATGCTTTGGATGCAGCCAAGATAGGCTCAAGTAACACTTTATTTAATGCCTCAAAGCTTTCTTTCTTGTGCATCACCTTCTATTTCTTTTTCTTCCAATCTAGAAATATCTTATCAGGCTATTAATTCCAACATATTCCACTTATGTCCCATGTAAACTTTATCCTACTGAACTCTTTATGTATCTGGTAAAATAAAGAGTGAGTTAAGAGCCAGGACAGAGCTATAAATAAAGTATGGCCAGGATGAAACTGTGAATAAAATTTTTGTTACACTATAACATTGAAAGGCAGATTTTACAACAAATTTTGGTATTTCAGTGATCTATGAAAGACACAGAGCATTTTTGTTTATTTGAAAACAACATAATAAAGATTTGTTATTAACAGAACTAATCACGATAGGAAACTTTAACTCTGAAAAGCGTTTGAAAATGTTTCAGACTAATGAGTTTCAGTCCATTATCTAAACACAAATGTACCCATACTCATCCAATAGACCAGAACAACTCCTGTTATGGTCTTGCAAGTGAGTGGTACATAAAGCATCCTGTATATGAAGCTCAAACTTCCCTCCATACTTTTACATCTAAAGTTAATTTAGTTTAAACAATAGAATAAATAATCTGACCCAACCTGTTGACTTGGTTTCATATGAGGTCAGCAACTCATACATTTTCAAGGTTCGATGAAAGTCCCAAAGAAAAGTAGCACAGTGATATAATTTCCTTACTGTTTACTTTCTTTGCATCAATTCTAATAAAGTTTGAAACAGGACACACCCAATGGATGGAAGAGGTCCTGATATTAGGAGAGTGTAGTATCATAAACAAGAGTATATCTCTCCTCTGTTAAGGAATGTTTATGGAGAAAAGAAATTGGGAAATGAGAAAACAACAGAGGGGAGAAAAAAAAAGGCACTGACTACTTTTGAGAGTAAAAATTTCACTGAATTCCCCAAGGGCTTTATGGTCCTGTGAGGAATAGAGGACTAGATGTTTAATCTCCTTTGAGATGTGGCTGGTTTCCACAACTTAAATGATCATTATCCTTACTGAGCAGCTTCTTATAAATAATTTTGAGCATTTTGTTTCAGCACAAAACTGCCATTAAATGCTGATGTTGTTCTCCCTCTCCTGCGCTGGAAGAACTGAGGGTATTTTTTCCTTCTTGCTAGTTTTCTGCTCTTGCCTAGTAACTTGTGAATCATTAACTGACACTACAGAGCATAGCTGTGAAAATAACTGTGGTTTAGAGCTGCCAATAATGGCCCACTAAAGTTCCTTCCCAGCACATGGCATAAAAACACCTCCAACAAACATTAAAAAGTCCCTTCTGATGTTGCTTAACATTGCCAGCCTGCTTGGGCTTAAAAAGCACAATAAAGAGGTTGCTTTCCAGATTTTCATATGCCAAACGGGAGGTGCTTTTTGGTGAAGCTTTTCCCTGAGGGAAAGGAGAGCAGCTGAGTTACCTCACACTGCAAAGCCGATGTTTGGATGATCCCACTCTAGGGAAACATACACAAGTGCCACAGTCAAGCTGCTACTAGTGGATGTGTCTGTACTCAGCAACTCAGCAGTAGGAAAGTTCAAGAGAAATAAAGGAGCATCATAAAGATACCTCTTTGGGAGCACATGACATCCAGCAAAAGCCATTATGCAGCAGCCTGAGTATGCCAAAGAACAACAGTATGAATACAAAAAGTGAGTGTTTGAAGTCTTAGTGGAATTCCCTGAAAATATAGCCACTTGAGGAATCTATTTCTTCAGAAAATACCTTTTGTGCTGCTGGGATATTTGGGGGATTCTATTTTCAATACCTGTTTTCTGGATCTGGTGGAGCAATGCTTTTATCACGACTATAAAATGGTTATGAGCCAATTCCTCATATGAAACAGTCAGTAACAGTGGGGCTTTTTTATGACAAACATGATGTCAGACAAAGGGCATCAGGACTTAGTCTTTGTACTACAATACAAAATAACAATACATAAACACCTTTGTGAAAGCAGCTTGAAACCCCATGTTTTCTATTAAAAAGTCATGTTCAATCTTCACTGTTGATAGAACAGAATAGCTAACACAGAGAACACTGTATATCAGAAAGGTCAATAGTTATTATGAGCTACAAATATATTTTTTTCCATCCTTCAGGCTGTTTAGCGCATATCACAGCATGAGCAGCTGTCTTCTTTAATGCTTTTAAAATTAGAATCCCAAAGAGGAAGAAAAAATTACATTTGCAATGATTGCTCTTTGCTTTTGTAAGTTTACTTTAATACACTATTTTATATACATGAATCTTCCATGCAGCCTAACCAAGGGGCAGTTACTGGTTGCTAGTATCTACTGGATTGTTACATCAATGCTTATAGAATCCTGACAAAAAAAATCACTTTGCACAAATTGTGTAACCTTGTTGAATAACCTGTCTAGAAGAGTACGTAGCTACTGGGCATATGTGTAAACCAGGCAAGTGCACATGTGCAGACACAGACTGATCTACTAATGATGAACAGCTACTGGCTCAGCAGCAATAAACAGAGGGGGCCACCTGACCTACCATTTTCTCTTCACACACTGAAAAGGGAAAAAATAAAGGTGGTACAACTGTGGCACCATTTGACCTCTTATATTTTTCAAACATGGCAAGTATCTGGGTTCATCTTTGCTAATGGTGAACAACTAAACATTGCAGAGAGGTTTCCATTCTCTTTGGATTTCAATCACATTGGCTCTATCAAACTGTTCCACTTTCCAAGTTTAAATTTTATCTGAAAGCATACTGCTGTATCAAATGCACATACGTACTCTATAAATATACTAAAGCATGGAAGGCAAGAAATAATTTTCTATATAAAACAAATTTTTACCTAATTTAGAATGGTTCGATGATAAGAACGCATGCAAGTTGGGTTTACACACCATATGTTGCCAAGGAAAAATATGTATAATTGTCTAGAAGAATGTTTTCATCATATGTTTAATGCTTTGTTTACAGAAAACTTCATCACTGGACAGTCAGTGGCAATAGGTATGGTGCTAAGCACCATATCATGACTTCAGCATAATATATTTCACAATATAGTCACGTGGTACTTACACAAAATGTAAGAAAATGTATTTTTCCATATTCAGAATCTACTTATCCCTGTCAAAACCAGGTTTAACTAACACTGGTATTTTACAATGAAAATAATAATGGAAAAAATGAAGAAATATAGCCTTTCTCATACTTAGCCAAAGAAGTAGCACTTTAAAAATCCCATAAATATAACAATGAAAATACTTATGCCCTCAACACTGTGCATTCATCTGTATTTCAGAATGTTGTTAACATTTCCATCATCACAAGATTCTCTGTGCAATTGTCCCTTCTCATCTGTCACACTGACACTCCATGACCAGGTCCAGGATAAATGAATCAGGCAGGCTGCTAATCCTGCAGCTTCTGAGGGATTTGCTAGCACAGCTGGGATAGTGGGTAGCTGATACTGTTGGGATGGACTGCTCAGCTGGTAGTGATTCCAGAAGCAGCCCTCACCTCCAGCACTCAAGTTCCTGGCTGAAGAAAGGGTAAGAGACCCAACTGCCCAGGTTTCTGTATAGCTTTGCCCCTTATTAGAACTGCTGCCTTTTCCTGTTACAGAATTTCCTCCTCAGGGCAGCATATTCAATTAAAATACGGCAACAATATTCCTAAGATACACCAGGAGGGTTCTCATACAGATAAGTTAGCACTTATAGATTTCTTTGCTTACGCAGAATTTATAAAAAAGCTGAAAATAATAACAAGTGCTATACCATTGAAATTCAGAAAGAGTTGAGAACAAGTATCTCCCAAAATGACAGACCTGAGGCTGCTGAAGAAAAAAAACCCTTAGGGGTAGTTTCTGTGGGCTGCAGCCATGCATTTTTCTTAGAAAATTATTCATTCAAATTATTTAGTAAAAACAAATGTCAAGTGGACCGGACATCTTACTTTTATTATATTTTCTGCCTTTATCTATTTATTTTGCACTGTGGAATTAAGAAGGTTTTTGACAGACATAATCAGAACCTGTCATATAACACAGGAAACAGCATGTTAAAAATCAGCCCACACTGCAGATATTTTGGCATATTTATCACAAGGCTTGAATAGTAAACACTTAAAAGACAGAATTCTGTGGTATTTTTTGGCTTTATTTTAACAATGGGAACAATGACTTTTTTTTTCCCATAATGCGCCTTCAATTCAATCACTGAACAAAACAAGGCCAGACCCAGGATAATAAGAATAAGGTGATCAATAAAAATTGTTCTTCTTTTTTTTGGTATTCCATTTTTCTTCCTTCAGTGTTTGCCAACTGAGTAAAGTGGAGAATGAGCTTTTAGGCATTGGCAGAACACGGTAGGACAGGTGAAATTTCCATGGTACAGTATTTTCTGAGTTTTTCTGAGTTAAAATTTTTCTACATTGTATCTTCACAATCCTGGAGCTTGAACTGTTTCTTTTTTCTCCAAGTCTGAAGATCACCCCACGGATTAGTAAATGATTGAGGATTGTCTCTTAAAAGACTCTTTAAAAAACTGTCAGAATCAACCCGAGACAAAGATTTATTATGAACTATTTAAAGGGCTTAATATATGTATCCCCAAAGAGCCCTTAGAGCAAACTAGAAAGGAAGAATGGAAATCTCAAAGAATGGGAAAAATCTCCAATGCCCCACTTTCTTCACACCATGATTACTGTTTACTCAAAGGATAAAATGCCTAACCTGTCACATGCAGTCTTCAGAAGCTATATTATTGCTGATGTACAGTAAAAAACCCAAAACAATGAGCCTCGACAGTAATGTGCCTAAGAAAGGCAGCTGTAATTTGCTTTCTAACCTGTCCACTAACACACTAATGTGGATACATGTTGTAGAAAATGCTGATCTCCTGACCCAGAAAGCAATCAAACAACTGCCAGAGTGTTTGCTGTCACATAAGCTGTGACCATTACCTTAATTATATGTTACCACGTAACAAACCTTCCCTAATGAGCAACCCTTCTCCTGCCCGTGTGCCAGCTAACCCTTCTGTCCTTGAAGAGCATCACTGCAGATGATTTCAATTTGAAATTTGAAAAGCATATTCACATGCAGTACTTCCCATAGATAAAGATATCTAAAGGGAATTATAAAGAAATGTACAATATATAATTGGTAAACTTTTAAGTGAAGCTGGAAATGGCCTTTGACTATATGTTCATATATAAATATATCCATCTTTGAATATTATTTTGTGTTTAGGGAAGTACCTAAAATACTTCCGTAATGATATGTTTCATTTTGTGCCTAAGCTCAGGATGGGTACATGAGTCATGGTTCACACAAATGCTTGTTTTCCCTCTGCAGTACCAACTTTCAGCAGGTTACATTTTCACTTCAGTTCACAGTTTTAATATCCTTTTTTCCTTCTATTTTCAGGTGTTAGGACATTCCCATTCAATTTACAGGCTATCATATACTTCTGAGCAAATAAAAGCTTCTCTCTCAGAAATATCTGTGTTCTACCTCAGATGCAATACTGGAAAAAGGGGGAAAGAGTGAGGCACAGAAATTTGGTTTTGGTCTATCTGGATTATTAATCTCTCTTTTTATGGGATAGTTTCAGCATTTTAGCCCTTCATGCTAAATGCATATCTAACCTAAATAATTCAGTGGGAAGCATCTGCAGACTTCCCATCTGCTGTGTGTTTTACTTCAGTGGTGACTGTCAGTGTCAAAACACTTAAAAATGCAGCTATTACATCAAAAGAAGATCAGGAGGAATATGAGAAGGACCTAAATAGAAATCAGAACAGACAATTGAACAGCAGAGCAACAGATGAAATTTCATGCAAACAAGGGCAAGATGTAGCACAGTTTTGAAGAAACAGAAACTCCTCTACATTCAGAAGCTTTAAATAATTTTAACCAGGCAATAAAAGGAAATGGAAATATCTCAGTGAAAACACCTGCTCAGTGTGGAGACTGTTATAGCTAAAGACTTAAATGAGATGTGAAGACACAATAAAAAATAATTTTAAATGAATACATTTATAAAGAAAATATTAATATTCCATTATGTAACTTTATGGACTAGACTTTAAATTTGATATTGTGTTTAATTCTAGTCATCTGTTATTAAAAAAGAGAATAATGAAAACAGAAAAACTTAAGTAGAAGGAAATCTGAAGAGAGATTAATGGGATTATAAATATTTACCTTTGAGAGGATATAAATGTGACGAAAGATACATAAAATAATGAATGATACATAAAAGATAGAATAAGAACTGGATATTTTCAATAAATTGAATGGGAAACACATTTTACACTGATAAACACAAAATTATTGATACAAATAATTATCACCATACAACATGTAATCCATATAATTATCTATCTGTCTAACTATCAACTTCAAAAGAAGGACTAAATATCTATGAGGCTAACTAGAATAACCACGCTACACTATGCATAATAAAATTTACATGAGATATCAAGTGTTCTAATTCAACTTATATGGCACAGTTACCATACTGAAGATTTTACATTTAATTTGGAAGTATTTAGTACAGCTACTCTAAATGATAAGATAGTGGGCTAGATAAATATTCAACATTCACTTATATTAGTTCCTGTGTTACTATGAAATCACTCTTCCATATAAAGATCTGTAGCAGGAAACGCTTCTCTTTACTCATCCCTCACCTCCCGTGGTTTATAATTCTCCAGTAGTTTCTCATTATTCAGTAGCATAGAAAAAAATTGAGTCCATCCGGAAAGGATATGTAACTACATGGTCTTCTCTTTCCTTCATTTGCTGGCTTTGAATTGGAATATTCTTATGATCTTCCTCTAGAAGTTTTAAACAGGAACATAGGATAGAGACTGGCGGAGCAAAGTCCCTCTCACTGTAAGTAAAGATCAGGTTGATGACCATGAACCTGAACAGAGGTAAGTCTATGAGACGCAATGAGACGCATTTCACAGTCCTGAGGAAATTGTCTGATATAATTACCAAGCCACTCTTGATGAGATTTGAAAAGTCATGGCAGTCAGGGGAAGTCCCAGGTGGCTAGAAAAGGAAACACTGAACCCATCTATAAAGGTAGAAAGGAGAACCCTGGAAACTACCACCCAGTCGGCCTCACCTCTGTGCCTGGGAAGGTCATGGAACACATCCTCCTAGAAGCTGTGCTAAGGCACACGGTGAACAGAGGGAGGTGGTTTGAGAGAGTCAGCATGGCTTCACCCAGGGCAAGCCCTGCCTGACTAACCCTGTGGCCTTCTTTGATGGGGTGACTCTGCCAGTGCACAAGGGGAAGGGCCACCGTTGTCATTTATCTGGACTTGTGTAAAGCCTTTGACAGGCTTCATCCTGACATCGTTCTCTCTAAATTGGAGAGTATGTTTAGATTATACACGAGGAAGAAATTCTTTACTATGAGAATAGTGAGGAACAGGTTGCCCAGAGAATTTGTGGATACCCCATTCCTGAAAGTGTTTCAGGCCAGGTTGGATGGGGCTGTGAGTAACTTGGTGTAGTCAAAGGTGTCCCTGTCCATGGCAGTGGGATTGGAACTAGATGATTTTTAAGGTTGCTTCCAACCCAGCCCATTCTATGGCTCTATTATGATTTCTTCAGAACCTAGAAGTTCCATTCTCCAGCTGTCCTATGAGGTCTGCCTTTGCTGCACATACATTTCTATATTCAACGTGTTCTCTACATTTCCCACACTCTACTACTTACATGGGAAAAAGCAGCGTGCAAAGCTTGCCCATTGCCATTATAGGAATTTTGTATGAAGAATCTATGCTTAAATTGATTTCTTTAATCATTACAGATGATTTTTAAAGATAAAAGATTGTTATTACATAGCTTGTATAAGAATTAAGGCTTTGTAGTGAATTAAAGCTTTGTAGAGAATGATAATTATAAGACTGTTTTCCAAGAAATTATAATAGAAATGTAGCATATTGCAAAAAAAGTTTTGCAGTCAGATTATACCCTGTCCATTAAAAATATTATTGTAAGAATTTTAATTTAATCCTGGTACATTTTCAAGGAACAATTATAAGGTAATTAGGGAAGACAATGAATCTTATGTGCAAATACATTCTACAATACATGTATGTCTTGCTACAAAAAATACAAATTGTAGCAATTAACATATTTGAATGAAATATGACACAAATTCTTATATACTGTAAAATATAACTTGTAATATGAAATTAGTTTTCAAAGCCAAAAGGTGATATAAGAGGAACAGTGATCCATGCTCTCTTCGTGCTCTCTAACTGCCTTAGTCACAACAGAGGTCATTAAACGGCTTACTGTTCTATGGAAATATAGTTTTCTAGGTAAAAAAAAATATTTTCTGAATGACTTCGATTAATTAACATTTATATCAAAATACAAAAGGAAACTCTTATCTCCAAAAAGATTTTGTAAAAAATATTTGTTTTTTCCCACTTAGGCACGCCAGGTACTCCTAGAAAATCCCAGCACGGTGCAAATAGTGATTTCATATACAAAATATTAGTAGCTGCTTAATATAATCAGGTGTTAGAATAATGATAATGATTACCTCATCATATTGGTAATTTTTGCATTCTGTTAGCAAATTTTGCTTTTGCTAACATGATGCAAAAGTTGTTAATATAATGAGTCTCATTGTATTAGCAACTTTCTATCACATTAACAAAGATTAAATTTGCTAATGTAATATGACAGTCACTAACATAAGATTAGTGTAAACAGAGACCAGAGTCTCTGTAGGCCTCCTAAAGGTAATGCTGAACATGTAAGCAATGCTCACTTGTTTTTCCTTTGCTAGCTACACCCTGAGTGCCCTAAGTGTCACATCCACCAGCACTCCCTGACCATGCTCCAGGAAGGTCCACTCCATTGAACACTGGCAGCCATGAGACAATCATTAACTTTTGATGCAAAATCATGAACCATAAAGTGACTTGTTAGAATAAGTGTCTCATGCAAATGGATTGGCTGATGTTTATACGACATCGAGATGTGTTCATGAAAACTGACATTAGCAATATTGCTGATTAATTTATATAGGACCTCCCATGATGAGCGTACTGATGGCTACAGAAATATTGAAGAGATACAGCAAACAGTAAAATACAGTCCTTGGACTACACTGCTCATGGGGGTCTCCCAAAAGAGACTTCACACGATAGGAATTTATGGCATAAATGCCACATTAGTAAGTGGCAAAGAGCTTGAATATAATGATCTTTTTACCTGTATAGCACAATGCCAGAATGGCTGCACAACCTCTACACACCTGGACAAGTGACTTGGGAAGTAAGATATGATAAACCATTTATATATAAAGGAAAATTAAGGGGCTTTAGCTGTGTTAATGATCCCTCACTCCTGCTGTAACACTTCAACCATGTTCCTGGGGTAATGCTTTCCCTCCTTGACCCAGACTTCAAAGGAAGCTCCCAGACTTGAGGAGCCACAAGAGAAGCTGTGGCCCTTTGTGAGTATGGAAATACAGGTCTCCTCAGAGGAAGCCTAACCTTGCCTAAATGGTCTGATTTGAATGAGCATCTGAGTAACATGCTATGTTAATGAAGAACTGTGACAGACTTACTACACGAGAGCTTTAGAAGTGGAGCTTACTCTTACCTATTTTGAAACTTTTAGGACAAGCCACATACCAAATCTGGACACTATTATTCTTCTTATGTTGGGTCTCAGAACAGCTTAAAAAAAATGTACGTGCTTCTTCCTGAAGTCTACATGTATCCAGTGTTGGGATTTACCAGACCACATGTGGGTGCCAGAATGCAATTCTCATTTGACAGAGGTGAAAATCAAATGCAACAGTTAGTTAACACAAGAAGCAAGCAGTTAAACACTACTAAAATATTCTGAGGAGAAAAATCAACTGTTTGTCTACAGTCTAGGGTGAAAAATTATGGTATCAGAAAGGCAGTAGACACAAGCTTTCAGTGAATAACCTCAGCACAGCCTCATGCAAGGAATGGCAGCCACTTTATATATCGTCTCTCTTGTTTTCAGAAAAAATACCAGTAAATTCAGCCCATATGATGTAGTAACAAAAGCCAACAGCATGCAGGATTCCTCCAGAACAGAGTTGCTGAGCAAACTGGAAAACCAGTAAGTAAACTTGAAAGCTGTGCAGATAAATTAAATGTATGCTCCACATTTTCATTTCTTTGTGCTTGATTTTATTTTATAGCTATTGAATCAGTTTTGTGGTCAAGCACTAAAGTTAGAATTAGCACATGTAGATTGTGTGGACTGTGAAATCCTAGATCCAATGGCACAACTGCAGGTACAATAATCAGCTATCTAAGTAAAGGAAGGGGCTGATGGGGGAGCTAGATATTTAAGAAGGTTCATTGATCGAATATGAAGGGCCTTTTGACATCAGAAGAAGTTAAAACTCGATTCACAGCTTTATGTTAATATGTACATTTCTTTTACTATAAACAGCAGGCTGAACTCAAGAAAAAACTAGTTTCATGATAAATGATATTTCAGTTCATAGTACTAAAATATAAAAAGGAACAATCATGAGTTTTCCACTTCTTTTCCTTCAGTTCTTGGAATGTGATTTCTGCGAACAATTGTTTAATTAGAAGACCATTCCTTTCAATGAAGTGTAAAAGTGAAGCCCTAACCACTTATTGTTATGAGCAGTATGTGGTTTTTTCTTTGTTAGAGCAGTATTTCTGGAGCTGATTCATGACTGAATTCTAATATGGCAAACTGTATTCTGCTGATCTAAATTTCGCTGGCACAGGGTTGTTGTTTTTTTCTTTCTTTCTTTCTTTCTTCTTCTTTTTTTTTATTTTTTTAATGCAGAAATCCTATTCTATCTTGGGCAGTTTTATTTGACTCTGGCAGTTCATAGCTGAGCAGTTCAGAGGAATACACAGCTTCCTTAATTCACCTCGCTTGACAAAAGCAGGACCTGATCCTGCCAGTCAGCTTTAAAATTGCATTTGGAAGCTGTCATGGAAATCACGTGAGAGAAAAACTGGTTCTCACCATTTCAGAAAATTAGGTCACTTATTTAGGACATTAAAAAGAATGTAGGAGTTATGACTTGAGGCACACATTATATTTCTTTGCCAGTGTAGTCCCCTTACCTAGTGTAAAGGAATAGATTACTAATAATGTAATTATAATAAGCTAATCTGTCTTTAAAAGTTCCTTTAGAGACATATTTCATGATGCAACTCTTTATGCTGAATTGTATGAATGATGATGGGCCTTTTTTCACAAAGCTTCCATAGTGCCAAAGATCTTTGGATTGAGCGCAAGAAAATTTAGGTCATACAGGAATAACACCATGAAACAACAAAAGTCTTAATCAGGGCAGAAGCCCTAATGGCAACTGGGGCAGGTGTTTGAGGAATGTATTGTGTTCTCCTGAGGCACAGTTGCAAAGGGGGGCAAGTGACATGAGAAGCAGGAGAAACAAAGTAATTTGTTGATATTTTTTTTCCCCTGTGTGCTTTGTGTCGCATAATTGCAGCATGCATTGCACACAATTTTACTCTGCTATTTCAAGCCTAAGCGTAGCCTGTTTGTATAATTTCCCAGTGCCATTGACAACCCTCGAGCACATCCATGGATTAGTAGAGGATTGTGTTAGGAGAGATGGCCAGGTCCTTCTGGTCCAGGGCCACACACATCCCTTGACACCTGAGGCACAGGAGAATCCCTGGCAGGGGCAGCAGTTCCAGGACTGATGTCATCTGCGGGCCAGCCACTAGAAGTCAGCAGTCACATACACTCTTACAAACAGCAAAATAAAACCCAAAATAACGTGTATAGGATGAGCATCTTGCTACCCGCAGTCTATACTAGAGCCCTGGATTCCTCTAGGGCACCTCAGGGTGCCAGGAGCAGCCCAAGCACACACCCTTCCAATCCTGTGTAAGGCGAATAGACTCCAGACTGTACACAGCAACTTCACTACAGCATATAAATGCTGTATACAGCATATAAAGCAACGACCCAAGACTACTCAGCTGCCATTTAAGCATCTCTCCTGGTCTCCCTGTGTCTGGAAGGGAAGTGCAGTTGTGGGGAGGAAGGACTGAATGGTGCATGGGCCTGTGTGATTGAATAGCATCGGGAAAATGCAGAAACTACCATGAAAGCTGCTGCGTTGGATTCGTCCAAACAAAAGCCATAGTACTACCATTCTGTCTTTAGACAGCACACTATTATTTTTAGTGTTATGTGTATTACATTATTTGATAGAAGTAAATGCAAGAATTTGCCAGATGACTTGATTTCTGTCCTTGTCAGATTATTTTGTTTAGTTTTAAAGACAAGTTTTGCAAAAATATTTTTGGCTTCTCTTTTCAGCTTCTTTTCCCTTCCTATGGGCATGTCTAATCTATTTACCTATGGCTCAATCATTGATTTATGTCCACTGAGGTAATAGATACATATCCTGTAAGTGATATCAGCTTTTTTTTGTTACATTATATACACAGAGAACAGATACTCTGAATTCCATCTGTGAATAAAAGCACTGTAAATTGTTATTAATTATACCCTGAGGAAGACGTATTCCACTGTTGAACTTTCTGAAAAAGGAAAAATATAGTAATTCTTCTTTTTACTGAACAATTTTTTCCTTCATTATGGAACAGCTCAAGAACACAGTATTGCTTTTACCATGCAGTTCTGAAAGTGCCATTTGGGTGCAAACATATTTTTGGGTACTTAAAATAAAAATATGAAAAAGTTACAATAGCTTGCATGGAAGCTCCTTGTACGTCCGCTTAACAAAAATAGCCTTTGAACTGCAAAGAAATTTAGTGATGATTACTGCTCACTGAAAAAATAATGCAAAATGTTATTCATCTATTTCTTTTCCTGACCATGTGTTTATCTATCATTTTGCAGTTTTCAGCAGAGCAGATGTGCTATGACAGAAACAGCAGCTACAGTATTTGCTCCACATATAGAAACAACAAGCAAATGTGACTCATATCCTGGATTACATTAAACAAAATGGAAGAGTGACAAAAAAAATCTGTTAGTCTAACAACAGATTTTAATTGCAAACTAAATTGAAATTCATTTGTTTAAAAAAGTGTTTTCAAATGTTAACTCACAGATTTATACCATAGTATTTGCCAAAAATGTTAATGTTGTGAGGTGAAATCCTGTTTCTAATGAGGTCACTAGAGCTTTGTAACTGCATCTGGGGACAAGAGTCCATCTTGGTCCTTTATTTGGTTCCCCCAGATAATTTTATATACACCACACAAGCACTAAGCTTTCATTTCTCTTAAAAAAAAAAATCTTTAAGGCTGCAAATGATTAAATGCAATTAAGGATTTGTCCATAAAAATGTAATCAATAATTATCATCCAATGATTGGCTGCAGAGACCTGGACTTGAAATATGAGCTATTTGTCAGAGGGCAAACACAAATGTCTATAACACAAGCGGATTCTCTACTCTTGACCTATTAAAACTTTGTTTGCAATTTTACTTGCTGGTGAACAAGTCATGCAGAAAGGAGTTGAGGAAATGAGCCAGTGTGTTCCCCAGGTGATATAAATGCTTTATCAAACTGATCCGTGCCTTGTTATGTAAACTATACCAGGTACTGTTCGTTTTAAACAGAGAGATAAACAGATCTAATATGCTTCAGGGCGTCATGCTTTATGCATGAACTGCTTTTTATTTTTATATTAAAGATTTTCCTGACACAACCCTTTGCAACGAAGGAAAGCTCCAATATAATGTCTTAACTACAACCACTGCAGCACCTGCAAGTTCAAAGTACCGAGACTGATATTCCCAGATCAGATAGTCCCATGTTAACCTATTTAATTAATTCTTAATAAACAATTAATTTTTTAGTGAAATACATCTTGCAATGAGAAAGTCTCTCTCCAAAGATAAATGAAGCAATCCTCTGAGAAGGAATTTATAAATAACTTGGTCTGTCTGTCTATTTACAATATTTAGCTACCTACCCTTTGCTTTACTTGTCTGATTTATCATTTGTTTTCTTATATATTTTATAATTTTCAATCTGAAGAGATATCAGATAGAACATAACCTTTTCAGGAGTAATAGTTGGTTTCTTTTTATAGCAATGGGATTAAATTCTACTTTCAGTTTTCATGGGAGTAAATGAAGAATATCACCAAAGATTTCAGTTATTTAAGTTTTAGGTCCATAAACAAGACCAGGATTTAGTTAACTGTCTTAAATTTGAGATATGTGAGATGAAAGTGAACACATTTATTCTCTCATTTGAAAAATAGGCCTACATAATGTTACAAGGATCCACTTTGAGAATTGTGTATGCTTTTACCATAAAAATGATTAAAAATTTCCTTGGTGTTGGTTTAATATTCAATGTCATATTCTGAAATTTTAAGGCTAATTCTAGAACCCTATTTTCTTAGAACTATATGAGAAGAAAAAGGAAAAAAAGTCTTGATGGATTATCATACACTCAGAATTTTTTTATCCTGCCTAAAATAAGATTTGAAGAACACTTCCCAGTATGAGCACACCCTTAACTATGGATTCACTAGAGATACCCTTGTTATTTATCTGCTTCTACAAACAGAATTGTAGAGATGCATGTATGTCCATACAAGTCAAGATATACATGTGTGTATTCAAATGGCTTTTGCGTATCCTCCTCATAAGTTTCCATTGACTAATTTATTAAAAATAGTTGGTCAAAGTGGTTTATAGATCACTATTTGCTATTACACTTAGCACAACAGTTGTAATAACTCTCAGACAGCTGAGACTTAGTAGGTTTAGTCTGCCTCAGTTCACATTTTCAAGGCTGAAAAAAATTTGCTACCTGATAAAAGCCTTTGTTTTAGCAAGCACATATGCACAAAGATAGCACAAACCCCATGACTTTAATGCTGAAGACATCTGAAGAACAAGCTAAAACTGGAAAATATAAAAGTCTTCACTAACAGGCTGGTTTGTTTTTATTAATAATGCAATATTTACTTTTCTGGATACATGATGCCTTCTTTTCCTTTATTCCATCTGCAACTCAAAATAGAAAAACTAATGAAATTTAACTATCTGTAAGTCTTTGTTGTGAAAGGACGGAATTATAACTTTTTAATTTAGTCAAGTAAAGAATTATTACAGTAGGACTCTAGGGCAGGAATGTGTTAATAAAATCATACTCTCTGCCTTTTCATTTAAAATAATCCCCTTGAGCTGATTAAATGAAATATCACTTGTTTAATAACTGACAGAACATTATTTTTAAGCAGAAATGTTTTGCATATCTTCCTATCCTGATTTTAATTCTAGGCACAAAGTAGTGAAGGCACTGACATCACACAAAGGGAGTAGAGTTTAGCACTTGGATATAGTTTGTCCTGTCATAGTGGCATCTATAATTTAGTGTGAAGCAGTGAGGTAGACAGAGCATTATCATTAGAAATCATCCTGAACAGGGATATAAAACACAGTCGCAATAACACTTGTCAGAAAGGTGACTGCAGTCAAAACTAATATCCAAGAGTTTCAAGATAAATGCTGACACTGCAACCATGTTACAAAGACTATTATTGCTCAAAAAAACCCACCCCAAAATGAAAAAAAAACCAAAACCCAACTGTGAACCTTCCCCAGAGAGAACAAGTTAGAGTGAAGTTTGTATCAGGGGCAGCATAAAATTGGTAAGATTTATGGTAAATTAGGCTTTCTGGCTTAACGATTTAAGCAATTTCTCCCTCCACCCTCTCCCCATTACCTGGAGTATATTAGTGCAATACTCAGAACAGGTGAATAACTGCTGCTTCCAGGTTCAATCCCTCTCTCTGCTGTCCATGGGAGAAAAATCCACTAAAATCTCTAGGCTCTGTTCTAGGCCCCAGCCATTTTCAGTGCACCAAATACTCTGAGTCCAATGTTGTTTATATAAGAACTACCATTTTCCAAGGTCTACTACCTTTTTGTCTGCAGAAAGCATGCAGGAGGTTCTTCAGAGAAGTGTAATGTGTGATCAGCTAGCAGAAGCTCTTGAGTTCTATTATGCAGTTTTATAGAAACTCAATCACAACAGAACAAGGCTAATTTTGTATTGGTTTAATGTATATTTAATTAAAAGTACAGGAGAGTATGGGTCCTGGTTACTACAGAACTTAAGAGGACTGCTTGTTCAACAATTTTTATCTGATTACAGATAACAACAAATGTCTCTGGAAAAAGAGCCAGAAGACCTGTTGTGCACTGTAGATAATGTGCATGCAGAAGACCTTTCTTCCTAAATTACCAATTGGTATCTAAACTGACTTGAAGCACAATACACTCCACTACAAAAATATTGTAACTGAAATTAGAAGAGAATGGTGTCACCATATATAAGTAACCACATATTTTAAAAATCTGGTCTGCTCTTGACTGCAGGGTTAGTGGCAATGAGTTCCACACATCCACAGTACCTGACAAACATGCTTTCTTTTACCTGCTTTCCTGATCTTCCATATGGGTTTTATTAAATGGATTTGTCCCCTTGTAAAAATATACCTAGGGTATTACAAGGAAAATTATTCCAGTCTTTTGCATCTTTCCTCAGAAATAAATATTCCTATACCTCAAATAATGTCTGCAATTCATGTCTAAAGCCATTCCATACTTGTTATATGATATCATGTGTATGTTAATTGAAATAGCACATATAAACCCACATAATTAAAAAAAGTAATTTTAGTACTGTTTTCCACATTTTTGTAGATCACGAAAATGTCTCTCTCCTAGGTAATCATTGTTATCCTGCAGGTTTCTGCCTGCCATTTTACTGGAACATTGTGTATTTTTAAGCAACCTGGGCATTTCACCTTTCCTTCATATTTTTTCTTTTGTTATATATCTATACCTCACAAATGCATCGATTTGTTTGGATATCTTCTGTTTTGAAATCTCACGTTTTGTGTGCAATTTTGTCTCAGTGAACAACTGTAAAACCCCAGTGCCAGTTTAGGCTAATAAAAAGAGCATAAGCTATCTTTAACATAAACTGTTTTTTACGTGCAAATTCAGTAAACTGAGCAGTTCATTTCTAACTACCAATCCATAGCCTGACCTTTTTTTCCCCCCACACATAACCCAATATATTTTTCAGTCTTGCTCTTAGTTCTCCAAATTACCACCTTGCAGTTAACTACATGGTGTTGTCTTTACTGTGATGAATTTATGGTTTTTCTGCAAGATTGGATTTTCACAATAACCTCAGGAATTTCACCATTTAGAGTCATTACTACTCTTAGTAAGTTCACATCTGATGTCATTCAGTTGTCATTACTTAAATGAATTTCATGATGAATTTATGGATTACAGTTTCCCAATACTGGCTAATGAATCTATGGATTATGGTTTCCCTGGACAGGCTATATCCAGCTCTTTCCTTTATTCAGAATATCCCAGCTTACTTGGAGTAGGGGTGATTTGTGATGTGAATAATTCTACCTACACCCTGATACTGAAAAGAATTATATTAGAGGCTCAACTGTAAGTATTTTTGAACCAACATCTTTTACAATATGAAAGATCAAGGTAGAAAACAGACCCACCATTTCTGTGTGCCAAATCCACAAAAGTTTTAAGTATCAAGAAATGATCATTGACATTTTGTCAAGGTGTGAAATATTTGATTAGTCAAATGCATCCACCACTATAATTCATCTAGATTCTGAGACTATTTTTATTTCCCTCAGTACTGATCACTCATTGCTCTTCTCTTGGCCAATGTGGCTGAATATGCACTACATGAGTCCCTGCCTGCTTAAGGGTTGGTATTTCTATGCATACACATATCTAGAGAAGAAGCAATTTTGAAGACTCCATTTTGATATCAAATTATCCTATAAAGATGTCACGATCAGTAAGATCCAACGTTATCCCTGGCTTCCAACTTTCAATAGTGGTATTTCCTTTCAATAATGCCTACTTCCATAAAATTTAAAATAAACATAATGTATGTTTGAAATTATGTGGCTCAGAGCACAAACAATAAAGTGTGCAAAATCCTTTTTTGGATGTGTGATCACTGTTAGTCAGTAATCACAAAGACTTAACAAACATAAGGTGTCAAAACCTGACTGCTTTATTTGCAGCACACATACTCTGCAGTGTAAGAACACTTACAGCAGATATTGGTAAGAGACAATTACAAGTTGAAAAAAAAAATTTCCTTAGGTATAGGTATGAACTTGCCTGTAGACTGTAGAGGAAAGTGTAACTTCTGAATTTGTTTCTGAGGAAAGAAAACTCATGGTTCAAAAGTAGGATAAGTTATAGATATTAAATGGGAGCTATGAAGTAAACATATACTGAATTTCTTTCCTAGCAAAAAAGAGTCTAGATTTATAGTAAATTTACTTTCCTTCATGGCTTGAAAACTGCATTACCTAAAAAAATTAAGTTAGATGGAGGGGAATAAATTTAATCAAAACACCGTTAGATAAAATAACCTGGATTTACGAGTCTGCAGTAGCTACTGCCAAAACAAAGCTGTTGTGATTTACCAAAGCTAACAACATTCATTGTTTAAAAATCCAAAGGTAAAAATCTAACAAAACTTTACTAAATTATCTATAGTATTTAATGTGCCAAACTACTTTGCTGCACCGAATTTATCTAGTAGATTGTTTAAGACTATGTTCTTACTGTCTAAAAAGCCCTGAAAAGAAGAAAAATTTACCATGGATTTGTAAGAGGTCATGAAGTTAAAGACAACACTCACCCTCACTGCAACTGTATAAAATTATGCATAACACTGGAACAATTTCACTACAGAAGTGAGAAATTTGGATGGTTTATAATGGGACCATGACTTGGCTGCTCAGCTTCTATTTAATTTTGGACTGAGAATAGCTGTTGTAAAATATCTGAGAAGATCTCAGCATGGAAGAGATTTCATTTGGGCATTAGCACTGATAACTGTAAAAATAAGAAAATATGGAATCAAAGATGCTACAGTTTCTCTCAACGTATCCTAAAATTATCATTGTTCCAAAAAAATCACATTCCAGACCAATTTGATCTGTTTCTTGTAGCATCTAGAATAAATGATAAAGTACCTTAGGTGATTTTATAAGTATTAAAAGTGAGATCTGTGCTAATCAATTCCTTTTATTTGTTCTTTTGCCTTTATCTTGAACACAGAAATAGAAAATAAATCATAGTAATTATGTTTCTCAGAAGTTAGTATCATTTACTTTCAATAGGCTCAGTAACACTGTTTAAACCTTGAAGGCTAATAAACATGGATTTGTAGAATTAAAAATATTGAACAATTGGAGAAATAGGTACTCACAA